>JAJQXH010000041.1:1737500-1930000 GCA_022343465.1 Oscheius sp. G VE-2021
GGAAATTCCATGTAATTTCAGATGGATCCGGCCAAGTCTCCTCCATTCATGGACACATACGGCGGCTATTGTGGCTACCCGGGAGTGGACTTCCCTCGCCAACCAGCCGCCATGGCCCAGTACCCCTTTGGCTACGGCCAATTCCAGACTTCCACGGCCTCTGCCATGTATGGCAATCCTCAGGCCCACTTTATGTACAACACTCCCACCGCCAGCAGTCCAGATGGTAAGAAAACAAAAGATTCAGTAAACGAGGGGACTTCAGACCACGTGACGACGAAGATCATCGAGGGAGGAGAGGTGAAGATCAACAACAAAGGGAAGAAGGTCAGGAAGCCAAGGACCATCTACTCTTCTCAGCAGCTTCAGATGCTTCAGAAGAGGTACGGCAGAAGACAGAAAAGAAAAAGGAGGGAATTTCAGGTTTAACAAAACGCAGTACCTCGCTTTGCCGGACAGAGCCTCGTTGGCTGCCGAACTAGGATTGACACAAACACAGGTGAGGAAAACACTTGGGGTACGGTAGGGGCAGGTTTTTGACATTGACGGAGGAAAACAGGGACTTTTCTTTCTTCCTCTTTTCTCTCTCTTTCTTTTTTTCGTGAATCTCAGTTTCAAGCATCGAAGACTGGATAAAGTTATTGCGGGTTACAGTCAGAGGCAGTTACAGTTTAATTGACAAGGAAATTGCGGCAGATATGCGGAAATTGAATTAAAACACCAAGAATACACACATTCATGCGTTTATGAAAAGATTCATTCCTTCGATTGTGATTCACCGTGATGAAAAATAAACCATACCTTTGACAAGCTCTTTACAAAGTTCAAAAAAATTATAGTTTAGTAATAAATTCGCCAAAATGAGTAGATATTTGCGGTTAAGCGTATTTCCACGCCTCGTTTCCGAAAAATTCCCCGCAACCCCCGCATTATTGATTTTAATAACTCAAATTAGTTTTCCCAAAGTATTTCTTCACCTCGGCGGTCCTCCTTGATTTCCCTCCGTTCCCGACTCCCCAGGTCCCATCGCCCTTTAACCCCGCCGCTGCCAGCGGCAACCACCATCTAGCGCCATCTACCGCTATCTTTCCCATCTTTCCATCGGAAGGAACGGCTCTCACGCTACTTTTTGCTATCTTTGCGATATTTTTGGTTAGAGAACTACTGAAAATGAACAGCTTTCGCAATAAAAAATAGTTTTATATGCCTGCAATAAGCATGGGCGAAATAACAAGAAACAAAAACGTGTTTCCCTGAGGGACCCATCTTTGGACATTTTGCTTAGAATGTAAAGAATTTCAGTTTAAACAGAAAAGATTCAATCTGCTTGTTAACTACAAATGATTGCAAATTGTTAGTTCACTTGTTTCGAAATGGCAAGGGAACTAACATTTTGCCATCGTAATTGAAACTTTAAAACTGCTGAATGTTGATGCGCGGGTTGTTTGCTCCCTCTTCCCTCCTCTTTATCTGATTCTCCTCCACTTTGCCCCAGGCACTGCCCCGTCCTCGCCCCATCACCTGTCACCTGTCTGCTTGCGTTTCGATGCTATCTCCTCCCAATCCATCGTTTTCCACGCGCGTGTGTCTCCCTCCGCAATCGGCGCGCGGCGCAACTTACGACACTTTAAGACCTTCGGCGACCTTCCTTTTACAATGTGCTGGGTGCTCATCACAAGTTTCTGTCGGGAGAGGAGGATTAGCTACCGTAATCCCCACTGACTGCTGATTATCACCCAGAAGGCTGTGATTAGAGAGGCAGGCAGAGGCACGTGCCTCGCTCAAAGTGCCAAAGTCCAGTGGTACTGTAAGATGCAGGCAGATAAGTGGCGGTCTTGGGACAACTACACTTTCGCCTCAGGGCACAAAGGGGAGTTAGGGGGAAGGGCAGGGATAATCTCACTAAGAAATAGGACACAACGAAAGTCTGACCGCGAGTTCAGAGGTTAAAAAGGAGTTCTATTTAGCCAACAGAGGAGAATGGTTTAACCAAGAGATGCCTTAGGGTTCCATACAAGCCGCGAGGTCATTCATGCCACAATTTTGAATGTTTAAGATTTCCCTGTTTAAGACTACAGTATCTCTTTTGCACCGAATACCGTACTCCTTCTATTCTGGCTACCGTACCCTTATCACTCTCGCCGCTCTCGCCGCCTGCGCCTCTCCTCTCTTTGTGTGTCGGCACGCGCGCGTTCGCTCCATATTCGTGGGGCCACCTGCGCCACCTGGCTTTGTGCGTGCCCGTCGGTTACGGTACCCGTGGCGGGGGTGACAGTAATTACCGTCTAACCAACAATGGACAGACCGAGTCCGTACTCTGCGCTCTCTCTATTACCCACGCTCTCTCAGCCTCCGGTCAAAAAACTAGCGCTGGTATGACCTCGCCAGCTGGCTACTGGAATGAATTGACACAGGAAGAGGGTGGAATATGGATTATTTGAATCTTATTCAGTTAAGTTGGATTCGGGAACTCTCGAATAAGCGGAACGACGGTACTTTGGCGAGAAAATGAGCGCGGGTCTCTGAAAACCGCGAGGCAAAAAAAGCGAAACGGTGCATCGGGGTCATAAATTGTATTTTCAGGTAAAAATCTGGTTTCAAAACCGTCGTTCGAAGCAGAAGAAGTCGAAGAATGGAACGGATAGAATGTCAGATGAAGAAGCAGACGGGGAGGATGGAGGGAAGGAGAGCCCAGCTGATGAAGGCTCTTGTGGAGCATCGACAGCCATACCGGCCGCTCAGGACTGGGTGGCCGCAGCCGCCGTGGCAGCAGCAACTCCCACACTTCCTTCCATGCAGGTACTGTTTGGGACTTCAAAGTTCTCTCATGTCAGAGCTGAACGAAGATGGCATTTCACATAAAGACAAAGCTCACGGCCTTAACGATGACCACTGGGTCACAAAGACCCCTTTCTTGAAAAAAGTGTTTTTAATTTCACTTTCAAATTTCTGTTTTCAGGCACCCCTGGCGCAGTCCGGCTTGATGCCAACGCCTCTGTCGACGTACGACAACCTGACCAAGCCGTTTAAATACGAAGACCGGTCGTCGGAAGCAGACATCAAACCGTACACGAATGCTCCGTACGACATGACGCAGTACTACTACAATCAACAGATGCAACCGTATCCGATGAACATGAACTACTGACAATAGGGTCCCGCCACGAAGATACTCTTCCCACATCATCTCTCGCGTTCTCTCGTCCTCAGTTGTGATCCCCGGTTCCCCTCCTGATGTACAATTCCTCCTTCCCACACACAATGACGCGACCAAAGCGCGAGCGCACAAAGCCGTGTTCTCACAGATTTTAATAAATATTGAATTGAAAGGTTCCAGTTTCTTGTAATTTGAGTTTTTGGAGGCGGCTTGCCTTTGTGGCGAGGTTACCGTAGGGGAATTGGCGCGCGTCGCACTGAAAAAGTGGTCGAGAGTCGTTTTTCGGGTCATTGACGAACTGCGATGGGAAAACGAGGCGACAGCCAAATGGAACCGAACCCAGGGAGATACTAGCAACAGAGAAAGAAAGGGATACAGTATACCACAAATCTCTTTCTGTTAGAATGAATTGACTCTGGGTCCGGGAATAGGAGACAATCATTCTTTCTTTCTCTACTTTTTTGTTCTCGCATATCTTCTATTTCCATCCTCGTGTGTGGGTCTCCAGTTGACACCTCATCCGACCGTCTCGCGCACCTGTGCTCGGTTTCAGCGGCGCCCGATGAGCCGTGAAGGATTGATGAGCTGCAGGAAACGGCTACCGTAGACGCAGCCTAAATTATTCAGCGCCCGCCTTTCGGCTACGCGGATTGAGCGCCGCCTATCACGCCCAGTTGAGTCACCAAACGAGCCATTATTCACACCGACGGGGAGGATCCGAGACGAGGAAGAGAGAGAAAGAGTCGAGATGGGGATGGACTAAGATAGGAAATAAGGAAAGAGAAGACACACACACACACACACACACACACACACACACACACACACACACACACACGCGCGCGCGCGCACAGAGAGAGAGAGAAAAGTAAAAGAGACAGACACAGACAGAAACACAGGAGAGAATGAAAAACTTAGTTTTTTTTGTTTTCCGTTTCTTTTGGAAAATGCGCTTCCGAGGTCGCTTGTCAGTCCATGAACGCCTCGTTATTTCCGTCTAAAAACTGCGTCCTTCGGAACACCTGCGGTCGCACCTGTGCCGTTCCGCGGCCACACAGAAAAGAACAGGGATTTCAGAAAAGAAGGAAGGTACTGTTTAAGGTCTTTTATTTAGGTGTTCGGATAGAAACGTGAGATAACATGTGAAGTTTTACTTTGAAGGTAATAGTTGCGCAGGCGACTACATTGCCAAGAATGAAAAATCATCCTACATCCTGTCATCAGCATATTTGCATAGCATTTACTAACAACCAGAATCAAACATTATTAATGTGTTCCTAACAGACCATTCTTCCGAAATAAAACTAAACATCTTAAGGGAACTTTAACAACAGATGCAGTTCTTAGAGTCGGATTATTCAAGGAAAGAATAGATAGAAATAAAGTTTCAGATACTTAACAATGTTGATCGCATATCATTTCGGATCACGCAGCATGGTCATGAAGGGAAACCACGTGACTATTTCTGCTATGTAGTCCTGCGCGACTTTTACAGAAGTTCTTAGTTTCAAGTTCTATATGATTTACAGATGTCGTGGAAAAGTTGTCAAATAAAGATGCCCATGGCTTGTTCTGCGTGATTAAATGAGTTCGATTCCAAATTGTAAAGATCAGTGTTTATTCTCTTCCAAAGTGCGCGTATTTGCGTATCTCATTTGCGTCCTTCCCCAGGAATCGGTGGCGCGTGAAAATGACCCCCGAGGACCCATTGAAAACACGGTGAGAATGTCATTTTCGTGGGAGAGAAGGCTAGGAATCGAGGAAAGAAGTTTAAAGAGTGCGGGAGGAGAGGGAGAGAAACAGTGATGGCTGGTCTTAACGTGACGCCAAAGGCTGCAATTCAAGATTTCTCGCTCCAAACCACGTGAATTCTATATAAACAAAAATTGAGTGAAGGGTATTGTGAAAATCATAGAAATAAAAAAGGGATTTTACAAAATATTTTATGTCCACGCCACGTACAACTGGAGTAAGTGGACTGTTGGACCGTCTAGAAAGCGTAGGAACTCTTCTTGTCGTTCTCCTTCTCCCTGCGGTTCAAATAGGCGATCGGCGACTCCAGGGCGGGCATCTGAATCCCCATTAATTGAATTACTGTAGTCTGTCACTTTGGAGATACTGTTGAATTTCCCCGGCTTCTGGGCAGTCTTGGTGGATTCAGTCTGGCTGGATTTGGACGACGTCTTGGCCGCTTTCGGCTTGATTTCCTTCTTCAACGATTTTTTCTTCAGCTTAACCGTTTTGATGTCGGTCTTGCTCGAAGTCCTCCTGGCCACGAAAGTAGGCGTCTCACAGGTCGTCTACAGTAATCCATTATGTGAGGATTACGGTAACCTACCGTCTTTGTCTTCGTGACGGCTCTCCCGTACCCCCTGGGTTTGCCTTCTCCATCCAGAAGCACTCCCATCGCAACGTCGGTATTCTTCTTCTGCATCACGATCGCTCCTTTCGGCGCGAACACTCTCACCCCTCTGCAGAACGTCTCTTGCCCTCTCCTCTTTTACCTCTTCTGACTGCTCCTCTTTCTGCTCCTCTGACGTCTGTCCCTCTGCACCATTTCCTCCACCAGAACCTTTCCGTCCAACGACCTACTGCCCTTATCCGACATGATATAGTAGTCGATGCTACCTTCGAAGAAGAAAATCATCATCTAGGGCCGTTTTCATAGCATCTCTTGTGAGAATTACCAATGAAATCAGTGCCAACAGCATGTGGACGATTCCAGCCGAGAATCCGAGGTAGACGAGGTGGAAATAGCTAGTCGGGGGCCAAATCCAGACGCAGTTCCGTCTAATCTCTGGGTTACGGTAGTTGGAACCCTCACCCGTCGTTCCAGCAGCCGAGGTGAATATTTCGATCGATCGTGATGGTTTTGACGAGAAAGAAGGCGTAGGTGGCTGTGCAGAGATGGCCGCTGAGCAGGCAGATTCGGAAGACTGAAATGGGTTGGATTGGATAGAAAGAGGTAGATACAGCAGTTGGCGTGGCAGACGGTGATCCCGGCGATCACGAACATGAGCGTCTGAAGAATTGGTTGGCTTTGGTTTCTGAAGCCGATTTCCTACCTCAATGACTAACTGGATGACATAATAAAAGGCCTGTCGCTCTTGCGGCAACATGTGGTAAACCACGACGGCGGCACAGATGATTCCAAGGAGAGCCAGGAGCTGCACTCCAAGGAGCAGCAGATGCAGCCAGTCGAGGGTGTGCTGCCTGCGCTGCATTCTATTTCTCACCACCTGTCTCAAAACCTCTATGCTCTCCGGATCCCACCTGAAACGGCCGGGTTTCTTCAATATCTCATGAACAACCTGGAACTCTTGCGGGAGGCGGAAGGATGGTTCGAAGTGCTCCTGGAACTCTTCCTGCTGTTCGAATGAGCCCTCGAACGCCGCCGGGAACTCTTCCCTCGCTTCCTAGACTTTCGACGGTCATCCTCTCCAGCAGAGACTCGAAATTCAGTCTAAGGGAAAAGTTTTGGGGGCGGGTAGAGGCAACCGACCATCTCCTGGCGAGAAAGAGACGAGAATGGGGGGGAGGGTGGAGAAGAATTACGTTAATTATGTGGTTACGATAATTCTCGGATTCTAATTTCCAAAAACGCGCCTATTTCAAATTGTAAATATTTGTACAGGTTGTTCTTCCTCGATTGTCCGATTCCTTCAAAGGCATTTCCTCCGAAATAGAGGATCCTTCCCATGTCGTATAACCCTGTCGGTAGATTACCGTAACCTGGTTCAGAGGCCATTTTCACTTTCCTATTCTCATTTTGCTGCAATTCCTCATTGTACTCTTCCTTCTCCCTTGCCAAAAAGAATATCAGATGGTGTCTTAGGGGCGAAGATCCCCTGTGCGTGAGAGGAGACCACCACCGAACGACGATTGGGGAACCCACTGTCCGATGTAAAGCTGCGACTTCCTCCTGGCGTTGCTTACAAGTCAAATAAAAATTTATTCTCCTATGGGAATCTTCGCATTAACAGAATACACACAATGGCAGAATGCAGTGTACGTGTGTGTGGCACGTACGAACAACCGTGCTTTCTCAAAGGCTCAACAATAAAGTGTATACATAACGAAGTGAGTGAGTGCAGAAAATGCGCTAAAACTGAGCAGAACCGATTCGACTGAGAACGAGGTGACCCGTAGAGGCATGGATAAGATCACAATGACTAAAAATACAAGGAAAGAGGGTTAGGCCCTCTTATGCACGAAGCGCCACTGGTGGATCGTCGGGAAGCGGGGGTTCGCGCGGCTGTCGAACTGCACGTCGAAGCCGGGGACGGAGCCCTTCGAGAGGAGATCCCTGGAAATTAGACATTAAAGGAGTTCTTTCGCAGCCTCACCTTGCTTCACTCTCAGTCCACGCTCGTTTCAGCTCCTCTCCTCGTTCGAGCCTCCGCTTCTCTGCCCTCCACACGGCGGGGACTTCCCTCCTCTTTAATTCATCTACTAAGGAGGACATAACCTGCTCCTGAAGACCTCCGTCTTAATGTATAAAGGCAGAATGCCTTACCTTCTCTCCGAAATGAACAATGATCTTCGCCTTTCCACTGCGAAGTTCCACTCGTTCTTTGGAGGCGACCACCGTAAAGTGAGATTTCGTCTCCGAAGTGATCGAGGCGAGGGCCACAGGGCGGATGAAGTGGCGTTCACTGCCCGCAGACCATTGACGGAATGGTATCTCCTTTGCTCCCGTGAAGAGTGGTGTCAGGAGATTCCTCTCATCGGCAGTCAGACTAGCCAGAGGTTCCATAATCGTCTACAAATCACGAGATAACGACCAAATACAAGGGAAACTTACAGAATTGCCGGTTGTGGCCAGAAGGAGGAGGTCGGAGAAGCCGGTTTCTTCGGAGACGAAACCACTGGGTTCGGAGGGAAGGATCCGTTTGTTTTCCAGAAGCTGAGAGGGAGAGACGGAGAGAGGAGAGGAGAAAGTGCGGACATCCGAGGGGAGGGAACCGAAGGAGCGGGATCCCAGGGAGGATGGAGGAGGGAGGTAGACATCGGGAAGGACTCTCGGTGAGAGACCGGAGAGTTCGAACCAACGGGACGCGTCTGAAATAGAAAAATTAAGTGTTTCGTGAATTTATATGCACGTGTAAAGTGTTCAGATCAACCTACCGAAGGGAATCTCAATTCCTTCGTCCTCCAGAAGAGCGAACAAATCCAGTGAATTCGGTAGCCGAGCCAGCGACAAATCAGCCGCTTGAGTGCCACCGAAGGAAGTAAAACGGCCAGCAATCGTGTCAAATGGACGACCATCGATCAGCACAATGGATAATTCCGGGATGTCGATGCCTAAATCACACAATAGCTTGTCTTAAAGGTCTAACTGACCTCCTCTGAAGCCAAATGGAATCCAGAAGGAGGGGTCCGAGTCGAAGATGATGTTGCCGAAGGGACCGCGGGCCACTTCCTTCACGAGACCAGACTCTGAGGCGACGAATCTGAATTAAGGGGTCAGACTTAATCATATAGGTACAAAAACTTCGAACCCATCTCCCTCACCTCAAACTTCCATCTGCATCTGTGACGACGGCATATCGGAATCCATCCCTAGTCATGGCAAACGGCCGTCCCTCCTCGGTGGGGTAGAATGTGGAGATCTTTCCATCCGACGACATTACGTGCGACACGAACTTGGGTTTGTTGATGTGTGCGTGGACGAACGTGCTTTCCATCTACAACCAAATCAATCTTCTTTGAACTTTAGGCGAAAACCCACATTTCCCCTCCTCATCCACGACAGGCGCCCCAGATGATCGTATGTGAATCTGTAGGCAACGGACGCCGCATCCCGTGCTCCGCTGAGTCTTCCCTGGCAGTCGTATTCGAAGGAAACCGCTCCTGAAACAACAAAACTATTAAAACTACAGTATCCCATACCTCTCTTGACCACCCATCCATTTCCATCGTGAAGGTATTCCGTGCTCCCGACGCGTTTCACCACTCCTCCAGCATGCCACTCCAGAACGGCGTCTCCCACCGTAGTTTGTCTGCCGTCGTTGTTGTAGGTGAGGAGCCACCGTTTCTCATTGCTGCTCATCAGGATCAGTTTCCCCTGGGCATTTCTCTCGTAGGTCTCCTTCCAGGAGCCACGCGGGGTGCACCATTCAGAGGAAGAGAGACGGCCGAAGGAGTCGCGGCGGACGTTCTGGGTGATTCTGACGTCTCCGACAATGATTTTGACGCTCTCCGTCTGGCGGTAGCGGTCGAAGGTCATCTCGTACAGCGTCTGAAACACATCGACTACAGGGGCCATACATCGGCTGGACTGTGCTGACCTCAGGCCGCTTTCTCCTTTTTCTGGCGAGACTGTCCCCACAAGGAATATCAAGGGTTTTAAAGCGACTGTCAGGTGAGAAAGGATCGAATTAAACAGACAAAGCGCCGTGTCATTTCTTTTCCTTACCTTATGTCCCTGAATCCTCAGAATATCTCCCTCCGACAGCATCTGATATCCCGAAATCTCATTCGCAAGTGCAGATCGTTCGTCATAAGTCAGCTGAAAATAATTGCCATAAAGAAACCAAATAAATTTACCTGTATTGGCTCCAGCGCCGTTCCTCCGAGGACCACACTGTAGGCAACCGGACGGAAGAGATCGTCGTATTCAATGGAGATCGACGAATCCACCCATTTGTTTTGGGTAAAGTGGGAGAGCGAGGTGGCGACGGGGAGGTGACCTTGACGGGTGATGTTCTGGATGAGGAAGGGGGAGCGGATGAGGGAAGGAGAGGAGGAGTCGCGGTAGTCAAAGGTGGTCGAAGAGGCGTCACAGATGGACTGAAAAGAGGTGGTTGAGTGAGTGAAATTGAGAGAGTCTTACCTCAATTACTCGATTGTACTGATCCCTGCTGGCAGTCACCTCCTGGTGTAAATCATCGGCCGTCGTCCACTCTACAACCTCTCCCTCCGCATTCCTCGTAACTCGGAAGGGCTTCTTAGTGAAAGGATACCTGAAATTTGCTGATTACTGTAACTGCCAAATCGTGGCAACACGGGTCTCAGACGCAATAACTAACCTTCTGAACAGCACGGTGTCTCCAGAAGCCTGGAGTGTGGAAAACGCATGAACTTCTCCGATCGGCGTCGTGACATCGCGCACCCTGCCTCGGGAATCGTACTGAAGCCCCTTGTGTTCCAAATTGCCCGAGGAAAACGAACCTTGATAGCGTATTTAACCGATCCGGGGAGGATGACAGCCACGGGCGTGCGCTGATCCTTCTGATAGGCAAAGTTCCTGGAGACTGCGGCCGTCCTTTCGACGATCCGGTTCTGTCGGTCGTAGGTCGCCTGGACGGAAATGTTTCCCCAACGGATGGAACTCCTAAAATTCTCATTTTGTGTGGTGTTTCGTGGAATATACCGTCTGCCGAGGGAATCAAAGGTGACCGTCAGATTGGCTATGATGTAGTCGTTGTCCGGCGATGGCTTCTGTCCAATCGAGCGGATTTCTCCAGAATCGGCGTAGGCGAAGCGGAGGAGTTCGTCCTCGTTGTGCTTCATTCGGATGACATCTCTGACTTCAGTGCGGTCGAAGGCGGTGGTGTAAGCGCCAATTCCGTTGATCTTCAAAGGACACGATTAGAATCACTCTTTTTGGAAAAGGGGCACGTCCCCAGGCACATGGATTTTGTGTCGGGAGACGTGCCATAAGTTAACAAAAACGTTAGTCAGTGGTGTGTTAGCAGTGTCAAACCGTTAGAACCATTCGTGGGTTAGTAGGCACTCTGCGAACTCCCACTGACCATCGGTCGATTTCCAACCTCAGCCACCATCCGGTCCGCTCCTCTCTTCACGAAAGGACGCCAGTCGAAGCGCAGCGTCAGGTCCCGTCGCGATGGCTCCTAAACCCGTCCTTTTCTCTTCCAATCATTTAAATTCCCCACCTCAATCCCAGCTACAGTAGTTTTCACTTTGAGTACGGTCGGTTCTCCATGGACCGGGTGAGCCTGTTTGTCCAAGAGGGAGGTGACTCCGTCGAAGTAGAGCAGTTGGGCATCTCCCATCGTCAACAGCCGCTGTTTGTGGGCGTCTGAAACGAGGGGTTAAACATTTGCAATTCGGCCTTAAGTACCGGTGAGGACGACTTCGTTGTTTAGTTTGGTGAAGGTGGCATGGGGACGGCTGTTTCTCAGGGTCTCCGTGGTGTAGCGACCGTCGGTCATCTGAAAATGCAGTTTTAGCATACAAAAGATGCAAATGAGAAGAATATAGCGCAGTAGCCCTATACGCACCCTATCCGGCAGAAGCTTGAACTCCTCTCCGTCTCTGACAGCCCTAACTCCTCTGCCCATCTCGTCGTATTCGTAGACTACCGCTTGTCCCGCCTTAGCTCGTGATTTCAGAAGACCTCCATTGGCGTATTGAAGTCTCACAGTTCCTGAAGATTCCGTTTCATTCGCCATAAGACTCCCGTTTCTACCATGGCCGTCCGTCTTGACCGTATCCACCGTTCCGTCGTAGATACTGAGAACCAGCTGGCTCCTCCGTCCATTGGGAGTTTCCATCGTTGTGTGAGTGTCATTCGTGCGGATCACTCGGAACAGGAGGTCACCCGCTCCGTGGATCGACGAGAGACGGCCCAGACTGGAAAATGGTATTGAGATCCAATTGATAGGATAATTACCTAGTGTCTACGTTGTAGGTGAAGTTGTAGAGGACCTTTCCGGTGTTGATGGACTGTGTCCAGGCGTGGAGGCCGTGGCGGTTGAAGGCGTAGATCTGAAAAGATTAGGTAAAAACTCATAATCTCCTCTCTCTTACCTCATTCTTCTGGGAATCGACGACGGAATATAGCCTCGTTCCGCTATCGAAGGTAGCCGTTTTCCTGGCAATCTTCTTCACTTTGGCGTTCCCGGAATCAGCCACCACCACATTCCCGTGTACGTCTACATCGACGGCCGATGGAGAATTGAACTTGGCCGAATCTGCCGGACTCGGAAGGGCGGAATCATCACAATCACAGGATGGAACATCACAGCTACACGTGGAAGACTGCCCGGCGAAAGGCTCCAGAAGACCGTTCTGACTTGAGAATCGACGAATCTGAATGACCACATTGTTAGAAAAATTGATATTATAACCTGGTTGACGTGTTTCCCGTCGCTCTCGGCGATATAGATGAATCCATCAGAAGCAACTGAGATGTCCTTTGCTGAGTGGAGAGCGGGAGAAGTGACATTGGGACAGGAGGAGAGGATACCTGAAACGAAAGTCTTCAAAACAACGTAGAACGGTCTACCTAGGATGATCTTTGCGGTTCCCTGAGCTGGATTGATCTCATAGACGACGTTCGAATCCAGAACGTAGAGAACTCCAGAGGGCTTGTGGACGGAGAGAGCCGTCGGCCATTCCAACTGCAGATCGGCGAGGGAGGCGGCGGGGAAGGCGCAGCGAGGAGGGCCTTCTCCTGAAGGCTGTCCACTGATCGATCGGATGGAACCAGATGGATCCACCACCCTCACACGACGACCATCGGCAACTGGAAATGAAAAGGATGAAGCAAAACAGCAAGCTAAGAAACCGTAGAGATTCCCATCTGCGTCGAAAGCGATGCCCTTGGGCATGTAAAGCTGAGCCTGGGTGGCAGGGCCTCCGTCGCCACAGGAGGAAGAGTGGGAAGTACAGCTGGTGCCATCACCTACAACCACCTAAAACGAGTCTATTTCTAGGCATCTCTCTCAAAACTTGCCTCAAAATTGGCAGTTACATCTTCTGGTTCCATCTCCATCACCTTCCAGATGCACTTGCGAAGAGTCATCGAGACATAGAGGGAGCCATCGAGTGGATTGACGGCCAGATTGTAGGAATTGCTGGTGTCCGCCATGGAGAACTTGAGAACCGTGTGGATGTGACCATTCGAAGTGATCCTTCTGATGAGCTCGTTATCGCCGACGAAGATGCTTCCGTCGACTCCCAGGGCGAGGGCACTCGGGCGGAGGAGGGGGAGCTGGAAAAGCCAAAGTTAGAGAGAGAGAGAGAGAGAGAGAGAGAGAGAGAGAGCTCACCTTAGTGGCCATGCCGTTGCAGGAGGTACACTCGAGTTCTCTCTTCGCCTGCGTGCCAGCTAGGACCTCCACTCTCGGGGAATCCAAAGCCAAGAACCGTCGCCCTCCATCTCCCATTTCAAGCACATCTGAAGGTCCATAAGCCTTTAGAGGTCTTTAGAACTCACTGTTAATGACGTCCAGGTGATGATGAATGGACAGAGACCAGGCACCACCCTCCAGAATCCTAGAACCAGCTCCTTCGGTCAGCACACTGCGATGCACCCATGCGATCTCACTGTTCCTCTCACATCCCTTGTACTCGTAGCCGATTTTGACTGAAAACCAGCATAATATTATACCAAGAACCCAAGTGCGTTCGGGACCTTTTTTTGCTTGCAAGTACCGATTTTTGGCCATAGCCCGCTTGACCCGTTCATTTGCAATTAAAGCTTTTGTTTAAAAGTAATAATAGTGAACAGCTGCGAGGCATCAGTTCTTTGGGGTTGGGCCCACGTGTGTCTTTCTTTTTGCCATTTTCTCCCTATTATATTGAGGTATACATTATATATGAATTTGTCCACAAAAAACTTACAATTCACTCGGATGAGGCCGTGTTCGCTCTGCTGGAAGACATTCTGTTTGTCCCAGTGCCATGTGTAGGTGAGATTGGAACTGGGAGAGAGCCTGCAGAGTCGTGGTCAGACCCGTGAAAGTGTTAAATCCCACCTTTCTTGGTAACGACGGCCGGCGACTTCAGCCAAAACGTGGACCATTCGTAGGTTTTCGTCGACGGCTCCTCCCAGAAGACCCAAAACAACCCAGGAGTGGGAGGCCGCGACTCGCGAAGAATCGTAGACCAAACGGACGGAAGAACCGGGGATCGGAATTCTGAATGTTCGATTGTTTCTGTGTTGAAGTAGGAAAACTGACAGTTCAACCACACTGCGGCTGTCGATGAGGAGGCCTCGTTGGGCGACGGAGGCCGTGCCCAGCTGCCAGGAGGGGAGTACAGTAGGAGAGGGGATGCTTCGAGAGGCCAAGGTGCACTGCACTCGGGAGGAGAGCACTACTCGCGGTCTCTGAAAAAAAGAATCTAAGACCTAGTGAAAATACAAGGAAAGCCCCCTTAACCCGTAGGTATCCATGTCCGTGAGCAATTCCCGCCGGCTGTCTAATATCTGATCCGACGAGTGTCTCATTTACAGTGCCGCGGCTAATCCCTCGTTTCCGGCCCCTGTCACCAGACGCACCCCTCAATTACGGTGTGTCCCTCCCCGCAGGCCACTGCCCACAATTACCCACCGGTACAGGCGTCTTTCGCGCGCACCTTCAATTAGCTGGCATTTTCTATAGTCGGCCAAAAAGAGAGGACAATGGCGGCGCTTTGGAGGCAAATACAGGTGGCTGGACATCAAAAGTAGGCGCAGATGCCGCCCGACAACAAACAGAGGAGACACACACCTTCTCCATGTACATTCGCACGTCTCCGATGTGGACGATCGAGTTGGGCTCCACGTAGCGGGTGAGTACGGACTTCTGAAGACAAACATATAGAGGCTAGCCAAAAGAAAGTCACCGTAAAAGGGTTCCTCTGGAAACGTAGTTGAATGGTTTGTCCTCCGTTTACAACCAAATCGAACTCTCCATCGATTCTGGAGAGGGTGAAGCCCCACAGAGGCATATGACTGTCAGATACCTAAGGATTTCGCAGTTTCAAGAAAACAAGGAGATTTACCCTAACACCGACTAGAGGCAGGGAATGCGTGCCAGGACTAACGCCTCCATCCCAGGTGACTCGGCCGCGGATTAGGGAAACGAGGCTAAAATGGGAGATTAGATAGATGCTCAGAGATATATACCTCTCGTTGAATTTGGAAGGATCTGCGTACTTTTGGATGTCGTTTTGGTAGACGAAAGAGACCCTCTGGAAACAGACTTCTTAATTTTCTTTGAAGATAACCAAACCTGTGCGAATTCAGCATTGCGATGGGGATTCAACCGGAGCAGGACTTCCATGGGATTCGCGGAAAAGATGCAGGAGCCCCTTTCAGAACACTGCGAGGCTGCGCAACACTCCGGATCGTCGCAATCCACCAAACCATCTGAAATTGAGATTTCGCCTATCCCTCTGGAAGAAACCCCACCATTATCGTTATCCAACCCATCGTTACAGTCCAACTCCAACGGAACGGAGCAATCGGGTCCGGTTCGATCAGGCGGACAGGCACATTGCCACGCTCCCTCGGCCCAACTGCACTCTCCTCCGTTGCAGGAGCCAGGACAACCCTCTGAAATTACCGTATCTCGGAGTACCGTAACCCAAACTAACCGCTGTAGCAGTTGTCTCCATTCCAGCCCTTTTGACAGGTACACGTGCCATTCGAGTGACAGAGGCCGTGTTCCTCACAGCCGAGGGCGCACTTTGGAGAGTAACAGTTAGCTCCCCGCCATCCAGCATAACAGGAACATGTTCCCTTGTCGCAGATTCCGTTGAGACAGTTCTGGCAGGAATCTGAAGATTAAGGTTTCTTTGTTTAAAGGGAGGAATAACTAACCAATCTCACAGGAAGAGCCACTCCATCCGACAAAGCAGAGACAGAGACCGGCCTCGATGCGGCCATTCAGGCAGCGAGGAGGGACGGCGGTGGTTGTCACTTCGGATTTGGCTTCTGGGATGGAGGGACTGGTGGTGGCAGCAGCCGACTGGGGAGGCTCACGGCGGATGGGCTCCGTCGTCATTGGGAGGTACTGGATTCGGGGAGCCATGGCCTCCGCGACCGACTGAAAAGAGGGTCTAAATAAGAGAAGAAAAGATAAAGACTCACTGTTCTACAGTCAGCCCCTGTCCATCCATCGACACAGAAACACTTTCCACGCACGCAGACGCCTTTTCCATTGCAGGTAGGGTTTGGGCAATCTCTCTGGAAAATGAACATAGGCAACGTTGTTTTCCCTCTCTTACCTCTTGACACCCAGTTCCAGTCCATCCTCTCTGACAGATACAGTACCCCTCAGAAGAACACCGCCCGTGTCCCGAACAATCGGGAATCTCACACCACGTGGACCTGATGTCGCATTCCTTAAAGGACCATATGAGTACGGTGTCTTCTACCACAAATACCTTTCCCTTGAATCCAGCTTTGCAGACACAGGCTCCTCCGGAGAAAACGCCGTTTCCACTGCAGACCACAGGACAGACGGCTGAAACAACACTGTTGGTGGGAGGGATTACGGTAACTCACGATCTTCACAGGCGTCTCCGGTGAAACCGGGAGAACAACGGCACTTTCCACTGACACACTCGCCGTGGCCATTGCAGTTCTGGTCGCAAAGGGGCTGCAGGGGGTTCTCCTGTTGGCTGGGAACTTCGACGGGGGAGATCAACAGGGACAGGGGCTCCACCTGAATCAGAAATATTAGATATGCTCCGTCTCTCATGGCAGCCTCAGGCCGCTATGTCCTTGACCAACTGACCCTATTCCTCTCGTTGACCATCATCAGATGCCATCGTCCTTCCAACAAAAACTCCTCCACCGTCGACGGCCTCGCATCCACAATCTCGTAGACGTGTCGTTTCGTTCGATCATCGATGCGATGGCTCGGCTTCGGAGAAATCTTAACAATTACCGTATCCCAAATTATAAACTACAATACCTGATCGGAGCGAAGAGGTTTGAAAAAGTCGTGAACGTAGAGCGACGGAGGGACGCTGTGTCTTCCGAGGAGAACCACCTGGGCTCCGGCGCCGAGGGTGAAGTTGAACTGAACCCGCGTCGGACGAGATATCACCAATTCCCTGGAAGCAACTGATAATTAAGCGCTTATACACGGCAATATCCTAATCTATTTATTCCAAATATCCCCTTTAGCCAAAAGAACGCCTCCCCGTTCGTGTGTTTGCTGCGCTTAAATTGACGCGCAGATGCGCAAATCGCAAGAGAGCCAAACAGGGAACGCATATTAATAAGCCATCAGATGCAGCGGAAGGCCCCTTCCCTCCCCATTCTCTCGTCCGAATCACATCCGAACAACGAACTTTGTTGACGGAAGGAAGCATTATCGCCCGCCGCCGACAACACAAAACCGCGATTTCCCAGCCACGCATGACACATTCCGTAATGCGAAGCGCCTTTTCATCAGCCGGCTGGGAGGAGAAAGATTTAGAAGGGTTTAAACCGAAAGCTATTGGAATGTTAGACAATGCCGTGGCAGATACTTTCCAACTGTAACTCAATTATTGTGACAAGATTAGAATTATGGCCCACAACAGTTCGTAACCTGCAGTAACGTAATCCAAAGATGAAAAACTTACGTGACAGCCATGTGGTTGGGTACGAGATCCGCCTCAACCCGCTGGCCGACGTAGACGACGGCTGGCAGTGGCCTGAGCTGTGTCTCATCGAAAGGCCTCCTCTCGATGGCAGCCGGAGAGGATGGAGACCTTTCCACGTAAACATAAGAAGGAGAGCGCACTGAAAGAGACAGAAATTAGAGAACAGGCGAATTTCAAACTGACATAACAGAATAACGATTAATATGAGTGAGAAAAGGAGTGCAGCTGTCAAAAGAACAGTGCAGAGTGGAAACCGCTTGGCGGAGGAAGAACAACCCGAATCCTCCTTCTCCGATGCGTACGGCATCTTTGACGCCCTCCTGAAACATCACTTTAGCTCTGTGAATAAAGCCTCTAACTTCTTGTTGAGGTGAGTTCCTGTGAGTGAGGTGGTGGTGGGGTATTTCAGAAGACTGGCGGTGGCTGGGTCGGCCTTCCTAGGCAGTCCTGGCATACATCTGGAAGAGACTCGTATGTGTAAATGGGCACAAATCAGGGCGCGCAGCCACAGTCAAAAGAGACCCGTAATTAGGCGTTTGGCACCAACTGACAGCGCTAAGTGGCCGGATGAGTGCGCAGAGGCTCTTTGCTTTTCGAGGCTTCAGAAGCGCATAAACTGGTGAAACGGTTTGATCTTCAGAATCCCAGAAGAGGGTAAATCAGGGAGCAGCCACCTTTAGGATAGCCGGGACAATGAATGGCGCCTGGTGGTGGCCCTCTTCAGGAGCTGATTGGCTTCGTTGCGTGGAGGGGCAAACAGACGAGGATTGGCAGAGAGGACCACAGAAGAGGCGACTGGCTTTAATCACGACTTTATGAGCGTTGGCTAATGAAAAGCGCGCAAGCAGATGGCAACGGTGCATCTTGCAAATCAAGAGTATCTAAAGGAATATTAGCTAACCGAACCTTAACTGAAATATAAGTTGAGATTCCTAAGAAGGCTTGTTGTTGAACTGACTGTCAACTACCTTAAGGTTAATCTATATCCAATTGAGAATTGGGCCCTTAAGGTCAACAATGGGTTTCGTGGCAACTGGTACGGTCCCTCTGCCGATATCTCTCCAATCGCTCGTCGAGAGCGCCAAAGAGGGCAAACCCGTGCGCAACGGAAGCAGTTCCGCGGCGCTGATTGTTTTGCGGCCGCAACTCTAATCCCATATGCGGCTGCGGAAATGCAACGGAAACCAGCCGGTGGCAGAGGCAAAAGCGAAGGAGATGAAAATAATAACGAGATCAGCGGGGACTCGCGCGGGAGGATGAGGCCATTACGAGCCGGCGTCTCATTGTTCGAGTACTCTGTTATTCTCCCGAACGGATTAATTAGGAACACCGCCAGCCGGCTGGCAGGGAAAGTGTCAGTTTTCGGTCAAAAAGGGTGATTGACGTGGGGAATAAACGTTCCCTGGACATGTCAGCTCGGTTGTTTATACGACTCTCTGATCGAAGAGAGGGCAAAGATTCAGACTTCTGAAGGTATTTAAAGCGAAACGTTTAGAAGGGAGACTCCCGCGCGAATAGTGGAGGAATAAGTTTGCAGGAATAATCCGCACATGGTCGCTGGAGTGCGCTGATGACATTTCCTATTCCACGCGCAGCCATTCCGTCGAAGCAGAACGTAACATTGCGAGAGAGGACAAGTGAGTAATTAGAATCATGCACTTCCCGCACTTGCAATTAATACGCACAACGGGAGTTGGTCAACTAAAAATTAGTCTGCAAAAGTAAGATGTTTCAGTGACAGAAAGACCAACAAATCAAAGGTAGTCTTCTATCGAATCAGCTTTCGAGAACTCTAAATCAAAATCTCCGACAAGAGGTTCCAGAGACCTTTTTCTCTTAAGTGCTCACGCAAGAACCACTAGATACCGTTTTGTGCGTTTACTGCAAATAATCTGGTTCTTCGGATAATATACACCGAAATTATCGTAATTGTAATGATCAGACATCTCAATACTAAACTACAGTAAGAGAGGATTAAGTGCCCTTCCGAGGCTACAGAAATCGATAGTCTAAGATGTCTCTCTTACGAAAGCGGCGATCAACAACAGATGTGCGGGTGAATCACCGTCCGTGCGGCAGAGTTCGCCTCTTTGTCTTACAAAGTGCGTCATGTGGGAGTGAAGGGCAGGTGAGAAATGACCTTTTCACAAATTTAGATGGGAAACTCTCCTCTCAAACTCTGGCTGCGCGCTTCCTTTAGCAAACACATACCCCAGGAGGGTCCGTCCGTGGATGTACCCACCCTAACTTTTGGGTCCAAATCTGGGGTAGCCCCCTACACTTTTAGACCTAAGATCAACATTTCGTAGAAATAGAGCCTAACTTATGGATTTTCTGGGCGTCTACCACCCTTAACTTAGGATAACCTGGATATACCCTCCAGAGGTATGAGCAAAGAACAGGTCAGAGGTTCGATCCTCGCCAGTGTCATAAAAAAGAACAAAAAAACTCACGAATCCTGGTATCGGATCTGCGAGGCGGGAGAGAGCGTAGAAGTCGTGGTCCTCACTGAAACCGGCAGATATTCATCGTTCCTTGTCGAATGACAGCAGCCCACACAGGCACAGGAGGTGTCTCCTGGAGCCACCACGTAGCGCCAGCCATGGTACATCTTCAGAGGAGCTCTTGCCACTCCCGTCGTTCGTTATTCAGGAACCCCGCCCACGATCCGCCTCCCAATGCACGCGGTCAGCGATAATTAAATCGAGAAAACAAGCAGTGGTCAGTCGCCGCCACAGAAAGCCGAACAATGCGTTAAATCAGGCGAGCGTTTTCGGCGCTTTTTAGAATTTGGCTCAAAAAGGGGTGACTCCAGGGACGAGTGTTTGTTGCGGCGGCGGCGCGGAGTCTTTGGCGGCTCTACAAGTACCGACACGGTGCTTAGCCAAGGCCTTGCGCAACCACAGAGCTCTTGACCCAAAAGAGCATGGCATCAATTGGCTTGCGACAGAGTTACAACAAATACCGCAAACTTAACAAAGACACGCCAGGGATGTATGAAAAAGCGGTGTCTGGCGGTCAGGATGAATTATTACCGCCAGGGACAATTAGAACGGCCATGAACTGCTATGACATCCTTTTGAATCTATATTACCGAATTTTAGTTGTTACAAAGCAATTTCTGCTGCTAATCATCCCCATGTTTCGCTGTAAACCCCTAAATTCATTAGACCTTAGCTCATAATCCACATGGTTGCTGGATGCGGCGGATCGCGAGAGCTGTAAACAACGGTTCGCAAAATAAACTACTGCGGACAAAGCGGGCCGACAAAGGCCTCGTTTGGGTTCCCCTTGGCTCCAATAAACAAGAACTTACGAGAGGCCGATCCACCGGGGATGTAGTAGGATCCCTCGGGGTTCTTGTGCAGCACCCGATTCCTCTCATTATCGCCCCAGTCGTCCTGTCCATTCAGCATTGTGTTGTTCGATCGACGCTACAACATGGCTCTGTTATTTAAACCATCATATTCAGCCACCTGCTGTGAGAGCGACATTTCGTAGGAATTGAATGTGGAACTGTTGTGGGGACCGCCGGTGGCCAGGAGCAGATCCCTCGAGCCGTCTTGACCTACAATTGGAGATTACAGTAAGCCAAGTAGGAATGTCACCTCTGGAGAGCTGTAGGACCTCGGGGTCTTCGTAGTTGTTCTCGTAATCGTGTGGTTTGTCCGGGGGACACGGCGGCTGCCACGAGGGCGGGGGACCGCGCATCTCCTCAGGATAGCAGGGGGAGACGAAGGACACACTTTCTGGAATACAGCGGGTGAGAAAGCGAGAAATGAGGAAGGGAGGACTTTATAGAGCAAATAGGTTAAGTAGCCTTATCTCACTCTCTCAAATTGTTGAAGCACTGTTAAAACTAAACATCAAGACATTTGGAAATGGTAGTCGGAGAAGAGAGAGAGAGAGAGAGAGAGAGAGAGAGAGAGAGGGGGAGAGAGAGAGAGAGAGGGAGAGAGAGTTCCTAGATGACCGCTAGACATCTCAATAGGCGAGAGAGGTCCTATCGCGGCTTACGATAACGCAGCGTGGCCACATCCGACACCTCGCGGGCGGATTGCGCAACAGTGTGGACAGTTGATAGCCAGGGCTATCGCTGTAACGGCCGACTCCTCGCGATGCCTTCCCGTTCTCACATAATAATCGACTAAGACCATATTTCTTTTTGTGAAAGGGTGAGACTATCTGGGAAAAGTGATTTCCACAAAGAAAGACCGCCTATAATAAACGAATTTGATGAATAACATCATTTAGAGGGAATTGATTCTAAAGCAACACATCTCACATTTCCTGGACAAGCACAATAATTTGAGTCACCTTCCTATAAATCTTCAATATTTTCAAGAATCCTCTCGTGATTTCCCATAACAAATGGATAATTGTAATGTTGCCACAAGTTATCGCGACAGAAAACGGAGGCCAACCGATTCAAAGGGAAAATCACCGTCTGGTCATCCATCTCCCTTCTGACCAAAACCAAGAAGATGACTCACTGAGTGGCGGTTTCCCATGTATTGCCGTTTTAGTTGTGAAACTACCGATAGTCCTTCCACCAATAAATTCATGTTTTGTGGGGAAGAGTACAAAACGATGTGCGGAGTGCGCAGCTGCGGGCCGAAGACTAAGAATAAGAAGAAGAGAAAGGAACGGAGCGACGGTGTGCCAGCCGAGCTGAGACAAAGGCGCGACGCCTGCGGACACACAAAGCACGCACTGAGTAATACTGGGAAGATGTCGGATAGAGAGAGATCGAGGGATACGGTACTGGGATAAGATACGGTAGGAGAGTTTAGAATAAGAGATGGATGCTTGTATGAGACAGGTGGGTCCCGCGGAGGCAACAACTGACACCACTTGGCATAATCACATTAGTGGAGGACTCTTCTGGGGAACGGCGGGGGTTAAAGAATGCCAATGGCACGATTCTTAATGGATTAGAGGTCAATCTCGCCAGGGCTACTGTTTATGGCCAATTTCGTTAATTATCAATGGGAAGGTTGAAAATAGTAGGAAATTGTATTATAACGGTAAAGAATAGCGTTTTCCCCGTAGATCAGAGCTTTTCCACGCAAACAAACTAGACAGAATACCGGAATAGACAGCTTTAAAAACTTTTCATAGTGTTCAAGGTCCTTGGTTCAATCTCGGTCGGGGTTCAATTGTTTTAATGCTATCATAGAATGAAAGACTGACAGTATATTTGTTTGTTTCGACGTCTCCAATCAATCGGAAAACATAATAGCGGGGACAAGAAAAGAGTTCTGCGGTGAAGGCCGCGCCGGAAAGGACTGTAGCCGTCGGGCGTTCTCTCCAGAGCGGAGGATCAAAGAAGCGTCCCCGGAAGCAGCCAGGCGTTATACGACATGTAGGCCTCGCGAATGGGAGAAACTGAGAAAAAACGCCCGCGGTGCATACAGTTGGAAAACTTGAAAGGGTGGATAGCCATGAGGAGTCTTCTCCCGGAAGATTAGAGAGAGAGAGAGAGAGAGAGAGAGAGAGAGAGAGAGAGGATTAGAGAGAGAGAGAGAGAGAGAGAGACTGTGTGCATAGGCTTGTCGTAGGCTAATTGCGACACCTCTGGGCTGCGAACGAACATGTGGACGGATCATAAGGACAAACAGAGTGACCGCGGGGTCGCCCACCGCTCGGCCACGCCCAGGTAACAATCAACACCGCCATGGCAGAGGGCCAAGTCTCTCGAGAAAGAACGGAAAGAAGGAGGTTTTCTGATAGAAGAGGGACGCAAAGGCGATAACGGCCTGGGCAGCACCCGGGAGAAGGGTGAGACTGTGGGAACGGGGGGTGGATGCCGGCAGGGACGGATGTGGGGGGTCAGTCGGCACTGACCTCTCCCGGCTAAAGTAAACTAATTAGTCACACTGCTCGGGGTGTGACGCAAAAATCTGTACAACATTGATCGCGCGATGATTTAGGGAATAATACAAGGCGGAAGAAAGAGAAAAAGGAGTTAGTGGTTTGTGTTGCAAAATGGAAAGGTGTGAAGACACAGGGGAAACTCTCTTCAATAAAGTCGAAAACAGGATTACCGCGATCAGCTGAAAATATCGAAAGAAGCAGCCGTCGAAGGACATTGCCTGTACAAACACCATCAGATTGTTTGAAAAATCATTAGTTTTTCAACAATCGCCGGAAATAAACAAAGAAAATCTCACTTGTCACAGCCTGCATTGAAGAGTGAGAGACTAGAGAACAATTTAAAAAGTGTGGTGAAAAATGTTTTTAAAACCGGAGGATACACTGGTTTCAGGGGGAAAAGGATGTTAGGGAATAGCCAAGTCAGCTAGGATTTCTACCTGAGGCTACCTCAAACTAAAAATACTGGCATCCCCTCTTGTAAAAATCTTAACTAAAGCATGGACCTTCATATTCTTTTTAAAATCTCTCCTAGACTAATTAAATTAATTAAAATCGCCACAAAAATGAAAGGAAATCTCCAGATTAGCATAAGACAGCCGGCGGGGTAGGCGTTGACCGGAGGATATCACGGTGTCGTGTCGAGGACACTATCAAATGAAGCGTAAAACGGCAGAGGTCGCGCTGGATTCAAATACCCGCCTCTTTCCACCAGCTGTCTCCGTGTCTTCCAAAAAACCTCAGCTTACGCGACTTGGATGGGTAAAGCCGTGGGATGCCGTGTGTCATTACTACTTTCTAATATGCCGACCGGAATTAATCCCCAAAGAATAGCGCGCGGACTGACAGCCGAACCGCGCACGTCTCTCGTAATTAGATCCGCTGTTGATAATCCTGCTTGTATAGCAGCTACTTCGAGAAGAAGCTTCATAATCTCGGGTTCAAAGTGAGGACCCATCGGCCGGGCTGAATTTTCTGGCTCCAGTCCATATAAAAACTTTCTAAAATGAGACAAACAAGAAGGAACCACTTATAGTGTGAAAAACGTAGCTGTTGGCTTTTTTGCCATTCTGGTCAGCCAAACGAGACTGATTGGATTCGCAGGAATGGAGGCGCTATCTCAAGTGGCCGGCGACAATTCGCCAGTAACGAGCTGTGCCGGACGCCATCCGCCCAATTCATCGGAAGGTGACATCCACGGCTGGCAGAAGACTGGAAGGATGAAGGAGACAGTAAAGTGAGAGGAAGGAGAGACGAGGGCACTCCCGGCGGAATATTCAAGGCGGTGCGAGAAGTAAGTGATTCCCCATTCCATAACGGATACAGCTTGACGCTACACGCCCAAATAGGTACTTCAAAAGGCAGTGGCTACGATATGCAAATGAGGTTCAATTCGAAGATCTCCCCATACCAGGACATCAACCGCTTGCGGGTGAGCCGCTTTTTGGGAAACAATTGCCACTTTTGGCAGCAATAGACCGCTTGAACCCTTGCGAGGCCTTGTTTTTTGGGGTTTGACTGCCCGGGGGCCTTTCTTTTGGTACCACCTCCCTACCATGTCCATGTATGCTCCCACATCATTGAGGGTGTTGTCGCAGAAGTGGCATTTGTTGCAATAGGTACGGTAAAAAAACAGAAGTTACGATTATTCACAATGTGACGAGAGACTACCTTGTAAAAAAAAGGCGAGCAACGCGATAGATTAAATACAAGGAATGTGATATTTCTTTACCAAATAGCCGCCTTCCGATGAAATGTTTCCGTAGGTCAACCTCCAAAAACCGAAGGCCGTCGTGCCAGCCGGCTGCCATACGACTACTTGTTAGCGCGTCCGGCAGCCTCCTTTTGTTATTCTCCGCCGGCAGATAGGAGTAATTGTTTAATTGGGGTCACTACAATGCGGCACAATCAAATCCGCGCAGGACCGTAAAACAAAGCCCGCGCCCGCCAGACACCCACAACCTTTGGCAATTAGAGTTCCTTTGGAATTGCGGGCTAGCCTGAGAATGGATATTACTCACCATCGTCTTCGGGTGGGAAATCGGCCTCCAGATGAGTGCCGAGGATCGGAGTGGGCTTTTTGTAGTACACGCCCGGCACCAGTCGCGGGATTTTCTTCCCATTTTCCATTCTAAAATCCTTATTTTCTCCCCTTTCCAGGGTTGAAACCTAGAAGTGGTGGTGCAGGAACTGGTGGATTTCCCGACTGAAGACGTAGATAGCTCGGTGCTGTCGGTGGAACTCTCAGAACTAAAAAATGTTTAAATTAATTCAACGTACATTTGCGCGTAGCCTTTTTGTTTAATTAGAAAAAACGGTTTAATTAGATCCCCTAGGATATTAACAACTCGTGATAATCCTGCGACACTCGGTAGAACAATTTACTTTAGGAACGACAACAACTAACACCTTGTAAAAACAAAACAGCTGTCAATAACACTACCAACCAGCTGTCACTAATTTGTCAAGATACCCCACGGGAGGGCAAAAAATGGTCTAGGCCATGAAAATTACCCTGAATTAAAAAAACAGATTTATAAAAAATCATAAATTTCCACCCGACTTAGTTTCGCCACCGTATTATTACTCGTCCAGCTATCACGAAAATTCTTTTCGATTTCACGTCTTCCTAGGCATATTGTTATCATCATTTGGACAATGTACAAATTAAAAAGAAAATAGATAAAAAACATCACACCTTACCTGTGTTTTGGTTTCGGCAGTTTTGGTTCGGAATGATCGGTCGCAGTTGAACTGTTTAACACCGATGCATTCTCCTCAGCCTCTGAAAATCAGAAATATTAGATACAATTACTTAATTTGCAAGTTAGATTGTTTAGGAATAACATTTATCAGAAGAGATCCGAAACAAGAAAAGAAGCATGTAATAAGCTTCATTGGCTAACAAGAAAGATTAAGGGCGGTCTAGTAAGATTAGGAAGATGCCGTTGGGCCCCCTTTCCCATAAAACTGTGAATTTGGGTTCTTTTGGAGAAGGAAACTGGATTGTAGCGCGGGAGTCCTCCAGGAGACAGGCTGGAGTGGCACATCTGCCAGTTGTAAACGGGGGTCGGGCACCTGAACGCAATCAACGCCAATCAAGGAAAACATTTACAACCCTTTCTATCTCCCATTTAATCTACTGGTTTCATTTGCGAAAAATGAAACACAGCTGCTGGGGAACCCTAACCGTGTCCACCCAGCTGGAGCGGGTGGACCATGTCTTAATATATCTATAATCTCCGGCCGGTAGGTGTGAACTGTAGTTTAATCATCAAATAAATCCATTTTTTAGGCGGATTAGAAACCAGCTGCGATGGAGAGAGCAAGTGTCACCCGGACGAAAATCGATAGGCAATGAAGGATACGAAGTATCCGATCGCCTCAAACGAACAGGCGGAGGACAAGCGGGTGTAAATCAAGCATTACAGCCACAGGGACAAGGTTTTTCGGTTGCACAACACAATAACTGACGCGTTTAATAGGCAACCATACGTTTTAAAATTAATTAGGGCAATAGTCCTAGCACGACTTTCACAAAAATACTTGCCAAAGTTGATATGGTGAAAAGGTTAAGGAATACTAACAAGAGAGAGCTTTAGATGACCCAGGTGCTTGGCAGCCGGGGACGATACGGTAATTAACTGGGGCAATAAGGCGGACAAATCCGAGGATTGCCTCGCAACATACGGTAGCCATTATACAGAGCAATTCAGAAGAGGGGAATAATAAGGACGGGGCTCTAGGGGAACACAAGGGGCATAAAGAGGGAAATCAGCATTTTATATTTGAAAATAATATTTTAATTATAACATATTTTCAATCGGTAACCTGTAACGACGAAACATTGTTGACTTGTCAAATCAACGGCGCGCATAGTTGACACACATGATCTTTTCGCTGCGGG
Source organism: Oscheius sp. G VE-2021 (assembly GCA_022343465.1). Classification (NCBI taxonomy): domain Eukaryota; kingdom Metazoa; phylum Nematoda; class Chromadorea; order Rhabditida; family Rhabditidae; genus Oscheius; species Oscheius sp. G VE-2021. Next base: position 1,764,773 of record JAJQXH010000041.1, read on the forward strand.
ACCTGCCATAGGAAACTAAAAGTTTTTGTAGCGGCGTGTTTGAGGCATGTGCTCATTATAAAAAGTAGTTTAAGCAATGTATATGTTTTAACACCCATATTTCATCTATTCGCCTGCTCACCTGGAATGGTGGCCGTGGTGGGTCTAGCAGTGACCCTGAGAATATACTTTGTGGAGGAGAAGAGTTGGGGCAGATTTCCATTCTCAGAGGTCATCCGGCCGTTCCCAGGAAGCGCCGACTGGCAGCACTGAGTGGAAATGCCACATGGCAGAGGACAGTTGGTGTGACCAGCGGTCAGACGCACGAAAGAACACGCGAACGAGGAGGACGCAGACGCCCGTCTCGGGCAGATTCGTCAGTCTGCACACGGACAGAAAGAGCACAAAGTCAGAGAGAAACTAAGTATTCGTGATGGAAAGTTCCCCAACATGTTCTCCCGCGTTGAATGCCGTCCTTTGGCCAGAGTAGGCGCGTTTGTGTGAAAATCTAGATTTGAAAAGTGAACCTTTTTCCGATGGGGTTCGGTTTCAGAATAGTTATTTACGCACTTTTTTGGAACCTGCGAGAGAGCTATCTGGAAATAGAAGATCAAAGGAGAGGAGAATTCAAAAAGCGTCTCTGGTCGTTTCCACGTTGATCCGTCTGCCAGGCTATGCAAGGACTTGTGTCTGCAAGAAGAAGGCATCCCTGCGGTTTGGTGAGGCCGCCCAGGTGATCGACGTAGTTACAAGCCCTACACGGAGTGCCCACCACCCGGACGGCAGGAGACGGGTCTCCCAGTGTCACAGAAACCATTAGCTCCAGGTCATGGTGTAGGCTCCCCCGGTTTATGAAAGCTCGCGAACGCAGCGAACCCGCCTTGGCTTCTGGACCAACGACAGAACGACAAGAAACGACCTGACTGCGGAAGAGGGGGCATTTTTAGAGAAGACACCATAGGCAAGACATCTTTTGGGGGAGGGATCGGCCAACAGACGGGAAGTGAGGAATGAGTGGAAAAGCCAAGATATTCTAATGATTAGGTTAATTTACTTCCCGAATTAGGATATGTTTCTAGTCTAATTCAAAAGAGCTGGGAAATTATGACAAATAATAAGCATATGGAAGCTTTACATTTGCATATGGTTGGTATTTCGACTGGTTAATTACTGGTAGGTCCAGTTATGCAAAGCAGACCACCCGAAATCTGACGCGCGGTGCCTAACGACCACCCAGAAGACACTCGAATAATAAGCAGACGAATTCAATTGGAACCACAGGCAGAGTTTATTAGGCGATACGGGCGTCTCTCTTGAGCGTGGGGACGGTGACCGTCAGTTCCTCGGGGTCCTCCTTGGCCAGCTGCACCTGACAGCCGAGGCGAGAGAGGTCGTCCAGTTCGGGGGCCAGGTCCAGCAGATCCAACTCCTCCTCTCCGGTGGGGTTCACTCGATCTACCCGTTTGAAGTGGTCCGCGTTCAACACCACGTGGCAGGTGCAACAGGCGAGAGTTCCTGGAAAAGGAAGAATTGGAATAGCCCTTTCTGTTTTCGTTTTAAAACCATCTTTTTTCCTTTAACTAGTGATTGAAATCACGTACCATCGCAGGCTCCAAACCCGTCCAGAGCGAGATCGTTGTTTATGACGACGTCCAGCAACGACTCACCGACCTGAAATCAAGCATACTTACAGTATTATGGCTTAGATGCGCAGGAAACCAATCCCTATGGCTAAAACTGACTTTTCCATTCCCTGAGTACATCTTGTCGCCGCAGACGAAGCGTACGACATGAGAGGAGAAGGGCCGGCTGCCAGTCAACAGAAGCCTCGTCTGAGGCTGAAGGCACCGGTGAAAGGCAGCGAATACCCTATCCATCTGACAATATATGAATCCTTGGAATCTGAAGAAAAAAGAAGAACAGAGGGCTAATCCACAGAAAGTCGCAGTAGAAGAGATGATATGAAACTTTATTAGAGTGAAGGCAGCGTCTGCCACGATAAAACAATTCTTAATTACGTGAATTAAAATACAACGATTTTCAAGGTGAGGATTTCATAGGGCTGGGCGCCTATTCCACGGAGGTAGCAGTAGCATCTGAAATTATGTGCTTTTGTGAGACGCTGCCACGGGCCGGCCCGCAATAGGAGAAACAGTCGAATTAGATAGAACCCTCGATGCTTGTTCGTCAAAATTTGAATCACACGACTAGGTTTAGATCCTGCTCGGTGCATTTCTTTTCTGATGTTCATTAGCCAATATGTTACATTTAAACTGTAAACTCACAAGGAAATAACTCTGATAATCCCGATAAGTAGAAGAAAGCGGAGAAGAAGCCAGACCGCTGGAATGACGTGTAGGTAGGCCAGATGAAACGAGCTCTCTTTCAGGTGCATCTGTAAAAAGATTAGCGTGTGAAAGAGAGAGACCTACCTCAAGAGCCCCCCAATACTTTATGTGGGTTGAGCCAAGTCTATCCATCATCTCGAAAATCGTCCAGAATATAGATGAGAAATAGGCCCTCGGCTGCAAAGAAGAATGAATTAGTGCCAGATTTCACAGGAAGTCTTACCTTACGATTAGATCGCCTCGGGGGAGCTTCAAAATGGGTGCATAAAATTCTATCGGAAAATTCCAAAATTTCGAACACAACTGTAGTCGAGTAACGGGTCAGAAACTAAAAAGAGCCAGAATAGACATTTCGTTAATGGTGTTCACATCGAATACAGCCAGAGGGATATAGGCAAAGGGGATTCCTTTGAAGGAACCATAGATGGCAAAGAGGCTGCTCGCGAAGAGACAGGAACCCAGTAAGTGCTGAAAAGCGAAATGAGAGAGAGAGAGAGAGAGAGAGAACAAACCTCGTACTGCAGGGAGAAGCGAAACTCGTAGAGAAGAAGATTCCATAGGCAGATGAGGTACAACGCAAGAAACTGAAAAGGAGTTTTCCTATAGAAAACTCCAAAATTGCGTTCATCTTTACTTATAAAAAGTTTTACTTAAAAAAATAAATATTTTCTACAGTTCGGAATAATCATAATGAAGACGTTGGGTTATAAAAGGGGGAAACGACCAGAAATGTTCAAGTTATTGCGTAAAGTTCATATTTCTATAAATTACTGCGCTCCAAATCACGCCGCAGTCCTTTAATTTTCTTTACATCGCGCGGACTTTGCTTTTGAACTCTCAATTTAATTTTCTCGGGTTCTTATGATACGAATTCTTGAAGTAAAATGTACCGTACCTGAGGGTGGAAATGGAGGTGAACCCAGAATCCGCCCCATGTTTTCAGATCGCAGTCGATCAGAACACACGTCGTCCCAAGCGGGGCTTTTTTGTGTTCGGCCTTAAGCCGCCAGCCGTTTGGCAGGCGCACCATAGTCTGAATCACTAAAATAAGTGAAGCAGCTAACAATGAAAGAGTGTTCGCCCTTAAGCTGCCAGCCGTTTGAAAGTATCAAAGATAACTTGTCTTCAGCCGTAACCATGGTGTCAATCCAACAAAGACGGAACACTGGATTCATCATCATTAATCTTCATTGTTAAACGTGATAAATAAACCGTATTCACAGATGCGGTCATTTCTTACCGACATGAGGGGGAATAAATACAGAGTGAAATAAATGCGTGCGCGTTACCAAAGGGCAGGCATGATGAAATTCTGGGACGCCGTTCAATTAGTAATAAAAGTAAAACGTTCCCAATATACAGGGTGGCTGCTACTACGCGGGGTAAAAACTTATAAATAGGTGGGGGTCGAAATTAGGGGAGACAACAGAGGACGGAGGAGGGGACTTATTTGAGCGGCTTCCACTGCTTCAGAAGGTCCAGAGACACGTCCGGGTACCTGAAATAGAACAGATTAATACGGGAAAAGACGACGAATTAATAAAAATCGCGTAGTTTCAAACGGCCTCACTTGTTATCGTAGAGCCCCTGCGCGAGGAGTTCCTCGTCGCAGCTCTGGACGAGCAGCTCGGCCTCGGTGTTGCCACTGCCATCGGCGGAAGAAGAATCAGCCGTGTACTGGTTCTCCTTGTCCTCCTCCTTGATAGCCTCCATTTTCTTTCCGAATATCATATCGGACCAGTGGTTCTGCTGCGCCTTCTTCTGCTTTCCGTAGCCAAGAGAACTAAAATGAAATCATTTAGTTCAACAATAGAGCGAAACCCACATATCGTGAGTTGTGTCCTCATTTTCCTCGGGAATCAGAGAGAGGTCCGGCTGCTGAAGCCCCTTCGAGACAGCTCCGACGCGCTCGTACATGTCAGCCTCGCGGACAGGCTCCGCAGCGCCGCGGAAGACCAACGACTGCATCGAGGAGGACCTGAAGTCACACTGATTACCAGTCGAAATCGACGGCCTTACTTAGACGAGAGACCAGGTCCAGTGTCGAAACCGTTGCGGCGAGGATCCATGTTGCCGATGTTCGAATTGCCCAGAGAGCGGCGATTGTCACGGCGGCCTAAATGGGGAAAATAAGAATAACTCCAAGAAAGGAGATCAAATCACCACGTGCGTTTCCGTCGTATCGCTGGTAGTTGTTCTCGCTCACTTGCAGGGCTCGCTCGATGTTGATCACCTGCATCTTCGGGTAGACGCCGCCTTCGTTGGCCAGGTCATCGTCCTCCATGTAATTCTCAAAGTGCAGCCGCTTTCCATGACCACGGTTCCTTAAATCAGGTGTTACTGATGCTACAATGGTACATTTACCTCCTGGGACTATGATGTCCGCCATTGCGACGGAAGCCGCCGTTGTCGTCATTGGTGATTTCCTCCTCGCGGGCAGGCGAGATCTTTCCCTGCGACAGCATGACTTCGTAATCCAGCAGCGGCAGACCCTGCAAAGACTTATATTTTAAGAAAAAGAAGCCTAAAGAACCTTCTTGAGCTTGTGGATGAACTGGCAACGCGGGCCGTAAGGGCAGTGCCCGTTCGCGGAATATTTGTCGCACAGCTGCGTCTTATACTTGGGATGGGCCTTTCCACGCGGCTGAAAAAAACGGATATTAAGGGAAATTTGGTATCTGACCACCTGGGCGGGAAGTCGCAGTTCGTTCTCGCCGTGGGCAAAGCGACATGCGTCGCCATAGGAGCAGGCTCCGGTCTTCTTGTAGGCGTCGCAGAGCGCCGTCTTGAACGCCTGCTCTTTCCTCCGCTGGCGCTGAGCCTCCTCACGCTCATCGTCCGTCATGTTCTCCCAGGTGACGTGGGAACGCTTCGAACTGGGCGCACCGGTGGCAGAAGTACGGGTCTGAAGGCAAATACGTAAGATGGAAATTCTGAGGAAAACTAACAGATTCCGATTCGCTGCGTCGACGACGGGAAGGAATCGAACCGGCTTCGATCGGCTCGTTGGCGGGAGAGATGATGGCGTGTGGGGTCACAGTAACCATGCGAGGAGCCAGCGATTCGGAATAGCCTGAAATTGGTGGTTTAAGACTTGGAACAATTTGTATTGTCAAAAGATAGCGGGCGCACCCCAAATTCAAAAAAGCACCCACGCTGTGTGTAGTCGTAATCGGGCATAACGTCGGACTGCCTGGACTGAACAAGCGTCTGGAAGTATCCAGGAGCCTGCGACATCATCATACGGTCCCCGCCGACGTAGCACGACTCGTACGGATGCCGCGGTAACATTTAAATGCGTGAGTAGAGCTGAAAATAAAAAAAAATACAAATATAAAGTTATAATTTTATAACAAACAGGGAGAATATTACAGTGTGATAAATACTTTCAAAGGAAAATAAAATAGGAATAAACAATGAATTTAGAAGAACTTATAATGTTTTCAACATGTAAAACACACTACCACGCAACTTACAAAAGAATTTCTGAGATACATGCAATTTGGGCGTTTGAGGCCCAAATCGCGACATTTTTCCAACAAAACTAGTTTTGTGCAAAAGTGAAATTTCACCAGCAAATAAAAGGAACATCTTAAATGTGATGAAAAACGAGGGAAAATAAACTGAGAGAACAAGGACGGTAAAAATTTGACCTACGCGACGTCAAGGTACCGTAATCGTGTATTGACAATAGTCCATATTTAAGTGCACAACCTTTAATTGTTCGAATTACATTTATTCAACGATGAATGTAGATGAAAAGAGGAACACTTTAGCAACCAGCCAAAGAAGCCTTTAATATCTTTATAAACATATATTCCCCCTCTTCCCTAAATGTTGGCTCCAAGGGTGGCTCCGGGCCGGCCCGCTCTCCCAAAATTCACGGCCCGAGCCCGGGTTGGGGACCAAATTTTTCAAAAGTTAGAAAAAAAATTATTTGGTAGGTATGGTGGAGAATTAGTGTCTCTATTATAACTATTCATAAAAAGACTTGAAGCAGAAAAGTTTTGTCGAGCGGGGATCGAACTGGAGTAGTTTTTGGATTACCAGTCCGACCTCTTAGCCATTCGGCCACAATAAAATTTATAGTGTAGTTCGAATCTAACTTTACATACTATCTTTTGCATGTTTAGAACTGTTGTTTACAACAAAAATAACCGAAAAATATTAAGTTTTGAATGAGTTAAATTTAAAATTCGATTTTCAGAAAACCTCTGGCCGGCCCATTTTCCCAAAATCCACGGCCCGGCCCGCGGTTCGGCCACCCTTGGCTCCACGACCGGAAGTAGTTCCTGCCTGACTGCCTCTGCCGCGTATTTCCATTCCCTCCATCCAAATGTACGCCGATGGCTTCGGTTCCTGTTTACATGAGAGAGCCGCTACCTTTTCGTGCCGAGACCTTCTTCGTTATCTTCCTATTCAAAAGAGCAGGAATTGTATGCTTAAAAGCGACATTTTTAAATAAAATTCAGTGATAATCTGTCAACAAGGAAAAATCCTCGAAAGAAGGGGGAAGCTCTTGAAAATAAAGAGAGGCGATGGAATTATCGGACAGCAGTGCAGAAAGGCTGTTAGAGTGCTTTCACCTGAAACGGAAAGGTAGTTTAGCTCTTCTGTCAGGCACAGATATAAAACATAGAAATAAAGAAAAAAACGTCTGACTTTCTCGTTCTTTTCATCTTTTTGCAGACGATCTCGCTCTTTTGGCGAAAATATCTTCTCTCCTCAGCCAATCGATGTTTCGCCGTCTCTGATTCCAGAATACCCCTCTTGGCCTAGCCAACACGAAAGTATGTTTTTTTCACTTTTTCATTGAATCGTTCATTTTAAGGAATATTAGCCCTAGTTTGCGAATTGGGGTCCAAAAGTGAAGAGTTCTATGAGGAACTAAAGAAGTTGTGGAAAGATTGGGGGATTCACGCTGCACGGGAATATTACAGTTTAAGAAGAGATAAATAGTGGGTCTTCAATCAAAACTGTTTTCAAAAAGTATTCGTTATTGTGTTTTTCAGTCCTCAATACCGTGGAATCCCTCCATGGAGGGGAGTCCTCAAGAAAAACATCTACAAAGTAGGGTTTTCAGTTGTTTTCGGGAAAATTACAGTTTTTCAGGTTTCTCAGAGACTTCGAATCTCTTCCCGGATAGCAGAAAACTTCCATTGCTTGCACCGACCGTCAGCTGTCTTCGATGCCTCTGCCTTCTTTGCCACGGAACAAACTGTCGATGCTTTTGTTTTTGAGCTCAATGAGTTTACAAAACATGCGAAACAAGCATTGGCAGTGGAGTATGAGAAGTAAGAGAAACACTTGAGTATTTTTGGTTCAGATGGCCTCTGGCGGTTGGGAGGATTATGTTGGAGGAGGGAGACAGTTGGATTCCTAGATTAGTGGATGGGTCTTGCAGGTTAGGAAAGAGATGTGAAAGAGATAAATAGAGAGTGTGTGTGTGAGAGAGAGAGAGAGAGAGAGAGAGAGAGAGAGAGAGGGAGAAGAGAGAAAGAATCTATACTTCAGAGAAGACTTCGACGCTGTAGCAGCAACTATGAGCCGCTTACTTTACGACACATTGGCCCAGAATATTCGAAATTTACATACTTTATTCAGCAAGGTACAAGCACACGGTCACACGTTTACACATTCACACATTTCCAGACCGACGCCTGCTTACTCCGGGTTGTAGTCAAATCCGAACTTGAGGTTTTCAGTCTGTTAGATACTGTAAGCGTCTTCAATCAATTGACGAAAGGTTTTCTCTTTCTCTTTCTCTCTCTCTCTCTCTCTCTCTCTCCTCTACAAAGGCTTTTAGTCCCTCGTGTGGAACATCTCCTGTACCCTCGCCACTTCCCCGCAAGAGAGATAAATGTCTCCGGCTGGCTTTCGAATGAACCAGACGCTTTGTGCCCTCTCCTACCCCGGGATTTCGAAATCTTGGGCTCTCGCCTCGATGAACTAAACTTGAAACTACAGTCATATGAGGAAGATTCTGCGAATATTGAACTCTGGGAAGAGGTTTTGAATTTAAACATCTTTTTGAATAGTAATTCAGACTGCCAATGAATTGGGGAGAATTGATAGAGAAACCAGGAGACTTCAGCCGCAGTTCAAAGCTCCTCCGATTGTCTATGACAGGTCGGCAGTCAAAGAAGAAATGGTGAGAAGGGTCACCGAGGCCAAGGATCGACTGAGGATTTGGATTCTGCAGTGGCAAGCGGAGGAAAATAAGACGTGAGTTTTTAAAAAAACGGAGTCAGAAAGCAAAGCGAAAGGTCTTTTTAGAAGCCACACCTTATTTGCCACTTGGTCTAAGCGTCTATGCGATGCTGGTGTGGTGGAACAGTTGCGTTGCATCGGGGAACTCCAGGCACAAAGACCAAGGCTCCGTCAAAGAGTTAGCCAAGCCCATAGGGTCTATGGGACCTTTCTCAATCATTTCCATCTCCCAGGTAAGTGTTTTTCAGGGAAAATGCGATATTTCTGGAGTAAGACACAGATCTTTGGGATTACTGGGAGATCTCGCGGCTTCCAAAGCGACTGGACGAATTGGTGGAGTCTATTTGGCATAGAGTGGAACAAGAGAAGGATTGGATCACAAGGAAAGTGTCCGAAATTACGTCGGCCAATTACTTTGAGTTATGTTTCTCTCTTTTGAATCTGTGCATCCAGGAGACGCTTATGGGAAGCTGCCGCAAGCTCCCATGCATGTTTCACTGGTCGTGTAGAGGATAAGGCACCTATCTTCAATTGCAACTACCCCGGGCTCATTTCTTCATATTTCTTTGGCCTTTTCTACATATTTTGGATAATTTCAGGCTGAAGCGGTGGAGCGTGAGTTGGAAACTGCCCTCCGGAAGTATAGACATGGCAGCCGTCCAGCGGAAATTCAAAGGATCGGAGCCAAACTCTCACAACTCGGCATTCGGGGAAATGCTTTGATTTTGGCCGAATCGGTAGGGACTGAGAGAGAGATAAAGAGAGAGAAAGAGAGACAGAAATAGAGAAAAAGAGCAACTTCTCCTTCTAGGAATTGACCGGCCAAAGAGAACTCCTGGGTTTACCTGAGTTCACAGTCGATTTGCAAGAGCTGCTCCACACAACCCAGTTTTTCTCCGAATTGGCAGAGTTCCAGTGCTGGTAAATTCAAAATTTTACTTTTCACTTGAAATTTAGTGTAATGAAACATGAAGATCAGCTTCTGAAGGCTCGTGTGATGGACCTCCAACATGCTGAAATTGAGGGAACAACCGAGAGATTGACCGAGCACTTGAAAAAGTTAGAAGTGAGTAAGGCGCTATGGCTAACTTTGACTTGATATGATCCTGTAATGCAAGATTTCCCAATTGTTCAGGGGGTGGCATGCACTGTGGCCGAGAGGCACTCTTCCCTTGCATCTGCGGTCTTAGCCAAGGCAACAGAAGGATTGAAGAAGGTCTCCCAACTGCTGCCCGTAATCAGCGCTGTCCACAACCAAGGAATGAAGGAGAGACACTGGGAGGAGGTCCTTCGAGAGATGGGGGAGGGAAATGAACTGCGAGGGAATTTCCTTGTTGGAGATCTTCTGGAGATGAACATTGTGGAAAAGACGGACAAGCTGGAGGAGATTAGTGCTCTGGCTGAAAAGGTGAGAGTGAAGCAATGAGCCGATGTGGCTATGTTGAGGCAGAGATAGAAAGATAGAAAGAGAGCGGTAAAATCAAATGTAACTTCAGGAAATGGAACTTGAACAAAGTGTGAAGGGAATGAAGGAACAATGGAAAGGAGCCATGTTCTACCTCCGCCAGGTAGATTTTATCCCAATATTTCAATTTTAATTCCATTTTCAGAAAGGAGAATTAATTTCCTCAGAATTGTCGACACAAATGGCCGCCCATATAGCTAAAAGCCAACAGGTTATGAATTCTCCCTATGCGGTTACTTTGTTGGAGCAACTGAGGGCTTGGCTAGAGATGCTTCTCAAACTGCACAATTTCGTTCATCTCTATGAAGAGGTTTTTAGTTTAATTTGATAAATGGAGAAAATTCATTCAGTGTGAACGTAGTTGGAGTCGCGTCGAAGGAGTTTTCTCAACGGAAGATGTGGCTTATCAAATGCCAGCAGAGTTTCGAGTTTTCAAGAAGATAGCTTTGCTTTGGCAGCAGATAAATTCCAGGATTGTGGGTTTTACTCACTGGCTCACGCACTCACTTTCAGTCAGAGGAACTTCCGATTATGGAGCAGTTGGCAGCCATCTCCGAAGAGAATCAACTGTTAGAAGAGCTTCGAAAGGATTTTGTGATTCTGGAGAGAGGGTTCCATTCCTACCTTCGCAAGAAGCGTCTTGTCTTCCCTCGCCTGAATCTTCTGGACGACGCCGGCCTCCTCCAGTTGCTCTCCCTCTCTCGCCAGCCGGCTACTGTGAATAAGAAGATTTGCTTTCTCTTTCCCCACATTTCAGCACTTGTTTTCAATAAACGCGGAGAGGTCGATCACACTGTTATAAAAATTCACCTTGTTTCAGATTTTGGAAGTGGAACTTCACGGAGAAAGAAAATTCAGTCTATCGAAACCAGTCAATGTAATAGTTTCAAAGGTAACATTTGAACTTTGGTTTTTTAAAACACTCAATTCAGCGTCACGTGGAAAAGTGGCTCTCGGAGCTAGACCGGGAATTACGCACTTCTGTACGTCTAAGGGTGAAAGCCCTGATTTCGAAGCACTCTTTCGATGTATTCTCGATTTCTGATCTTCTTGAAGAGGAAATTCACGTTTCATTGATTTATCTAAGGATCATAGCCACTCAAATGATTGAGGACGCCGTTCAAAACTCTTCCTTAAGAGTAAGACGCCCAAGGTCTTGTCTTAATAATCTTAGGTCCTCTCCGAGCTTTTGGATAGACGGTTGATTGAGGCAAGGGACCTCCTGGAGAGAAACACAAAGTCATCTGAACCGCTTGTTTTGCTACTTTACCAATGTGAGTTTGCATAGGAGAAAAAATGATTTTGACATTATATTTTTGCCTTTTGATTCTCTTGGGGCCCTCAAACTGTTTTACTGCCCCTTACAGCCAGGCCGCTTTAACCTTATGCTTCAGACTGCCTTCTCGTGAAGAAGTTCATTTCCTCACAAGTCACAGCCCTTGAGGACAACCTCTGGCTCTCTTCCGTCAGATTCTATTGGAATCTTGACCATGTCTTCGTTCGAGTGAATGGCCTCTCAGTCCGCCATGATTACGACTTAGCTGCTTCTTTTGATTTCTCCTCTACGTCTATTCTTGGGTTGGTTTCACAAAATATACGCTTACTTTTAGAATTTAGACCACTTTTGACTTGGAATCATTTCTTCATGGCAATTTCTATGAAACATGGCCTTTCGGCCGCTTTGGTAGTGGGAAGGATTTTGGGAAGACCTCTGCTTCAAATGAGGGGAGAGGGAGGGATTATGGGGCAGGTGGCCGAGGGAGCATTGTGGATGGGGACAGTAACCCTGGCTGAGGAGGAGGGAGGAGATATTTGGAAGAAAGTGGCTCAAGATGTTCAACTGAACTCACCTGGTAAGTCTCTCTCTCTTTTTTTTTAATTCCCTCCTTGTAGGTAACCAGCCTCGTGTATTATTTGAAGGCAGCGAAGTTCCCCCAAGTTCTTCCCTCCTTCCGATTTTCAAAACCGGATTGCCAAACCTCCATTTCAAATTTGATCCAACCTTGGAAGCTTCTTCCATCCTATCCATTTACGGATTCCGTGACTTTGAAAATTTAGAATTTCAATTATATTGCTCCAATTTCCTTTTTCAGAGCTTGCTCTGTAATATTCACTTTCCTCTCAATTATTCCTCATCTTTTCACAAACATTATAACATTGCAATCATTGACTACTGACGTATGCAGGGAGAGTATTAGAATCAGAAATGAAACGAAGAAGAATGAAATTCAAGCGGTGGAATTAGCATTGTTGAATGTTGTAGGATCCCAATTTGATGACCAAGATCTACCGGCTTTGGCTTCTTTATTGCCTTCTGTGACAGTTGGACACTCATCGGACCGGAAACTTAGCGAGGTTCGTTGTGAACACTATGAAAACACTTTACGCTATTACTAGTGTCTTATTTTTAAAAATAATCAATATACGATGTTACGCTTTTCCATTTCGTTTTAAAAACTGTTTTTTTCTTCAGTTTTTGCAACTGATCTCGTCTAAGAGGGCACTTATTGTGTGTGGTGATACGCTTTGTGGGAAAACGCGACTTTTAACAACTGCAGCGACCACAGTCGGAGCTAAAATTGTAAAGTTAGAGGACGTGGAAGAAGCGGTGAGTGGTCTTTGAAGAGACAAAGAGAGAGAGAGAGAGAGAGAGAGAGAGAGAGAGAGAGAGAGGAAATCCAATCTTCAGATGGAAGACTCCTGGCTCCTCCTCGATTCAAACAACGAAAATATATACTACTTGCTTGACGCTGATCAGCCACCAATGGTGAATGTGCCCTAATGCTAATCATACATCATTTCCTTCAGATGCGTCCCTACTCCCAAAAACCACTACATTCAAATGTTCGTGTAATCCTAGAATGCGATCTGATACCGGAAAATCTTAAAGGACTGGTTTCTGTCCTGAGAATCGATTCCCCGGTAGGTCAAATTAAAGGATACTGTACTTCTAAAACTTAGCGTCTCGATTGGCCTTCTCAGTTTTCTTTATCGCAAGTTGTGCGCCTTGAAGGAGTATGCAAGGAATTCGACAACTTTACGACAAGACTGTTTCGAGATAGGGTCACTCGCCTGGCTACAGTAATCCTCACTGATAATTTTGGATTGGAGCACGTTTTGTATGCGACGATGTCAAGTTTGGGACTTTCTGTCAACAGAGTTATTGATAAGACGGTAAATAAGAGAGTGAGACAGAGACAAAGACATTCAGGATCGCATTGAGGAGGCATTTCCTGGTTTTGACTCCCCTCCTACCTCCTATTGGGGTTTGTGGGCGGAATATCTGTTATCCCTCAATTTCATCCCATTCCTCCTCTCTTCCCATGGGAAATCTCCCCTTCTTGACCAAGTGGTCATTCATCTGGAGACACGGGGCTTTGGCTGTGTTGCCATCAACCTAAACGCCAGCAGATCCAGGAAAGAAGTGGAAGAACTCCTTTCCCGCTGCGAATTGCTTTTGTGAGTTGGCCTCCCATCATTGGCTTACAGTGTTCTTTTATCGACCCTAGAAATTTACTTTTGGCACCAGGAAAATAATGTAAAATCAAAAAAGATTGATCGTTCTGTTTTAGTGGCGGTGAAAGCAGCATCGTCTTTATAGTCCAGGATTTCAACCGGAGTCCTCCATTCCTTCAAGAGTTTCTCCGATCGTCCATTGGCTCTCGCTTTTTTCTTGTCGTTTCTTCTCAACCAACCACCCTTTTCTACCCTCGTCTTCGTCGGTTTCTCTTTGCGTTGCCTTCTTCCTTCGATTCATTAGAGAAGTATCCACTGGTGACTTACAACAAATTCATAGCCGATGCCACTGCCTCCATTCGGGTGAAAGACGTCCGGGAAGCTGTCAGAGCAGAGGTTGTCAAAAGCATGAATGAAGTGGCAAAGAAGGTGGAATCTTATGCTGAGTGGGTTTTGATTTACTTATCCTCACTTACCTTCTCACTGCCTCACTGTATCACTTTCAAACTGCCTCACCTTGACTTTCTCACACGAGTTTCCAATGTCTTTTCTCACTATCTTTCTCCGTCTTCAGAGTCAAACTCGAACTCGAGAAAACTCTCTCATCTACCACAACAAGGCTATCTCACGGAAAGGGGCTCTACGACATATCCGAACTCACATCAATTTATAAAACGTAAGAACCCTTTTCAATCAGTTTTAGAAAGTATTCAAGGCAAACAATCAATCTAAGAGGAGAGACACGCTGGGCAGATGAACCTCCAGTGACGGAGCATGACGTCCTGAGACCTAGTTTTCTGGAGAAGACACTTTATGTGGAAGGGACTTCGCTTATTGTATGTCGGAGAGAGAAAGATCGATGTTTACACTGGATGAAAATGGCAGCAAGGAATTTGGGAATGGAAGTTTTAGTTGGAAGAGACACTGACGCTGTTGGTTTGGTTGATAGGGTAAGCAAAAGCCAGAGAAAGGGAAAGGGAGACTGGAAGAAATGAGAGAGTGGGTGGGAGGCAGAATAGATGAGAACCCCTTTCCTTCAGGCCCTCCGTCTGTCTCTTCTCGAAGGCCGCCGTGTCCTCCTCGTCGCATATGCTTCTCAACAAGACGTCCTCCCTCTCCTTCGTTCGATCGTCGTGTCAAAATGGTAAAACCGCTTTTTTCCATCAACTTTCGTTTCAGTATCCCATCGCCCTGTCTCACTCAACAATTTGTAACCGAATTTTGCGAGAAACATACGATTGAAGGCCGCGGGATGTGGCGCAAATCCTCGGCTTTGCTCAATTCTCTTGTTAGTGTCGCTATTCTGTTGGATTCCAAGGATTTCCGAAAATTCTACAGTGGAAACACAGAGGTACGCGAGAAAGTCGATTTAATAAGTTGAATAAGAAAACAATATTTTAACTGACTTTTTTTAGTTGTGCCACTTGTCAATAATCGATTGGCAGGGCCCTCCCGACGCCCTGTCGAAAGCATCTGCCCTTCGACAGATCATCGATGATTCCGGTGTTTTATCGCCGTCTGAGGCGCAAGAGCTTATGGAAAGGATAGCTAAGATGAATTCCTCCGATTTTGATGTGGATCTTGAAGAATTGGCTCATCTTTTTGTACACATGGCTAAGGCAAGGAGGACTACTGTTGACCAAATGATGTCCCGCTATGAGAAAGGAATGGAGAAACTGAGGCTGGCTGAAGGGCAGACGGCCTCTCTGCAGGCGGAACTCTCGCGATTGAGACCGGAGCTTCTGAGGACTTCGATTGAGACGAGGTGAGAGAGGGAGAAAACGGAGAAAACTCCACGTTCAGCGTCTTAATGAGCACAATCGAAAGAGAAACCATAGAGGTTGAAAACGCAAGAGAAGTCGTTGCTTCCAACGAATACAAAGCCAATCAGGCTGCCACGGCTGCTCAGGCCCTCAGGGTAAATATTTCATAAAATGAAAAGTTCTCAATTTAAGGCTGAATCTGAGGCGGATCTAGCAAGTGCGATTCCAGCATTAGAAGCATCAATCGAGGCACTGGAGACTCTGAATCAAAGCGATGTCTCAACTCTGAAGACTATGAGATTTCCTCCCTATGGAGTCCGCTTATGTATGGAAGCAGTTTGTATTCTATTTGGACAGAAACCGATTAAGATTACTAATCAGGTGAATAGTGAAAAGAGGAGAGAGAGAGAGAGAAAGAGAGACAGAGAGACAGAGAAATATTGCAGGAGGGTGTAATGACTAATGACTATTGGCCAACTGGATTGAAACTCCTCTCTGATTTACATTTTCTCTCGAGAGTTCGTAACTTTCAACGAGACTTGGTCAGTTCTCTCTCTCTCTCTCTCTCTCTCTCTCTCTCTCTCTCTCTGTGTCAATTCCATCTTTAGATCTCCCGTCGAACTATGCTGATAATCCGTGAGCGCTACCTCTCCAAGCCAGAATTTGACCCAGAACACATAAAACAGTGTTCTTTGGCTGCAGAAGGCCTCTGTCTTTGGGTGAAAGCTGTTGAATTCTACCATCGAATTTCAAAAATAGTAGAGCCCAAGAAAGAAAAACTAAGAAAGGCTGAAATGTTAGTGAAACAACATATGAAACAGCTGGATGTCAAGCGAAAGGTGCTTCAGGTAGGATTACTGTAGCATGAACTTTTAATATTCTATATTCAGAAAGTAACAGAAAAACTGCAGCAACTCTCGGACCAATTTGGGCAGATGTGTCAGAAGAAGCAGGACCTTCAGACTCAAATCACCACTTGCGAGGCCAGGATCGAAAGAGCCGAGAGACTGGTGGCAGCCCTCGGTTTTCCATGAAAACAGAAAGAATTATTGGTAATTCAGGAGGAGAAAAGGATAAATGGCTGCTGAAGATGGATAAAATCAGAGGGGACCTCCAACAGTTGCCCAGGAATTGTTTAACTGCGGCTGTTTCTCTTCTGAAGGACTCTGGTCTCACTCAAAACGAACGGAAGGTTTGGTTTCACACCTTGAAGCCTTAATGTGATATTTTGACTTTCAATACATTTTTAGGAAAAGTCTAAAGAGCTGGAAACCTTCATCTTTCCATATGCAGAAGATTGGACGCCAGTTGATGATGAGACCTTGGTCCGCATGTGCAGTTTTCCGTTTTACTTCTATAACGATTACGGTAAGGGAAAATTAGAATTTTGCTTCAAAAACATTTGTCTTTCTATTTATGCTCATACCAGGACACCAGGGGCTGGAGACTTTTTGATTGCGTGTACCGCCTTTTGGCAACCATTGGTCACTGGTCCTGCTTTTGGTAATAAAACAGCCTTTTGACAATTAAAGAAGGCGTTTTGGCTATTTTAAACAGCTTTTTGGAAGCTATTGTCCGCTTGACCTATTGTCTTGTGGTAATTAAAAGCCGCTTTTTGTCAATCAAATTAATGCCTTTTGGATAAGTTTTTGGCAACTAAAGGTCGCTTGGGCCGCTTTTTGGCAACCAAGAGACATAGGCCGCTTGAACCGATGCGAGAACTCGGTTCTTCGGGGTTGGACCACTGTTTGACACGATCCGGTCTCAAATGGAAATAACACCACAATTTTATATAAATCACCCCCAGCTCACGTGGGTAAGACATTGTTTCTCAAACAAAAGGTCAGAGGTTCGATTCCCCGCCAGTCTCAAACTTTGTGTTTTTAAAAAAAATTACTATTATGTTTTTAATTATATCTTCTTCAGGGCGTGGTTTTCGTCTCGTGTCTCATCTTTACCCTACCGTATTCCACATCTCCACTTTTGATGTTTCCGCCGTTCGACATGCAGCCGAAAATGGAATCATTCTTTTCATCGATTCTTCTTCTGAATGGGTTGATCTGATAAAAGGATTACGGTATTTCCAAAAAGAAGAGAAAAAAGTGACATTTGTGATCAACATTTTAAAATGGTTTGATTCAGATGCTTCGAATGGGAGGGGAAGACATGGAAATTACTCCAGGATTCAGAATGTTTATCTCTGATCCAGGTGATATGCCTGACTGGCCGTTTGTCACATTAAATATGGAATACAGGTATACATTTTAGTTTTATGGTTAGCAAAAATAAATTTAGTGAATTGGAGCTTCAGGAGGAGGTTTCAGTCTCATTTGGAAGGCAGAATTGGCCAGAAGAACAGGACGAGAGGGATTTGGCTAAGAAGGGAGTTAGAGACGATTCCCAGCGGCTGGATGAGATGGAGACTGAGATGTTGGAGTTATTGGGGAAGAGGGAGGAGGAACTGGACGATGAGGGAGCAGTGCAATTACTGGCCGACACGAATGATGTGGCTGAGAGATTGACCGAGAAGAGTAGACATCTCCAAGTGGTTGGTTTCTCTCTCTTTCTCTCTCTTTCTCTCTCTTTCTCTCTCTTTTCTCTCTCTTTCTTCTCTCTTTCTTCTATCGTTTCACCTCCATTTCTCTTTAATTTTGCCTCCCTTAGGCAGAAGAGCGTCTCTCCGAAGTTGTCCTCCGTTACCGTCCTCTCATCTCCTGGGCCACCACAGCCATCCGCTTTATCCATCGTTTCAAAACCATATCCCAATTTTATGACGCTAATTTAGAACGACTAATTGAACTAACGAATACGGTAATTTTCATTTTTTAAATAACTTTTCTATTCAGAAATTACTTGAAGAAGATATAACAATAAAAGAGACTCCCTCGATTTGGCATAGCTTTTGGCACTTTGCCTGTCCTCCTTTGGCAACGGAGCATCGATTTTTGCTATTTTATGGGTTAAAACGACTACATAACGAGTAAAATTGGGCATCTTTGTTTTGAAAATGCCTCTAAATTCAGAAAACTTCTTTTGCAACAAAGGGAGATAGAAAAAGAAGACCAAGAGTGGGTGGAGCCGTCGCAAAGTGCCCTCCTGGGCAAAGTTGCGTGGGCAGCTGGCAATAAGTGAACTAAAACACACATTTATCTAAAATATCTTTAATAGATCTCCCGTTCTTGTTTCTCTAACTGAACCTCTTTGTGACCTATCAACAGTAACCCGCGATGCAGCGAGAGGGATTCAAGTGCAGTTCACCTCATTTCTGGAATGTGCTTTACAGTAAGTTTTGTGCATTGAAGTTCAGAGTATTTTTAGGGCACTGGAAAAGAATATCGCGACTGCCTATTGGCTGGTACTTGTTTTGGAAGAATGGAAAGACATGGATACGGTAGATGGAATTGTGGAGAGAATGGAGAAGGCGAAGACCGCTCATTCTAACTTCAGAATGCTTCTTGTGGTTTCTAAGTTGAAGGTAGCAAATAAGGTAAAAAGAGAAAGAGAGAGAGAGAGAGAGAGAGAGAGAGAGAGAGAGAACTTGCCTTTTCCAGAAATGTTCCCGTTTCCCCCATCGAATCTGTCTCTCCTCCGCCTTTTCCCTCCCTTCCCTTCTCCTTCGTTCCTCTTCCCAGCCGATCCACCGTGACTTTTTCGCCTCTGCCCCTCCTTCTCGACGATCCCTCGCCATTCGCCTCATAATCTACCACTTTTCACTCCGATCTCGTTTCGGTCTATTTACCGACATCAATCTGAAAATGGCTCTAAAACTATTCAAAGTGAGAATTAAAAGCTAATGTGTTGTGAATCTTTTTTTCTAGGATATTACAGTCGAAGAAGATAAAATGTTGGAATCCATTCTCATAAGAATTGTAGCCACCATCTACCAGCCTCAGCTTGAAAGCATAGTTGACAGGGAGACAGCAGAGGCCATTTTCAGATGGATTTTTGGAGTTAGACCTTAGTCTAAAACACTATTTCATGAAAATTAAGGATCTAAACAAGGCAGATGACGTCACTTTGAAATCAATGCTTGGCGATTGTGAGGAGGAGGGAACACTCATCAGGAGGTTGACGAGGAAAGATGAAATTGTACTTTGTGGAATTAACCCAGTCAGAGCCCAGGAGAGTCTAAGAGGTCGGCAGAAAGAGGTATTTTGGTGATTTATCAATTAACTTGTTTATATTAAGAGATTGAAACAGCTAGCCATTCTTTTGGGCAAAACGAATGTTTCACCAATTGGTAATTCATCTCCACTCCTAAATGCATCTTCCAAACAATTGTAAGCTTGCAAACCCGTTTCTTCCTAAAGAAGGCCTAGTCCTATTGTGAGTCGAACTGAGGGATTCAGCTGGAGAAACCTGATAATCGATGAAATTAACGATGAGCCAAAAGAAGATACAATACGGTATGCGATTAGGCAAATAAAACATGTGATTCAGATTGGAATATCTGCACTCTCTTCTAGCAAATAAAGAAGTTTCATCGTTGGAAGGGAGATATATTCATTGTCCGGAGAGAGTCGTTGCGCTTCTTCAGGCTATGGTGGCTGCTTCGCATGGAGTGACGCTGGATGAGGTAGAGAGAGACAGAGAGAGCGAGAGAGACAGAGAGACAGAGAGAGAGACAGAGAGAGAGAGAGAGAGACAGAGAGAGAGAGAGAGCGAGAGAGACAGAGAGACAGAGAGACAGAGAGAGCGAGAGAGAGACAGAGAGAGACAGACAGAGAGACAGAGAGACAGAGAGAGCGAGTGAGAGAAGAGACGGCTCTTTAGGTAATAGTAATCGGTCTTCTCCAACCAACCACCTCATCCTCTGTGAAACGAATTACCCTAGAGGACTGCCAACTTTTAGGAGCATTGATTGAAAACGAAGAATTAAAGGTTTTCTAGCACAATACCCCCAAATGAGTTACATTTACAGGAGGCTAATAAAAACGAAGAACAAAAAGTAAAGATCACGTTGGAAGCTAAGATAAAGTTGGCCAACCCACCGGGTGGGAGAAATGAAAAGGTAAGGTTACGACTATATCCCTAGACCGAATGAAACGAAAGCTACAGTAATCTCAAAACTCTTTCATTCAGACCCTTCACCTCGTTGATAATCATGGAAATCCCCTCTGCCCTGTGACAGTCCGATCCTCCCTCCCCATGTCTCACTGGCTCCTCCGTGGAGCACATTTCCGAACATGTTGACCACAAATAATAAAGCATTTATGAACAGCCCGAATAAATAGAACCAAAGAGAGGTTGAGTTTAGAGGTAGAGCACCGGGAGTATTCCCATCGGTCCTAATCGCGCTCGGCGGCGCACTCATTGACAGCCTCCAGGAGACGACCGGCCTCCTTCAGCTGCACCAGCTCCGTGTAGCCGCCCACGAACTTTCCGCAGATGAAGATCTGAACTTTTGTTTTAGGTGGGAAAATGAGGCTGGGACCTGGGGAACGGAGGTCTGCCGCGTGGTGTAGACAAGGCCGTTAATGATGGCAGTGGCTTCGGCCGGGTTCTGACGCTTCAGGAGGTCCAGATTGATCTCCTGAAGGCAATAGATGGGGTTATTGAAGAAAGAGAGAGAGAGAGAGAGAGAGAGAGAGTCTTACATGAGCCGTCAGCTTGGAATCGGAGAGAACGCGCCGTGCCTTGTCGCAGAACCCGCACCCTCCCTGGGAGTACATGACGATGGGCGCGGAAGCCACCTGAACAGAACTTCCATTCCTTCTAAATCCTAGCCACTACCTCCTTCTTCACGGCTTCAACGTTCACTTTCGAGTCCACGGCGCCCATCCTACTGTAGCTTGGTTACCGTATCCATTAAAGAAGTGATATGACATGATTACACAATGGGTTACTGTAGAAAACCAATAAAGATCTAAATTCATTTCAAAACAGAGATCTCTACACGTGGAATTTGCCAGTTTCGAGGGAGAATCGCAGAGGCAGATGTCCTTCGGCTGCCTCGTAGGAGTCCGCATTGCGGGGCTCTCCTCCGTTAATCTCCGGGTGCAGGTCGCAGAGGACATCGAAGCGACAGGCAAGGGAGAGGATCTGATGAGCCAGCAGGGATTTGGCCTCCTTCGAGCGGCAGTCACCGAACTTTTCATTCACAAAGGTCTCCAGAAGCTGAAGGATGGGACTGGAAGGTAAAATGAGGCAATCTACCTTTACGAAGTCATCGTTCTGCGATGTGAATTCGGAATCTCCTTTAAAGACCCTCAGACTGAAGAAACATGCCTCGCGAGGGTAGCCGGCAGGGATGAAGATTACGGACTTGAGCCTTAAAATGGAGGTTTGAATGACATTTAGAAAAGAGATACTTGGAATCGGTGGGTTGATGACGGAAGGAGGCCCTGAAGTGGAAACCGCCACCGTTCATCTCACAAACAGAGGTAAGTGCGGCCTGAAATTAAGAAATCAGTTTAAAAATTACAATAGGAAAATATAAATGGCATGAAGTTTAAGCACCGTCATTACTTTCTCCTCCTCTACGTCATAATCCGTCAAGTAACATGGCGTGTAAACTTCGGTGAGCTTTAGCGCAATTAGCCGAGTCCTTCATTTCTACAACTTCTCCCCGGTCGTGAGGTCGCCATGAACCAAGTACTCGACCAGCTGAGCGCCTTCGTCCACGACAAGAAGCACTTCTCCGCCCGCCACCTGGCCCAAATGGCCGAGGTCTCCGGAACTCCTCCCGATGTGGTCCGTCTCTCTCTCTCTCTCTCTCTCTCTCCCTCTTCCTCTCATCTACCGTTTCCTTCCAGATCGCCAAAGGAGTGGCCGTCTCCGTGGCCCTGTTCCTCGTCTTCTCTCCACAGGCCCATCTGCTGGCCAACTGTCTCCTGGTGCTGGTGGCTCTTCTCCTGACCTACGTCTACCGCAGCGAGCGACCGAACCGCGACAATCTGCTCGTCTTCTGGGGCTGCTTCGGCCTGATATCCCTCTTCGGCCGTTTCTTCGAGGTCCTGCCCCTCTTCTACCTGGTCAAGATCGCCCTGCTGGCCACCCTCTTCCTCCAGCCCTTCCGCTTCGTCACCCCAATCAAGGCCGGGCTTTTCCCTCCGGCAGACGTGGAATCCCTCGAGTGAAGAGAACAGTTCCAGACTTACGTAAACTTTCGCAAACAATAAAGAACTACGCATCTCATTCGTTTTACGGTTCCTTTCTTTTAAATATTGTTGTGACAACTTACCAGATAATCCTCCTCCGAAATGTGCTCGAATCCAATCATTTCAGTCACGATCTTGGCGGGGTAGGAGTCATTTTGGAATGAGGACAACCGCAGGGATTCTGAATTTTCTCCATATTTCGTTTTCTGAGGCAAAATTACCGAGGAGTTTGACATGTTCGGCCAGTTCCATCCTGACAGCCACCCGTTCCCTCACCATCTTAATGCACTTCTGCAGTCTGTCCGCCAACTGCACCCCGCCCTCCTCCGAATCTCCACTTCCGGTCATCGCCTGCACAAAGAGGTACGGCTTACCGTACTCCAAAAGGCTCTCTACAGTAAGCCTGAATTCAATTTAGCTAAAAATGAAAGATCCCTCACTTGCAATGTTCCAACTTGGCGTTTCCAACTTGGTCGGGGCAGGAGTTACCGTAATCCTTCGAGTAGAGCTCATCGAATAGGCTCTCCTCGGCGCAGATGAGCCTTCACAATTACTTTACTAAGGCAAAACAATGGGAACCAACTCTTCAGAAGGCATAGATCCACGGAGGAGACGGTATCTGAGGACGGTGGTTCTGATGGCCGGGAAGTGGTGGAAACGGAGGCCAACTTGGACGCTATCTGATGTATTATCTAGAAATTACCGTCTGAAGGGGCTACCTTCACAATCGACGTCCATGGTGACGTAGACAGGGTGAGGATCGATGAGATTCTCCTTGACGGCGCGGAGACGGGAGGAGACGGTGCGTTTGCGACGAGGGGCGGGAGAGAGGCAGTCCTCCGTCTCCATGGATTCGTCCTGCTGGTCTTCGTTTCCTCCACTTTCCTCATCGTCGCTGTCTACTTCCATCGGATCCTCCTTGCCAGCCATCCACTTCTGCGCCTCCTCCACCTCTCCAACGATGCACACATGAACTCCCGTATCTAAAAATCCAAATATCTTTTAAATAAAAAAGATAAATACCTTGTATAATGTCTTTGTAGGCCTCGGCTTGCACGTAGAGAACGCAGAGATCGTGAGGGAGAACGCCCAGTAGAGCCCTTTGTTCCGAAGAGGTTGAGGCAGACGGCTGCACGCCCAAGAGGTCCTGCACGGGACAAGCTGCCTGAAAAAAGGAGTCATACCAGGACACCTGGTGCTTGCGGGACCTTGTTTTTTGTTTGTTTGCGGGTACCGATTTTTTGTCAACCATAGGCCGCTTGGCCTGCTTTATTCCAATTAAAGACCGTCTTTTGGTTGACATAGGACGCTTGACATGTTTTGGTAATTAGAGGTTGATACATCTATTTTTTCACGCCAGTCTTATTCCAATGCCAAATCAGTTCTGACCTTGATGAGGGCGGCTATCTTGGGCTTGAGGGTGCGCAGTCTCTGTTCCTTCCCCTCGATGTCACTGAGCAGCACTCCGCGGCGGGTCTCCTGGTCATTCAGAGAAGACATAAGCCTAAACCATCAATTGCACGGCGTATTCTGAAGTTCGCACTGTTTCCTCTGCTCCAACTCCCACGCGAGTCTAGCCAGACGCCTCAAGTGCTCGTTGTCCTTCGTCTCCTCCACTTTGCTGATCGTTTCAGGAGCTTCGGCGTAGAATTCCTCCTCCGGCACCATGTCCAAATCCTCGTCTCCGGCACTGAAACCCAGTTTTAAACAGCAAAAAAGAATTACCTGAAGAGAAGACAGCGCTTGACCTCCTTCTGGAGATGTTCTATTTCGCTGTTGGCGTTCTGCAGTTCCAGGTACTTGGCCTCCACCTAGAATGTTACACTTGCAATATGCAGAGCACACATTACCTGTTCCAACTGAGCCACGTTTTCTCTCTTCAGCTGGGCCGTGGCGTACTGGGACAGGCGAGAAAGCCTCCGCATCGTGGCGATCTGCACAAGGACTGAGGATTGGAGAGGCTGAAATGAATACAATAATAAATCAGAGATTATGAGTGGAATGATTGCCCAGAAACGGTTATAAAGTGACCAATAACATACCTCTGAACTCTCTCCCACCACAATCGGCTCCAAAACGCGTCTGAGTTGGGCACTCAGCTCCAGAAACTGGTTCTTGAGCTCCTCGTGGCCGACCCTCTTCGCTACCGTATCCTCCACATCGTAGAATTCCTTTAAAATCCATATTTAAAGGACCATCTTCTACCGCATACCTTAATTTTCTCGAGTGATTTGGCCTCTTCCGCCGGGTCCTTCACCAATTTCTTCACGACGACCTTCTTCGGCGCTACTGACATGGCTAGCCCTGTGTTTAACGGTGTAATTACGATAAATACATTAAAATATATGAATCAAACTGGAAAATAAAGACAATTAAGTAAAATAAAAGTTTATTTCTGAGGGGATTTATCATCAAGGCGTATTATGAGCAAATGGGTAAGGCAACCTTTTGGCAAAAGGGGTAAGGCACCAACAAAACTGAATTAGTAGGGTAAGTGGGTAAAGGCGTATATACATTAAAAGAACTAGAAAAGACTAGCACAGTATCACAAAATGGGCAAAAAAGGAAGTGAAAAGCAGTCCTTTGTGTCCTCAGAGGCCATCCAGCATCTCACTACGTTGTCGTGGGGTTCCACGGGCGCTCTGGAATGGAAATTATAGAAAAATTGAACAAAATAGGTTAAAACATCAAATAACCTTCTGTCTGTCAAATTAAATCAATAAAATAGTGCCAAAGATGGCAGAAGGCGGTCTGAGGCTGCCTAATATCTACCACCTGGGTGTCAAAAATGATCAAACCATGCAACACTGCAAACACACGAAACACGCTCTTACCACCATAGCTCGAGGTAGAAAGATTCCAGCGAGCTGGCACTTTTAGACTGAAAGGATAGAGGAGAGGCTGAGAGGCATGCGACCGTAGTTTGACCTACCATTCGGAGGGTCGTCATCTTGTCGAAGCCATTCTGCACATTCCGGCTGTGCTCTCGGTCGTTCTCCGTCTGTCGGTCGTCTCTCTTCATACTCTCGATCTCCGATCGGAACTCAGTCAGTCGCTCTTTGAACATTCGGGATCGTTCGGCGAACGTTAGTCTAGAGGGGTAGGTAAATGGGTTACGGTAGGTGAAATACCTGGATTTTTCCACATCGTTACGCATTCTCTGCAACTCCATCATCTCATTGACAACTGGGTCTGGCGGAGCGCCGGTCATCATCTGAAATTTGGTTTTATATGAAAACTGAAATGCAAAGAGCCGGATCTCGCCACAATTGAGAGTACGGTAACTGACCTGATTTGGTGCGGCCCCAAATGAATTGGAATAGGGACGGGAGTAGGGATTGGCGGAGAAGGGGCGCAGGTCGGATTCACCGGAGGTAGCCAGTTGGTGGTGGGAGACGGCTCCTTGGAGAGGGACGGTCCAGCCCTGAAGAGAGGGAGTTAGAGAGAGAGAGAGAGAGAGAGAGAGAGAGAGAGAGAGAGAACCCACCGGTGGCTCCACAATCATGGCCTGACTGGCGTATAACTGCCGCCTGCCCTCCCCATTCAAGTCGGCCAAAGACATGGATATCCTCTGGGCGTAGAGCTCCGCCTCCCTCGCTTTGCGCTCCATTCGAATCAGAGCCTCTTCTGACTGAATCAATAGGAATGCTGAGTGGCAAAAGAGATCATACCTTGATGTGATTGATCTTCAGTCGATGACATTCTGCCTCCGCCTCACTGGCTTTCTTCGCTAAAGAAAGGGTCTCTTGTTCACTTGCCCTCGCCTTTTCTGCGAATAACTCGGCCGTTTCTTCAGTTTTACGGGCAGCATCCTGGAATGGCCAATCAGCCTCACGTCTTTTACAAAAAGACACCAAATGGTTTTACCAATCAATGCAGATCGCTTTCTGCTTGGGACCAACCTTTGCCTGTTGCAACTGCTCAGTCATGACCTCCATCTCCTGTCGCAGTTGTCCCAACTCTGCCTCCGCAGCCATTCTCTCCTGTCGCTCTGTAGCCAGCCGGGTGGCTTCCTGCTGTCTCCTCTGTCGTTCCTCCTTCGCTTGTGCCTTCATCTGCTGCACCTGTAACATTCATTCATTGATTTATTCTGTCAAAAATAGGTAACAACCTCCAAAGTGTCTGGTTTTCGTCGCCTTAGGTAGAGATTGTTCGTCCCAATGCAGAGATCCAGAATGGAGGGGTTTATCGACGAATCCTGGGCCTTGAAATTGATCGAAGAGTTGTCCATCGTCTTCATGTGGAACTAAACAAGAAACAAGTGAAGTAAAGTGGATAAATTTACCTTTTTCCTCCGGAAACTGATGTTTTTGATCTCGCTCCATGAGAAGAAGGGCCGCGGGGTGATGCGATTGCTGCCTTTGTAGATTCCGAGGCCTTGGGCGGAGATTCCCAGGTGCAGATCCGTTTCTCGCTTGTTCTGAAAAGAGGCGATGAGGTGGAGCAGAGACTTACGGAAACAAATTTACCCGGATGCACCCGTTTTTAAACCCAAAAACATTAGACCCAAAACTTACACAAATAGGGTAGAAAAGCACTCCGTACATCTCCAAATCCTGCGCCACTCGGAGGTATTCCATCTCGGCTTCTTCCCTGATAAAATCAATTAGAACGGGTTTCATAGGGAATAAACTTCGACTGTCCATGGATATTCATCCACCATCGCTTGATCCTCTCCCTCCACATGTCGTCACTCATGTCGTATTGGTCGATCACGCTCTTTGGCAGCAGACGCTCCAGTTCCAGAGCTCCGACGTCTTCCGGACAATCTCCGTACTAAAAATAGGGTAGTCTCCTGTTTATTAAACGTCTATAAAATACCGAAATACATACCATCGCCTGAACTGCGAAACTAGCCAATAGAACAGAAGCCTCCGGCGAGCAATAGAGTTGCATGGACAGAATCGACTGCTTAATTTGCACGAAAAACAAGTGCCGCGTAAGGTCCTGAAACGACACTGTTTTTAAAACACGGTTAAAGGACTAACCTGTATCAATTCCTCTTCGACATCTTCCGGGAAAAATTTGACGAGGAATAGGAAATAGTAAGCTCCGTCTTCAGATTTAGGTACATCTTGTTTTTTAATCTAATTTTAAACAATTTAATAGCAGAAGTTAGAAGGTACCTCTTTGTCGAGTTGGAGCCAGCAGGGAATGCCCTTCTTGTTGGTGAACTGAAGGCCGAAGAACCAGACTTCCCGCAGGCCGATGATGCGGCAAACGGCGTCGAATAGATGTCTCCCCGTCCAATTGGCCTAGAATGGAAGAAATTAAGACCCTTTTGTTAAATTTACAAAATAGTAAAACAATGAGGCAGCAATTCCCACCTCCATGACTATTTTCTCCAAATCTGCGTCCATCGTGGTGACTTTCGCGTGGATTACCTTGCCGGGCAGCCCGGAAAGCAAGGAAAACACACCCATTTCAAAATAGGAAAAATCCGCCTCTAAGGCAGCATCCTGTAAAAAAGAAACATGAAAATATCTATTATCTTAAGACAAGGAGAAAAGAAATCCCTAGGACATGCCGGACATGTGTTTGCATGACATTCATATCTCAAATGGACAAATAACACGGAAAATGCAAAACAATACAACAAAAAACTGTTTTAACATACAAAAGTAAGGTGAACTCTTCAACAAAAATAAATAATCGAGCTCGTGTAATTACGTATGTTCGTTCACTCGCCGCAAAGATATTTTCAACAGGAAAACGGTTTCGTGTCAGGACCAAACGTCTCTGGCTGCAATCAAACTTTTAGTTTCACTTTTCATTATTTATTGCTTATCTACGATTTTTATCCGTTTTCTTCTTTATGCTCAGCGGAAGGTGTTCATCGCAGTGGTATCATTGCCGTCTTTCACATAAGTGCACTCTGCAGCCGTTGTGTCCGAAGTGTCGAGGAAGGATTCGGTCAAATCCCACGGCTTATCCGGCGTCACCTGGAACAACAAATAAATCAATCGATAGCCATCTTACGTAAATGACCATTTTGTTGAGGGACATTTCGAAAATCCTCAAATCACTCCTGTTGAGTGGAAAGTCGTCGAAGTCATTGAGCGGCTCGGCGCCCAGGAACTCGTCGGCGAAGGAGGAAACCACGGGGTCGGCAGGAGACCTCCCAGACTTCTTGAGGTAGCTGAAGCAGTATTTTCAGACTTTGAAGAAAAAAAGAACGAACGAACCCATGCGCTGCCGAAGAACTTCAGCCTCCCACAGGAGGATTACGGTACACTTTCGAGTATTCAAGGTGGAAATGTCTATTTTCACCTCCTGAAAGTTAATATTTGCATTTAGAATGATTATTTAATTTAACCTGTTTCTTTCTCCTTTTGACAACAAATCTCTCCGGTTGGATGGGAACGGAGACCACCTCGTCATCAACCAGAACATTCACTTTGCAGAAGGCGCTTCTGAAGCCATTTTATTCATTTTAAGCTAACAATCGACCTGTTCCCAGCTGAATTTACAGAAAACCGGATAATGTCACTCTTCCAAATCCTCAAGTTGATGACTCCATAGCGGTTCTCTCTAACATTGGCGGAACGAGAGATTTCCAGATTCGCCAGTCCACCAAATCCCCTCAAACCAACCTAATTCTTTGTTTTATGACTAAAAAGATATGTTTACGTTGTAGCACCGCCCGTCGATGGAATTCTTCAGAATCACAGTGTTCTTGTAGAGGATGGAGTGGAAAGGAAAGAACTCCACCCTCACAGTCTGCTCTTCCCCAGGGTTCAGCGAGCGCACCACTCCATCCAGGATCTCAAATTAAGAATTGTATTCTATTAAAGTAACCATATTTATCCATTTTCGTTGATTTGAATTGATTTTAATCCCCTTTGTCACCTTGAAGTCGCCAGTGTCCAGATGGAGGGACAGCCGCAGACGAATGGGGCTGTCGCTGAGATTCTTCATCTGGAAGGCCCTTCCGATCGAAGACTTGTTCTCCACACATCCGAAAGCGACGATCTTGTTACTCAGCCCCAGAACCCTCCAAAACGGGGTTCAAGAAATCTTCTGAATGCTACCTGTCAACGGTAGGGAAGGAACGAGTGTCGGAGAAAGTGGAGGGGGTTGGGGTGTCCTGGCGAAGGGTAGAGTAGGCGAGAGCAGGGGAGAGAGTGGAACTGAAAAGGGTTAAGAGAAATAGAGAAAAGAAAGAGTGAGAGATAATAAAAGAAACACCACAGAGAGAGAGAGAGAAAGAGAGAAAAGAAAGGATAGTTGCAAACCTCATAGCCTTCTCCCCGTTTCCTTTGCTCAACATAGGCTTCGAATAATCAGGGGCTCGTAACTGATTCACCTGCTTCTCCCTATCAAACATTAGTCTCCTTCCTCTCCACTTTTCGAACCTTTGCGCCGACTTTTCCTTCTTTTGAATCCGCGCCTTTTCCAATGCCGCAAGAATTTCATCCGAGGAGGCTTGAGCACCCAGTTTCTTAAATATGCCTTCAATTACTTTTTATCTTCTTTTACCTTGAACTGTTTGTCTACAGTTCCAATGCTAATATCGGTCCCAGCAGTCGAGTTGAGGGTTTTATCCCCAATGTGAATTTCAGACAGATCCGGAAAAGGCAGCCGAACATTCGGGAACCCTGAAAAAAACCTTCTCTTAGTTAGCTCTGCTGTTTTCTGCGTTTTCGTTGCAATTCAACCTTTCTATTTCATTTTCCATGCCTATTCAGACGAAACTCACTCTTCTCATCCTTCGGAGTGCTGATCCAATCACGTGCGAATGGCTTCCGAGGACGAACCGGCGTCATCAGAGGACTGAGGTCATGGGGAGACTGGGTGCTGTCCATTCCAGACGAAGCGACACTTGCCGCCGATTCCTTCCCTCCGGCTTTGAACTGTTGAGGAGGAGAGAAGCCATCGGGAGAGAGACCATCCGGAGACAAACCACCACCCATCCTCTCAATCGGCTCCGTTCTATCTGAAACCCCCATTGATTTCAATTCCTCCTCATTTTGAGGTACCTTGCCCACTTCGAAGCGTTTTCTCCTCAGAGATTATAGAAAGCCTTTTGAGTCGACTTCCAGCATAGCAGAAATCATCCCTGTCCATTCTGAAGTGTTTTTTGAAATATAATCGGCTAAAAGTTACAAAATTAACTATAAAATAGGGAAATTCAAAAGAAATAGACCAATCTGGCAGGAACAGCCGCCCCAGTTCTGCTCAAGGTTGGAATGGAGGGTAACAGGAAAGAGCTTTTGACGCAATGTTTTTTTTATATGCAAACACATTTCCAGAAACAAAAGATGGTTTCTGAAAATATCAGTCCCTTTTTCCCTCTCCCTCTCTTGACGATTAGGCAGACAGTACAACTGAAACGTTTGTACCGTTTATGAATGCTCATTTATTCCTTTTTTCCCAACGTTATTTGACAGATAACATTCGATTTTTATAACTGTTTCAAAGGGTGTTGTTTTATCTCTGTCTTCTTTAAAATTACGACAGTAAAAGAACACCTCTCGTTTTCAAAGGCTGCCGTTTCTCCTGCAGATAAGAACTATAGTCAGTTGCAGAAGGAGATTCACACCTCTGACTTTGTCTCCAACTCACTCACTCACTCACTCACTCACTCACTCACTCACTCACTCACCCATACTGTGTATGTCTGTCTCTTAATTCCACTATTGAACCAATATTGAAGTGCTTCCAGCCATAATGACCCCGTTTACGATTTCGAGGGCTCCCGTTATCAGCGCTTCTGTTTTCCACCAGTAAGCCTTATTCCCGGCCTCTCCCTTGTTATCTGCTCTTCGCATTTAAAAGAGCTTTTGAGTTCCCTTTTCACTTTCTTTGGCTTTCTACCATAGAACATATGGAGCCCACGTGAACATTCCACTCGCGTGACCACTGATATCTCAAAATAGATATGCCCATCCATTTTTTGTTCCTCGGACACGCCTTTGTTGTTCTAAGATTTTGAAAGTAAAAAAGAAATGCACAAACACATTACAACTTCTTTATTACTTTATTAGTTGCATAATTGTTGTTCTATTGAATTTCTTAAGTGTAAACTTCAGTTTATTAGTGTATGGGACTTTGTTTAGATGGGAGTGTTCTCTGAATTCTGTGAAAAAGTTCTCCGCCGCTTTCAACGACAACGCTCCACTTCGAGACAGTCTTCTCTCAAAAGAACACAGTCTCTGCCACGTGAACACAAAGACAGGTGATAACACTTCTTTGTCCTCAGGTTTTCAAAAACAGGATCTTCAGAAAAAGGAAGAAATAAAAAGAGAGATAACGAGAGAAAGAGTGGGTGACAGAAAAAATAAGTCGCATTAAAAAATCACTTTTCCATAATTTTCTCTCTTTTTTGAAACTTTGCCCTCCTCCTTCGCAATCTCTCCGATTTCGCAATTCTCCGATATCTTTGAAATGTGATTCATTTGATCTATTTCTGGAATACGGGGGCGAGTGGCCAGATAGACGCAGTCGTAAAACAGTCCCACTTTTCGCAATGTCCAGCACGGTTGCACGTTTCAGGACGACCATCGTCCTCAGGCCCAGGAGTAACACGACAGAAGTTACAATTGAACGCCGAAGAGTTAGCAGGTTAGTGTGTGTGTGTTGTGTGTTTCAACCTTTGCTTTTCAGAGGAACCGACTGGAACAAAATCAACCGTTCCATGGATGCATCCAAACAAGAAGCTCAGTCTGAAGTAAGCAGGAAAAGGGAGAAAATGATGATCCGAACTGATTCTGGCAGTGGAAAAACTCATCTGACTGTAGTGGCTAAATCTGGCTCAATTTTGGCCCCCACTTACAGAAGTAGGGCAGCTTCGGTTAAAAACAGTAGTGTTGTGACGATCTCTATTTAATTCTTGATGAAAACCATTCATTTTTACCGATCTGTCTTCTTTTTGTCTGTTTGTATAATGAATAAATACATTTTTATAGATTTAATTTGATCCTTGACAATTAGTACCCAATCTACAACACTACCAGAATTTACCATAACCTAAACTGAGGTTGACTGGCTGATAGAAAAGTCACGGTAAAATATGCAGTAACCCCGTTGCCACCAACAAACTAGAATTGTTGAAGTGACTGTACTCAAATTGCACGCAGGAAAGAATTAGCTACGGAAGCAAACTTAGGCTTAGCCTAATCTTATCATTTTAAGCTCTATTGGTTATCTTGTTTTATTGAAGAACTAATCTTCCTTCAGAACTAGCCTAAGGTCGACTTTTGTAGATCATGGTGACCTTCTTTTCTTTTCATTTCTACGTTTTCTGGTGACTTCAGACAGAGGGAAATAGAGATAGATAGACAGAGAGAAAGAGAGAGAGAGAGAGAGAGAGAGAGAGAGAGAGAGAGAGAGAGAGAGAAGATACGAACAATATGAATAAAAGGAGGAAGGAGGGGGGACGTAGGAAGTGAAACAATCAGTTTGAGGCCGAGAAGTCAGAAAAAAAGAAAAATTTCTTCAATGGTATTTTCCGGAAATTCAAGCGCCTTGCGTCATTTTCAAAGTGTGACACATCCTAGAAGGTCCAAGCTCTAAAATGCCGTCACCGGATGCCACCTGTAAAACTTATGAGAGATAATGAAAGAGACGGCAGTGAGAGTCCGTCACACGGATTACCTACGTCACTTTTATGGGGGAGTGAAATTTAGCAAAGACACGACTGAGTTCAACCACTGGAGAATAACACTGGGATTAAAAATACAGGTATTTACTACTTTCTTTATTTTACAAATATCATTTTAAATTAAATACATTTCCCGCGATTCAAAACTCGTCTTCTTCATTTAAAAAAAGTCCTCTTGTCCATTCGTGGGTCACCGGTTCAAACCTTAAAACAAAGTTTAATTATTTTAAACTAAAATCCCCTACTCCCATCTTTGCGGCTGTCCCAAATGAGGTACGGTATCCTTGAAAGGAGCCGTCTCCCAATCAAAAACTGGAGTTGGGTCATGGGTTGGTCCTGCGATGGCCACAAATTGGAGTTTGTCGATCAGACGAGAGTTGGTCAACTGAATCAATATTATGGACGGAATTACAGTAATCTTACCTTCATGTCCGTTGCGGCATGGTCACGGAAACCAAGGGAACCAAAGGGGTAGCTTCCGTTCTTTGGGTTGAGGTCGGAACGGCAGGCGATTGCGTTTTCGGCAGAGTAAGGAGGGTTGCAGTCGCATCGAGAAAGTGGATCCTACGATATACTTTTAGAAAGAGAGAGTGAAAGAGAGAGAGATAGAGATAGAGAGAGAGAGAGAGAGAGAGAGAGAGAGAGAGAAGGGGAGATACCTTCTTGTAATTGTTGGAGCGCATGAGCTTCGTCATCGACTCCATGTCTGTGACCGAGGAATGATCCCTCTTGAAGATTAGAGCCCTGGGTGTCTTTTCGTACCTATAAACTACCTTATACTGTTTCTTTCCTTATATCCCACGTGAACCATTCTCCAAATTTGTCAACCATCTTCTGCGACTCACTCCAACGGAAGATCTGCTTAAAGAACCTGAAACATTGCGTATCATCAACTGCAGGAAGCGCTTACGGGCTGTTATAACTCGGCCAGTAGGTGTCCTCCAAAAGGTGTTTAGACATATCAGCTTGAACGATATGCTTTCTGAAATATATGATAACTCTCTCTCTCTCTCTCTCTCTCTCTCTCTCTCTCTCTCTCTCTCTCTTTCTCTCTAAACTCACGACATCTGTTCCAGTACATGAATGAGTCCGTCTTGGTGGAATTCGCGGCGTCCGCGACGGAATTTCTTGTAGTCGACAATCACCCATTGGTTGTTGTAGGTTCCACTGTTGTGTTTGGCAAATTCCATGGCCCACTGAAGACCAGAGGAAGCGGTCCTGTGGGCTACCTGAAGAAGAAGTTGGAGAGGAAAGTCAGAGTCCCCATACCTGACTCCTGAGCCAAGTGAGAACACTCTTAGGTGTCATATACTTGTAGAGGGTCTCATTGTAGTTACCCAAAGAGGTCTCCAGAATGGCCAATCTAGCAGAAGTCACGATGAAATCGTCCACCGAAGAGAGGCCACCTGAGGCAAAATGTCTTATTTGCCTCTGGGGTTGTTTTCTCGCCTGGATATCCACTGAAGGCAAAGCTATGTCCTGGATCTCCAGTGCTGAAAGTGTACTTCTTTTGCATCCTCAAGAGAGTTGAATAGGAGCTCCAAGTGACGTGAGAGAAGAGTAAATCAGAATCTCCGGGAAGCATCTAAATCAGGCAGGTTTGCCCAAATATGAAGGTTGCATACTTTGACAAGAGCGGAGCACCTTCCACGACCGACTTTCATCCTGTGGGGGTTCTCTGGCTTCTTGAATTTTCCTTGGAGATCTTCCAAATCACCGGCCAGTTGAATCATACTGAAATTGGGATTATTGATTGATTGGTTGATGGAAACTAACTAAACAGGATGGGCAGCAATCTCCTGAAGGGAAAGTCCCTGATTCAGAACGCCATCGTAACCATCGACCATTCCAAACAGTTGATTCAGCGTCAAATTCACCTGAATCACCAATCGATTACTCATTTTCATTTCGGAAACCTGTTGCCAGTATTCATCTTCATAATTTTCCTCAATTTCCCTCTGCATCCACTGCAGATTCCTCAAAAGGTACAAATTCAGGTCCTTACAGTAATCCTCGGCGCCGTCACAGTACCCATCCACTGTGTTGTGAACATGCATTTCGATCAAATCACGCGTGGCTTTTCCTAAAAATCAGATGTGTCTATTGTTTAATTATTGTTTTAACCTTCAATGAAGCCTGCTGCATATCCTTGCACATGGAATGGAATATCGTCATCAGCTACCTCGACTTCAACAAATGCCCATCTAAAAATCGTTTCGAAACGCGCATTTTAAAACATGTTAAAATTTATTCACCATTTAACCACCCAAATAGTTGTTTCCAATTTCTTTAAATCATTTTTAAAACCTTTTCACTAAATCTCCTTGGTACCTGGGTCCCGCGACGACCGAGATTACGGTATCTCGCGGGAGTGAGTCAAACCAAAGGGCTGAAATTATTTCAAGAATTTTCCGTTTTCCTTTTCACGGTTTTTTATTGTTTTAAAAATGTATTTAAATATTTTTAATCGAGAATCTCGCCACGACAATGATTACGGTAGCTACAAGCCAGTTGCTAATTAGCTACAGTCAGCCATCTAATTCGGGCCACTTTCCAGCTGCTTTTTAATATTCGAAATTGTTTAAAAACAAATATTCACCGATTCGGCCTCCACCCTGCCTGAAACCATGGTTTCCTTGACAAATTACTTTTATATAGCTATATAGGACTAACAGTCCGAATTTCTCTTAAATTTTAAAATTCCTGTTGTTTAAAACCCACCCTGTCTCGTTGATTTTATTGCTGTATTTCGCTTTGGCAATCTTCTTATGGCAGTATTTGTCGTGTTTGTGATGTTTCTCCTTGAAATAGTACAGCTCTCCGTGCCGATTCTCACACATGGTATACTGCAACCCGTTGTTCTTCTGTACTGACCCTTCTCTTACAGTTCTCTCGACATCCTTGTGGTGATGGTCTCCTTTATAGAGAGAGTGTGCTCCGACTGCACAGAAGAGTGCCAGGAACACCAGAAGCGGCCTCATGTTGGCAAACGCGAACTCGCTATACAAATTGGCCACCGATCCCACGTATGAGCGTCGATTAGCCGGACCTCTGCAATTACAGCAGGTAGGAATCAATGAGGAAGATTCTGGGGAAAAGGTATTTGGAGGGAGAAATCCAGGAAAACAGGGTCAGTTGTGAGATCAGGCGGTGTCCTCGTTGTTTATAAGCCGACAGGAGCAATTGGCAGACACTGCCTGATACTGGATGCACTTTCCCCGGCGCTAGAAGACTCCTCGGATAGACATGTGTCCAGTTATCCGCTGTAAAACTGATAATGGACCAATGTTCCCCGAAAAAGTGACAGACGGATGGTCAGAGGGCCTTTGTTTTTTGATTTTGCGATTGGGCGATTGCGGGCGACAGGTGGCTTTCCCGGGAGGCCACATGGGAGACTGTGGTTGTCTGGAAGTTGCCCTGCCAACAAACTAATGTCTCATAAAAAATAAAGGAAAATACTATTTCGTTTCAGGACCTGCGTTGGCGTGCCGGTTACGGCGTGCTCAAGTCGAACCTCCTCTTCGTGTACAATTCGGAGGGAGAGGAGGAGCCGCCGTTCCTCATCCTCATCATTGAGGACTGCTTCATAGAACTCTGCGACGAGAACAAGCTGGGCAAGGACTTTACCTTCGAAATCAAGTTCAAAACGTGGGTTTAAAGTTACCATATCCCTGTCGATTTTTATATTTTAGATCTGACTAGCGGTCCCTGTGATCCCCTCTCCCAAATTGACTATTTTTACATTGTATTTTCAGGACCGGGAGGAGTTTTATTTTCGCGGCGGATAGTTTCAAATGCTTCGAGCGATGGATCTCCCTCCTCACGATCTCCCCAATCGATTACATGAATCTGTCGAAGCAGTCGTTTACGGACCAAATCGAGCAGGCGCAGCAGCAGAAAAACGAGAATTCGCTCTAATTACCCGTCTGTACATAGTAAATCTTTTAATTATTCCTGTTTTATTGATTGCCGGGGACACTCCCTGAAATACCTTTACTCGTTTTCTTCATTGGTTTTAATATTCCGAATTCCAGTTTTCTTGGTTTCTGTTGGAACGACTAGGAAGTATTATGCCTGTAAGTTTTTTATTTCTTTTTTTTCGTCGTGAGCCTTGATTTTCGGCCAACCTTCTCCAAATTAAGGCATATCACTCAAAGTTCGACGCGACGCTCTTCGTCGGAAACATGGCGTTGCTGCCGCTTCGCACGAACTACAAAGGCCCTGCTCCGCGTTAGTTTTCCCCTCGGGAAACCCAAAATCCCTGATCTTCAGGTTCCGATGACTTTGATATCATCGACGAGGCTCTGGAGTACTTTAAGCCGAATATCTTCTTCCGCGAGTTTGAAGTGAAAAGCCCCGCCGATCGGACGCTCATCTACCTGACCTTCTACATCACGGAGTGTCTGAGGAAGCTCTCCAGGAGCCCCAACAAGACCACCGGACAGAAGGACCTCAATGCCCTCGCATTGAACCACCAGCTGCCGATTCCCGGAGAGGCCGCTTTCCCCCTCAACACTATGTACAAGGTGGGTCATTGGGCTGGGAAGCAGTTGAAAAGGCAAATAACTGAGGCTGTAGAAGTACATCAAACCTATGCAGTATAATTTTCATTTTAGCCGCCGGCCAACAAGCAGGAAGAGGAGACGATGCGCGCATATCTGCAGCAGTTGCGACAGGAGCTGGGAGCCCGTCTCTGCGAAAAGGCCTTCCCCGATCCGGCCGACAAGCCAAGCAAGGTTGTCTGCGGCCACGAATTTCCGTGACCGGCATGTTTTCAGTGGTGGCTGTGCTTCGCCCGCAAACGCTTCATGGACAAGGGCCTCGTGAGCCAGGGAGTGACTCTGTGATACCTCTTCGTTCACTTGGCGACGCTTTAACGATTTGTACATTTCACTTTCTCAATAAACTATTTATAATGTGAATGTTGGGGAGGGCAAATGCACTTGGAGATTTGATGGTATTGGTCCCGTTCTCTCTCTCTCTCTCTCTCTCTCTCTCTCTCTCTCTCTCTCTCTCTCTCTCTCTCTCTCTCTCTCTCTCTCTCTCTCTCTCTGTCTCTCTCTCTGTCTCTCTCTCTCTCTCTCTCTGTCTCTCCCCTAGTCTCTTCACAAACGCAGTTCCGCTTCTTTGGCGTGTTTTGTTCTTGTGCGACGTTTCTATTTCACGTCCCATCTCATACCACATGTGTTGCATTGTATTTCGTCCGAGAGCTCTCTACACTCAGTCTGCGCATAGTCTCTATTGGCGCACTTCCCGTGCCCATCTGCTGGCGCACTTTGGAGAATTTTTCGATTTTGAATTATGCGCTTGCTTTTAAAATGCAGTTATTTGGTTGTTGAATTTAGCTTTTCTAAACTTTCATTGTTTAAATAAATAAATACCCCTAAAATGAAAATTACCCAAAAAGTAAACGAAAATACACGGTTAGCGCTTTATTTTGTTATTTTCGAAAGTCCTGATTTTCTCAACAAACAAAGTAAACAAATTGTTATAATATACCTTCTAATTCGTGCCGAAATTATGATGTCGAAGTTAGAAATTCTAACTTCGACATCTTAATTTGGCACAAATTAGAATTTTTCCAAGAACTAGGATTGGCAACAACTATAGCTTCATGCATTGTTTTTTTTAAATTTTATTTATTTATTTGGTTGTAACTTTAAGAAAGCCAGTCGTTCTCAAAACTTAGTTTGAACGTTTTGTTTTCGCGTTTTCACAGTGTTGAAATTACGCATAACCCATCGACGGAAATGGACAGAAATTATATGACTCTAATTGTAATATTTTATTTGATTGTATTTTCTTGTTGAATTATTTTCTTTAAATTCTGCTCAGCTTTATATTTGTATATTCCTGTGTTCTAGACAATTGTCATTTTTTATCAGTCTGCCTCAATATATCTAATGAAGTTTTTTTCCAGGCTAAACCATGTCGCGTAACGCGAACTATGCGGCAGAGTTGAACCGCAAGCGCGATCTCAACCGCATCGAGGATGACATCGAAAACGAGAAGGAACCGACAGAGAAGATCCAGTTCGGAGAAGCCGGAGGCTACGACACCGTTCGTTTTCGTTTTTATTCATTTTAAAAGTTAGTAAGTAGGCACCTTTTCTCATTTAGGATGTCTACGGCGGAGCGAGTACTCGCGGAAACAGAGAAGACAGATACCTGGATTCCATCAACACCGGCGATGACGACGAAGAGGAGGAGGCAGCTGCGGCCGCTCCGGCCAAGAAGGCTGTCAACTACTCTGCCCCTGCAAAGTTCATTAACGAGATGGCCAAGGGAGGCGAAGTATGGTTTTATTTTTCTGGTGTTGTCTGGAGGGGCTGAGTTTGTGTGGCTAATGCGCACATTTTTAGGATGTCGACGTTTTCGCCGATACTCGCACGAGAACCATCAGGGAGAGACAATCCGAGTACCACAACCGTGTGCAGAAGGTCAGAATATCTCCCGAACGTGTGGATGCCTTCGGTAAGTCATTGCTTGAGAAATTTTGGAGTTTTCATTCGACAGGAAATCCATCTTTTAATAAAATGGTATCTTTTCAGTTGACCAAACGCCCGATGCGCGTAGTCGAGGCTATGCTGACGTCATGAAGGAGCAGCTGTACAGAGAGGAGAAAGACAGAGTCGACAAGGAAATGGCAGAGAGGGCCAAGGCCGGAGAACTCCGCGCCACTGGTCCCGAGATTAAGAAGGCTCGCTGGGACGATGATGTAGGTCTATTTGTACGACTACGTAGTTTCTTTTTGTTACGATGACATTGTGACGAATCAACTTTTATTTCAGACTCTTGGTACCGGGGCAAACAATGAACCCAGCGCTACTCCTGGGACCACCCAGAGGAAGCGCCTCGGCATCACAAGTCTCAAGGCAGACGTGAGGATTAAATTTTTTTTCTTCGAATAATATCTCTTCCAGGCCGCCACTCCGCATGTTGCTCGCTGGGAGGAGACACCGGCTCACGGGACTGCGACCGATGCGACTCCTTCGGTGAACAGATGGGATTCCACCCCTTCTAGCCAGAGTCAGAGGAAGAATCGCTGGGATGAGACCCCCAGGGAGAGTGCGCCCGACGGAGGAATGACGCCCGGGTGGGGAATGGAGACTCCCGCCAGGGGAACTGACCCAGATGTTAAGGTTGGTTGAAGAGTCCCTTATTTGGTTGGATTATTGTATCCCATTCTTTGGCGTGAAAGAATTGTCTTATTTTAATTGTTTTCAGGTAGAAGACACTCCCTCTGCCTCGAAGCGCAGATCTCGCTGGGATCTGACTCCTTCTCAGACGCCGGCTGGGGCCGCCACTCCCTCTCTCGCCGGAGGCGCCACTCCTTCCTTCACTCCCACCCATGGTGGAGCCACTCCCGTGAGTCTTTGCCTTGAGATATATTATTTCCTTTAAATCTTTAGCAAATCGCCATGACGCCGGGTGGTTCCACTCCTGTTGGGTCTGCCGCCATGGGTTTGAAGACTCCGGCTGTGCAGGTTCCGATGACCCCCGATCAGCTTCAGACCTACAGGTGAGCATATTTCTTTATCCTTATCTTACGGAACATATCGTTCAGATGGGCTCTGGAGATTGACGATCGCAACAGGGACCTCACCGACGAAGAGCTGGAGGCCCTGTTCCCCACCGGCTACAAGATCATGCAGCCCCCGGCTGGCTATGCTCCTCTGCGCACTCCCACTCGCAAGCTGATGGCCACTCCCACCCCAATGGGAGGAGCCAGTGCCGCTGGATTCTTCATGCAGAGCACTCCCCAGAGGGATGGCGTTGGAGAGAAAGGTTGGTGTTCCAAGAAGTTCTTCGATGCATATTTTCCGTACTAGGCATTTTCATTTGTTGTGACTGCCCAATTCGTCTAATCCAACTTTTCAGGAGTCGGTGGTATCCTCGATACGCAGCCCAAGAATGCCGAATTGCCCCCTCTCAAGCCTGACGATATGCAGTACTTCGACAAGCTTCTCATGGATGTGGATGAACGTGAGTGGAACATCAACTTTCCCCTCTAATTCAACACTTTCAGACCAGCTGACGAAAGAGGAGAAGATAGAGAGGGAAATCATGGAGAACTTGCTGAAAATTAAGAACGGCATGCCTCCTCAGCGAAAGCAAGGTCTTCGCGAGGTGATTTGCTTCTGAAATTTGTGATGACAATAATTTAGATCACCCGCAACGCGCGTCGTTTCGGAGCAGGTCCCCTCTTCAACCAGATCCTCCCTCTCCTCATGTCACCTTCGCTGGAGGACCAGGAACGCCACTTGATGGTTAAGGTGAGCAATATTCCTGGGACCATTTTGGCGTTGGCCTTGCAGAAGCGCTGCGCCTCCTGCCGGGATTTGCTAAGTTAGAGAGAGTACTACGGTAAGAGGGTCATTCCACGGAATAATGAGATTTTTGCCAGGTGACTTCGCCAACGGGTGCGGTCCCATTCTACTCCATATATTTTGAAACGAACGAGCAACTAATGAACCGATTTCAGGTAATCGACCGTATCCTCTACAAACTCGACGATTTGGTCCGCCCGTATGTCCACAAGATCTTGGTCGTCATCGAGCCGCTGCTCATCGACGAGGACTACTACGCCCGTGTCGAGGGTTGGTTGAATTGGCGTTTTCCGTTTTAACCCCCTCATTTTAGGACGTGAGATCATTTCCAACTTGGCCAAGGCCGCCGGTCTCGCTACCATGATCTCCACCATGAGACCTGACATTGACAACGTCGATGAGTAAGTTCTTCTCTTTCCCTGGACAATTTACCTGTTTAGGTACGTCCGTAACACCACTGCTCGTGCCTTCGCTGTGGTCGCCTCTGCCCTCGGTATCCCGGCCCTTCTGCCCTTCCTCAAGGCCGTCTGCAAGAGTAAGAAGAGTTGGCAGGCCCGTCACACAGGTTCGTTTATAAAGTTAAACGAGAAATCTCTTTTTCAGGTATTAAGATCGTACAGCAGATAGCCATTCTCATTGGATGCGGAGTTCTGCCTCATCTGAAGGCGTTGGTTGAGATTGTCGAAGGAGGACTTGAGGACGAACAGCAGAAGGTAAGAGAACTAAACAGTTAGCACGCTAAATGAACGTTCCAGGTCCGTACCATCACCGCCCTTTGCCTCGCCGCCCTCGCCGAAGCTGCCACTCCCTACGGAATTGAAGCCTTCGACTCCGTTCTGAAGCCTCTGTGGAAGGTAAAATTTCTTTATGTTCCTGAAAACAATCCATGTCTAGGGTATTCGTATGCACCGTGGAAAGGGTCTGGCCGCTTTCCTGAAGGCCATCGGCTACCTGATTCCTCTGATGGACGCCGAGTACGCCTCCTACTACACCAGGGAGGTCATGTTGATCCTCATTCGTGAGTTTGCCTCTCCCGACGAAGAAATGAAGAAAATCGTATTGAAGGTTGGTTCATTTTCTTGTAAAGAATGGATTTTGAATGAAAAATCCGTGTTATTCTTTTGTCACAGGAAACCTTCTATTCCGTTAAACAACCCTCATAGGCTAATTGCAGGTCGTCAAGCAGTGTTGTGCTACGGACGGTGTGGAAGCGCCCTACATTCGCGATGAGATCCTTCCTCCCTTCTTCCGTGCCTTCTGGAACACCCGTATGGCCATGGACAGGAGGAATTACAAGTAATTCCTCTTTTTTCGGGGTTTTTTATTCGGGTTTTCAGACAGCTGGTTGACACTACTGTGGAAATCTCGCAAAAGGTCGGAAGTGCCGAAATGATCTCTAGAATTGTGGACGATCTGAAGGACGAAAACGAACAATACAGGTAAACCCACTTCTTATCTGCGTATTTTAATTTTGATTTTTTTTTTTAGGAAAATGGTCATGGAGACTATCGAGAACATCATCGCCATGCAGGGAACTAACGAAATCGATTCTCGATTGGAGGAACAGCTCATAGACGGTCAGTTTTGACGAGAATTCTTGTTAACTGAAGATTCAGGTCTCCTTTACGCCTTCCAGGAACAGACCCAGGAAGACGCCGTCATGTTGGACGGATTCGGAACCGTCTGCAATGCGCTGGGACGACGCACTAAGCCCTATCTGCCCCAGATTTGTGGAACCATCCTCTGGCGTCTCAACAACAAATCGGCCAAAGTTCGACAGCAGGCCGCTGATTTGGTGAGTTTTCGTTTCATTTCATGAACAGAAAGACTACAATCGAGATGCGCTTTTTTATTTAATGCGAAAGTTTACCAACCCACCTGCGAAGGATTCCATTTCCCCCGTAGAGGTGATGAAGCGGAAGGGCTGGAGGAAGAGGGTGGCCAGGTAGAAGAAGGACAGGACCTCGAAGAAACGGTCGAAGAGGGAGATCGGGCCGGATCGGCCCCAGAAGACGAGCAGATTGCTGGTCGAGTACTTATTTCATGGCGACCTCACGACCAGAGAAGTGGTAGTAGTTTACGCCGCGTGAGTACACGATGGATTTGTCAGATCTAGCTGTAAAAACCAAGTAAAGAAATATGCGCAGACCAGTTGTTGAAGAATTTTAGTCCATGACTGGCTGAAAAGCCGAAAAAGCATCATAAAATGCATGTCACATTTTAATGTTTACATTAGAAGTCTTACTAAAACCCCATATTTATAATACGTTTTCAAGATAGCCCGCGTCGCCCCTGTGATGCATGTCTGCGAAGAGGAGAAGCTGATGGGACATCTGGGAGTGGTCCTCTACGAATACCTGGGAGAAGAATACCCCGAAGTGCTGGGATCCATCCTCGGAGGCCTCAAATCCATCTGCAACGTCATCGGAATGACCAAGATGACTCCGCCCATCAAGGATCTCCTGCCCAGGTGACAATCATCCCTTTTCAGTCTAAAACTTATTTCAGGCTCACCCCGATTCTGAAGAATCGTCAAGAGAAGGTACAGGAGAACTGCATCGATCTGGTCGGAGCTATCGCCGATCGAGGCTCTGAATTCGTGTCCGCTAGGTATTTTTTACGCGAAAATGGAAAATAATACTTGTTTCAGGGAATGGATGCGTATCTGCTTCGAGCTTCTGGAGCTTTTGAAAGCCCACAAGAAGAGCATCCGTCGTGCTGCCATCAACACCTTCGGCTACATTGCCAAGGTAAAACTGCATTTTTTGTTGTTGCAAAACCCGTTTTTTGTTGTTGCAAAAAATGCTGACCCTGGAATTAGCTTACCTATTCGCCAGTATTACGATTATTTTAGGCCATTGGACCGCACGACGTGTTGGCCACTCTTCTGAACAACCTGAAGGTGCAGGAGCGTCAGCTGCGTGTCTGCACCACCGTCGCCATTGCCATCGTGGCTGAGACTTGCGCCCCCTTCACCGTCCTCCCCGCCATCATGAATGAGTACCGAGTGCCCGAGATGAACGTACAGAATGGTGTCCTTAAGGCACTCTCCTTCATGTTCGAGGTGGGTTTCTCTCCTTTTACATAGGAATTTGCCGTTTTTAAAGAACCAACCATTGAAATAAGGAAAACAAGTTTTAATCGAGAATTTTAGTACGTCGGTGAGATGGCGAAGGATTACATCTATGCAGTTACCCCTCTTCTCGTGGATGCTA
The DNA here is from genome assembly GCA_022343465.1 of Oscheius sp. G VE-2021. Taxonomy (NCBI): domain Eukaryota; kingdom Metazoa; phylum Nematoda; class Chromadorea; order Rhabditida; family Rhabditidae; genus Oscheius; species Oscheius sp. G VE-2021. The sequence continues at coordinate 1,809,241 of JAJQXH010000041.1, forward strand.
TGATGGAGCGAGACCAGGTTCACCGTCAGATTGCCATCGATACCGTTGCCCATTTGGCCCTAGGTAAGTGTTGGAGAGTGAGAGACGCAGAGGAAACGATACCAATCGAATGCCTTTTGTTTAGGAGTGTACGGCTTTGGCTGCGAAGACGCCCTCCTCCATCTCCTCAACTACGTCTGGCCCAACATGATGGAGAATTCTCCCCATCTCATCCAGAGATTCGTCTTCGCATGCGAGGGAATGCGCGTCTCTCTCGGACCCATTAAGGTAGGTACATTTTAAACTTTTATTGTAAAAGTCGTAGAATTTTGTACTAATTCTATCGTTTCAGATCATGCAGTATTGTATGCAGGCGCTGTGGCACCCGGCTAGGAAGATCAGGGAGCCCATCTGGAAGGTTTGTTTTTCCCTTTTCTCACATGTTAATCTACATCTGCAGGTGTACAACAACTTGGTCCTCGGTTCGCAGGACGCCCTCGTGGCCGGCTACCCTCGCATTGAGAACACGGAGAGGAACCACTACGTCCGCTACGAGCTGGACTACACCCTCTGAAGCAATCGCCAGTTCTTTAATTCAACGGATGGCTGTGGCTGCAGCTGATTTGAAAATGATCTTCACGTGTTGTTTGTGGTTGTCTCTGTTTCACCCGGAATCCTCTCCACTTTTGTTATTTTTCCCCGCCACAGGAGAATCTGTTGATAAATAAACCTATTCTATGACGTTTGTGTTGTGATTGAAATTAGGCAATCTCCCCATTTGGTTTCTATCTCGGGTGGGCAACACTGAACATTTGGCTCAGATCCAGTAGATGTAGCAATGGGAGAGGTGTCCCCAGCTGTCGTCGGGATGTCCAAGAGGAGGTCGATGGGGGAGCCCACCAGGGTACGGGCTCTCTCTTCTCTCTCTCTCTCTCTCTCTCTCTATCTCTCTCTCTCTCTTTTGCTCTCTCTATCTCTTCCTCTCTCTAATCCTCTCTTCAGAAAGTAAGAACTGACAAGACCCCTTTCTCCGTGAAACTCACCTTCCATGCCTCCGATAACTGCCGTTTCTGTCACCGTGCCCCTGGTACCAAAGGGCCCTGTCTAGCCGATCATAACGTCGTGATTCTCGTGGGTTACTGTAATCGTCCTATTATTCACCTGTCGTAGTTGGATAATGACTGGTGGGTCGAAAGGGGAGATCTCGTCCAGATTTCCCAGCCAACGACCGGGGAGAATGCCCTTCCGCTGAGGGTCGATGGGGTCTTCTACTCCAGTGAATTCAGGGAAAAGGTCGGTTTTTTTAAATTTTACAAATAGTTTAAACACTTTTCAGGCGGATATAATTTCGATAGAGAAGTCCCTTGTTACTGACGCCCTCATTCAGCCGCTGAAGAATCTGGCTCAAGTCCAACTGACGCCGATTCAGCCGGGATCCAAGGAGTTTGAAATGGTGGGTTACGGTAGATATCCTGAATCTAAGGCCGCTTCAGTGGTCGATAGTGAATATCCAGCTGACCTTCAAAGACCAGTACATGAGCCGATCGGATATGTACAGATACAGGAACCGTCTTCTCAACAAGTGTGCCTATCTGAACAAGCCGGTAGCTCTCTCTTTCTCTCTATTCTAATCTCTCTAGCTGCGTCACTTCAACCTTCCCACGAGAATCTCCGACATGTGGGTGAAGGGAAAGACGGTGCAGAGTGGCTACATCACCGATGAGACCCGTGTGGTGTTCCGTTCGAGCAGCAGCCAGGTCTTCATCTACATCCAGATCAGCTCAGAGATGGTCCAATTGGATCCCCAGGGCGATATCTACTTCGAGAAGAGTGTCAATGGTCAGTTGGAACACTCGGCACAATTCCGCCCTTTCAGGTTTCCTGGCTGATCTCTTCACCAAATGGGCAGCTGACAACTGTGGCCACTACGTGTCGATCATCCTCTGTTCTCGTTTCCACCTGTTGGATGAACTGAACGAAGAGATAAAGGCCAAACTGGGCGCGAGTGCCCGTGACCACCGTGGGCGTTGGTTCCAGGTGGCCTCTTTTCCTTATAAGCCTAACTTTTTTCTTCAGGATTTCTACACTCTCATAGTCCAGAATGAACACTACGACGATTGGTCCAACGTCCTTAAGAAGGTTTTACCCTATTTTAGTTCTTTCAATTTCTAATTTTAGGTCAAAAAGGCATATTTCAAATACGAAGAGTTGGTAAAGGAACAGCTGAATTTGATGTACAAGTAAATTTGACTGTTTTTTTTCTGGTTATGGCAATTTCAGAGGAAAATACGAATTGTCCACGGCGGCCGATGGGAACTTCTTACATACTCTGAATCTTGCAATGAACGCCTTCAGTGTCTACCACACGGACAGGCGATTTGAAACCACCGGACAACAGGTGCTGTGGCCTTATTTGTCATTGATCATCAGTCTTTCAGATAATATTCGTTACTCCTGGCGGCGGAGTGCTGAACGTGGATCGTGAGATGGTGAACATGACGAAGCAGAGGATCATCGACATGGGCATCTCCCTCGACCTCGTCAGTTTTCAACCTTTTTTTGGGTGGAAACTATGCCAGTTCAAAAGTTTTCCTGGACCATTTGTTTTGTTGATTATAGTCAGAATTCGGCATGCAGAATCCGTAGAAAGCTATCTGATGCTAGGAAAGGAGAAAGCGGCCTGAGGTCACGGGAATTTCCAGAAAGCTATTTTGGTTCTCACTTTAAGGGTCTATTCGACGCTTTAAGGTGTGTATGGGAGAGCAGCCTCTGCACGTCGTTCCCCTCTTCGTATTCCACACAAAGACGGAGAAGGGCACTTACTCTGAGGACTACTTCATTCCCCACTGGATGAACTACTCCTACTACAAGAGGGAACCCAGAAGTGCCATGGTCATAAACTTCAGGCCAAGGATCCATCTTCCCAATGAAATTCTCGTATTTTCCCTCTTAATTCCATTGATTTGTGATTTTCAGTCGGCCGAGAGGGCTATGGTCCTGAACGGAATATCGGAAGTGACCGACATGGAGGCCTACGACAGGAGAGCTTTCCAGAAGCTCCTCATTCCGAATAAGAGTGAGATTGAGATAAATACAAGTAATGGAATTTAGCATCGCGGAAGCAGGGAACGAGGGAGGATCTGGAGAATGAGCTCAAGAATGACTTTATCATCCCCAAGGCTCCTGTGAATGGAACAACAGCGCCTGCCTTTCCTGCGAGGGTCAAGGCACTCTCTCATAGGGTCAGAATTCTTGATTTGCAGTGCAACATCCGAATTCTTTCTTATTTTACACATCTTTCACTGGAAGAAAGACTTTCAGTCGAGTCTCCGCGAGCGTCCGGTCGTGAGCAGTTCACTGGACACCAAAGGGACCCACATCAATCGCACCATCTCCGAGTGTGGCTCCTACGAAGCCATGCGGACGCCCTGTCGCTCCCCCGTTAATACTTTCCAACGTTAGTTTCCAGTTTACACGGAGAACTTATCTCTTCCAGTAGCCACACAGCCTCCGATGCGTTCCCTGTCTCAGCAATACTACCGCCGTACCGTATCCGCCCAGGGGGACCCTGCCTTTCCCTGCAACAACGGCCTTCACCCATTCCGACCGGACGAGTTCCGAGTGCCCGTGACTGCCAATCGCCGCCGGTGGATACACGTCTTCCCCGTGGATGAACAGGTTCTTTCCTTAAAAACTGAAATGATGGGAAATTTCCAGGGCCGCTCTAAGCTGGCTCATCACTACGTGGAGGGAAAGCCGATAGTCCATCTGACGGATACGGGCGATGAGTTGGAACAGGAAAGACCACACACATCCATGTCGACCGGGGAGGCGGCTGCCATCGCCTGTGCCACCGTACGAGCAGCTGGCAGCAATTCTCCCTCTCGGGGAAGGCCAGATTCACCCAGGGTAGTTGTTGTTTGTGGTTTAAACTGGAAAGGTTTCAGACTGTGTCGAGGGCTGAGAGTACGACGCCGGTGCCAAGCGAGAAGAAACAGATGACGGTTTGGGCATGGGGAAGCACGGGAGAGGAGAAGTGGAACCCCGACATAGAGATTGGAGTGGATTGGAAGTCGCTGGTTAGGTGGGTTGAATGAGAAAGAATAGACGTCAGAGGCAGACACCTAAGAGAGAATGTGTTGATTTCCCTCTTTCTCTTCAGATCAGCCCTGCTTCCCATAACCACCGACTATTTCCCCGATGGCCGGAGTCTTAAGGAAGGCTACGAGGACACCGAGTACAACGTCACCATCAAATGTGACTTGGTCCATGTCAGTCGCTTTTTCTCCTTTCTCTGAAATCGCTTTTTCCAGCAGCCTGGGGAAAGATGCGCGGAGAAGTACTCTCGGGCCGTTTTCGAACAGCTCATCCTACAGCGACTGCAACGCGGCTTCCAAGTGGTCCGTCTTCCCAAAGAATACATCAAGAAGGCCATGGAAACGGCCCGTTTCGGGCAGAAAATCGACGAAATGCTCGACGAAGTCACCCTTTCCTTCAGTAAGGTGGGTTCTCGCATTTTGACACGTCGTGCGTCCTACGCTGAACAAAAAAACCAAATCACATTTCAGATCTACCACCGTCTGGTGCTCTACCGCTCGGCAGATATAGTCGTAACCATATTCAAGCCGAAACAACGCGTTAAGACGGCCTCTCCCGAGCAGAAGAAGGTACTGTAGATGCGTACCGTAATTTTGTGAAACTTTAGAACGGAGAACCCCAGGAGAGCCCACGAGACTCTGCTGTCGAAGAGAAAAGGAATTCCTACGGCTACTTCTACAAGGTTCTCTCCTCTCTCTCTCTCTCTCTCTCTCTCTCTCTCTCAAAAACACTCATTTAAGGTCCCTGACGCCTGGGCCTACGAGAAGAGTTCCACGTTTTTCAAACCGCACTACCTGGACAAGCTGAACTGGAGTCTGTTGGACTGCAGTATTCAGTACCGCTGCAGCTCCTCCATGTTCAAGGAGGAAATGAAGTGCTACTCGGCCAGGTCAGCAGTTTCTTTTAAATAAACGCGTTTGGTTGACCATCTGAATGTGAGTATAAAAAGTATTTTGTTTAGGTACCTCCTGGTGCCCATAGTGCCTCGTCCTACCCAAATGGAAGCAGACAAACTGGCGGGAAACGCATTCCGCGAGGGAACTCCTCCCGGAGTCTACAGTAAAAGTAATTCCTTGTGAATGGGAGTGGAAAGTGTTATCTTAGATCTCTACGATGGGTTCATTGACATCCTCCTGTTCATCAACCGACTGGTCAGGAAACCTCCTCCCCAAGCGGTGCATACCACTTTGTCCACCTATTCCATGGAACACACTCAACAGGTGAATAGTTAGACCTTTGTGACAATTCTATAGTACTACCACTACCGTACTCCCCAAATAACTAAAAAACACAAGTCCGTGACATAACCGTTAATTAATGTCACATGCACTTCGGTTAGTATTTCTTCGAATCGCAGGAGCTGTCCCTCTTCTGCTTCACTCCGCCTTGCGAGGGGTGGATTGGGCCTTTGGCTTGGCTCCAGGAATGGAGTGGGCCGTCCCTCCAGGAGTATAGGCAATGACCGGGGAATCGCTTAAAGGTCTATTTTTTACAGTAATCCGAAAACATACATGATGGATCTGGCGGTGGTGGCACTCAATCCCCCAGGAGTGATGGCCGTCTGGCAAGGAGTCTTCGCAGGTTCAGCCTTCTTGCCCTCTTCTTTGGCTGCAGTCGTTTGTTTCTCGTGACTGCCTCCCTCAGACTTTTTATCCGCAGAGTTGGTGGCTGAGAACCAGGGGAAGAAGCTCATGGCGACGGAGGACAGGTATTCCAAAGGGCTGAAACCCTGCGCCGTCTGCTGCGGTAGCTGAGGATTGTTCGTAGTGTTGACTGGAGCGACGACTGGACTCTTCTCTCCTAAGATTCTGAAGACAGCTATTGATCAGTTGAAGCCAGTGTGCTACTTCTTGGTATTCGGAGTGGTGGGCGGCGTTGTCTGACTGGTCGTGACACTCATAGTCGAGGCATTGGTAGCCGCATTTGTCTGATTCGCCCTTAATTTTAATGCGATATTCATCTCTCTAATTGATGTTTACTTGTACACTTCAGTCGGACTCTCCGGTGTACGCGTGCCCGTCTTCTTGACCTCTGAAGCAGGGATCAGGTTGTGGTGGGAAGGCCCCTTGTCCATAATCGTATCTGAACTTCTTCATAGTCTACTATTCCAATTGGCTTACTCCTAGCTTCAGGAGAGGGAGACCCAGAACCGGCGCTGGTGTCACTGAGGGCTCCGTTGAGCGAAGGCCTCGTGTTGACGCGGAAGGAATTCTCCTCTCCGGTGACCATGACGGGTTTGTCTCGAGAGAGATCGCAGCTCCACATGTGGCGAGTGATCGATGTGATGTCCTGCAACAAATACCGTAACCCTTCGCTACAGTAACCACCAGTCTCTCCTGGGTGACGGTACATTCAGTCACGATGCGGACGATTCCTTCTCCGACGAAAACCCTCTCTTCATAGGCTAGTTTTTCCGTTTTTCGATCGCACGGCTCGGGAAATACTTCCTGAAACGAGCCTTTTTGGATGCTATTGTTGCCAGCAATGTTGCACAGTTTTGTCTGGTTCGTTACCTTGAGAAAGGGTCCTGTGGCAGCAGTGGATCGAATCTCGATGACTTCCTTGACTTTGGTCATCTTCCCGTGGCTAATCTTCTGCTGGATGATGATGGTGTACGGGGCGTCGATCTTGATCATTCGCCTTGTGGAATCCTCCTCTGTAGTGAATATCAGCGTTGATCAAGTGAATTCTCTCACTTTTCTCCACCTTGGGAACCAAAGGCAGCTGGAGATCTACGGTGGTCAGCCCTCCTTCGGATCCATAACACCACTTCTGCTCAGTCTCACCCGTGCTCTAAAGCAGTTTTATTACGGTAGCTGATGAATCTCACATTTTGAGGGGTTACGGTATGGCTGGTGATGAGGACAGAGTTCTTCCCGCTGCGGCATACGGTAGCTCCACAGCTGACGTCTGAGGTGAGGAGTGGAATCTCGTGGAGCTCTCTCATCTGACTGCCGAAGGGGCCGTTCAGGGCGAGGACCTGCTTGAAAACCAGATTCTTCTCCTGTCTCTCGATCAGACGCGTCGCTTCCACTCGTTTCAGCGAGAGACCCCTCTCCCAGACGGACTGAATACTTTGAGGTGGCTTCTGGATTACGGCACTCACTCTTCCGAGCGGAGTGGCAGAAGAGACACGGAGTCTGTTGGGAGTGGCAGGGGAGCGACTCTGCGACCTGGAGTAACTCAGACTGCCAGAAGTGGAGGAAAAGCGGGAGGGGAAGGATCGAATGCCGGCAGTGGGAGTTCTAAGGCAGCATTAGTTGTATTCAATTGGATAAACTACCTCTCGTGGCTTTCGTCGTCAACCAAGAGGGCTTGAAGGGTCGAGTGAGTCAGGTTGATTGAGTTTCGAACCTGAAGAAAAGATCAAAAGCAGAACAACCAACCCCACCTTGCGAAAAGTGTCGCCGATGAGGTCGGAGGAGTCCGAAATGGGCTCCATGGAGAGAGACGACCGCACCGAGGGACGAGTAGAGAGGGAATGGGGAGCCAGGCTCGAATGACGAGGGGTGATTTGACGTAAAAGTGACGTAGAAGCTCCAAGTTCGTAGGCTAATCAGTTGATTTATAGTGGCAGTGGTTGATTACAGGTTCCCTTAATTTCAGATAATGGATGCCTTCGCCACAACACAGCACGTGGGCATCGAAGGTCCTCCGAACCACAATTACCCAACCAACATGTTCGTCTCCTACGACCTCATCAACTGGCTTCTCGGTTCGTTCTTTCTTGTCTCCCAGTCACATCGCCCTTTTAGAAAAAGTGCCCGAACTGTGTCGCCAGGAAGACGCCAAAGAATTCTGCAATCACCTCGTGCAGTTGGACAAAATGCGCATCGTGAAAGCCAGTTCGTTCTCATTCCCTTTCTTTAAAACGTATTTCCAGTGGATTCTGAGTACGATGAGATGGAGTCCTGTATCTCCTCTGAGAATGAGGTGGGACAGGTGCACTACGGATTCCAGCTCTGCTACATTCCTGATCACACCCTCCCGACCACTCCGGACAAGAAACACCGACAGGACAGCGGCGGAGGCGGTGGATTCACGAGGTTGGAACACAACAGGCTTTGAACCACAGGCCACCTGGGGACCTACTGGCTGATATAACTCTACGATGGCGTAGGCTGCTTAGACGGTCGTCTATTCCAAGTTCAACTTCTACTGCCACAAATCACATCTTGGCAATCTTCGCCCGCTTTGATTTTTCCACGGACCCTTTTCGATCGCTTTTAACCTTGCACTTTGTGTACCTAGACCGCTGACTTCGATCAAATCACGTCTAAGACCCTAGAAATACCAAATCGCCAAAAAACCAACTGGTTCCAAAATAGTTAACCTCCTATGCTAATTGCCACAACATTTCAAAGTGATGGATTCGGTCGGTTTTAGTCACTTTAACATAGAAAATGTCAAGAAGAGGCACGAAATTGGAGAAAAAACTGATCTCAAAACAACCTAATACAAAAAAGAGAAAGTTTACAAGCAAAGCCGCCGATAACTTTATGTACTCGACATTTTTTATTTGTGCACCAGTCTAAGCAAGGACGTGGGCAGACGGGCCTCCAGCCTCCCAGTCGTAGGGGAACTCCTGGGATCCAGTCGACTGCAGGGCGGCACGCATCAGTCCGTAGATCTGCTGGTAGTTGGGGGCGTCGTAGTACTTGAGGCTGTCGCAGTACTGCAGGATCTGGTGGAACTCGCGGGGGCACGGCGGGGGGAAGAGCTCGGCCATGTTGCCACGGACCCTCTGCTTGTACTGACCCACCTAAACACTCCTTTAGTCTTCTGGGAGGCAACAAAGTACCTGGTTCATGTCCTGGACCTCCTTCCAGGGGAGGCGGCCGTAGGTCAGCTCCACCTGCATGTAGATCCACACCTCCACGTCGTCCTTCCTGCAGAGCTCTCGCTGGAGATGGCAAGAGATGGGGGCGTAGCGCACGGTTCCACGGAAGCCGGCGGCCTGACGAGGCTTGCGGATGACACCCTGCAGTCCTTTTATCAAGGAGAAATGGACCGACTCACCCCCTCGTTGGTGAACTTGCGGCACATTCCAAAATCGAGGATGTACACCTTGCGCAGTTCGTTGAGCTCAGCCCTTCCGATCGTGTAGTTTCCGGGCTTCACGTCCCTATGGAGGTATCCGATCGAGTGGAGATCCTCCAGAGCCTCGAGGGCGGCGATTCCGCAGGAGAGGGAGCAGCCCATGGTCATGTGCCCTCCGGGACCGCCCTTGTTCAGGTCCTGCAGCGACTTGCCGACCAGAGTCATCACCACGTAGTTAAAGTTGCCGAAGCGGCCCTTGTCCTCGATCTTGCAGAAGTGGCGAGAGTTCCTCTTCGTCAGCTCCGTCAGCACGTACACCTCCAGCTTCAGCACTTGGATCTGCTCGTTGGCGCCCTCCACCTTCAGGGCGTACTGGCCGGTGGGGTCACGGACCCTGTAGACGGCTCCGAAGCCTCCTTCTCCCAGCTTCTTGTCGATGGTCCATCGGTCGACCTGCGTGCCGGGGTTCAGCTGTACAAGTTCCGCCGCCATCGTTGAGCAGAAGAAAGACGACCGCCGGAGAGAGAAAACGGGGATGAATGAGGGAAGGACCGCTAGCCAGGGGATATATAGGGGAAATGACGTAACGCCACGGGGTCACGGTACGCTAATCACGCTCACATTTGGAGTGCGGCCTATGGTTGCCGAAAACCGCTACCAAAAATAGTAATCTCTCGCAAGCACCAGGTGTCCTTGTATGGTTTGAAATACCATTCTTCTTTGTTTTCAGAGCGACTCGTGTGGATTTCCTGAAGAATGGCTGTCAGAATATCAACGAATGCCGGTATCAGGAATCTGCGATCGATATCGATTTCAATGTGAAGGCGGAGGATTCGAGTGTCCTCGGCGGCTGCGAGAGAGGACGCGTATGAGAAAGAAACGACGAGTGGGAGTACAGTAGCCCTTTCAGGTGGTCTACGAGAGAGCCTTCTCCGTCGAAAAGGGATTCGAATTCTGCGTGATGTGGTTCATGGCCTGTTCTCAGAATGTTTCCGAGACTGTGCAGACCTGGAGATCCAGGGTTTGTTTTTGGCTTTCGTTTTCTCCTTAAATTCCTTGTTTAGGCCAAAATGAAGGGTTTCTTCCTGTTTCCCATCCCCGGCGACCCCATCGCCATGCCGAAAGACATCTCCTCGAATCCACTGCGCTGTCCCGTGCGAATCTACCTAAGACAAGGCATCGTTCCCGAAATCATCCCACACGAGAGGGTAATTCCAGCCATTCTGCCTTTATTCGGGCCTTCTTCAGATAGAAGCCGTTCTCCTCCAACTCGTCTTCAACTTTGGCTTCGTGCCAATGTCCTGCCACGTGGCTCATCCGAAGAGCAGCCGGGGCTCCTCCTTCTCGCAGAAGTATCGTCCAAACTGTGGGTTTCAGAAGATAGCGGAAGATAGAGGAGGTGGTTTCAGTTGAGACCCCAACGCCCACTGCAACGCCTACCGAGGAGTCTTTTCTTCACATGGGATTCGGAGTGTCTCATATCAACTGCACTCCGAAGAGTACCTCTCGTCGCTACACACATTTGGTCAGTGGATTACTGTGAAGGCCATGTCTTCGAACCAGGTTATAAGGAACTGTAGCTATCACTGGACTCGGTTTATCTCTTCTATCTAAGCAATTGCAGTCCGGCGGTTTTTTCCTCTCGATGGAAGTTCCCTCAGACCCAAATGACGACCCCTTCTTCTACTGGGCTTGGAACCACATGCTCAGTGACAAATACCGCACAGACAGGTAGCATTTTCTTATTGTGTCTGTATTCAAAGTGGCGTTTAGTTCGTGCGACGAGGCCTTCCAGGACTATATGCTGAGCGAGTTCCGTCGATTCTGCGGCAACGAGGGCAACCGCATGCGAAGATGGTACCAGCAACTAATGGGCATCGCCTAATCTTTCCACTCACCCACGGTCCCCCTTACCGGTTGTTTCACCAAGTGCAATTGTGAATATTCAGTGTGATTGTTCTCTATTTCTCTGTTTCTCTCACTCTCTTGCCACATTGTGCCATCTTGCGACAATAAATAATTCTTCATAGTCTCGTTTCCTCGTGTTTTGAGTGGTTTAAACCACTTAATTTACCTTTTCGGGTTGAGAATCGCCGAGACGTGTATGTTTTCAGATGAAGTACGCCCAGTTGGTTATGGGGCCTGCGGGCAGTGGAAAGGTAGTTTCTCAAAAGAATGAAAGATTGGGATGTTTCAGTCGACCTATTGCTCTGTGATCCACAACCACTGCACGACTGTCGGACGCACTGTGCACATGGTGAACCTCGATCCAGCCGCCGAGGCATTCAACTACCCCACCACTGCCGGTTCGTTAGGGAAATTGCTGTTTAGAGGGATTTAAAAGAGAATATTTAATACTTCGTTTTTCGGATTTCTAGTCACACTCACTTGAAGGATCTTTTGTGTAGTTGCTGGAACAATGGCCTTTGTAATTGTGGCCTATATATGCCAATTAGGGCCTATATAGAAAAGTTTGAAAATGGATGAAAAGGAGAATTTTTTATTAAATTCCAGATTTTAAATGCTTTATTTCTGCCTAGGAAGCAGTTTTCTGCCGCTTTATTCATTCTTTTAATTAACCGTAAAACGTTAGTTCAGCTGCTATTTTGAGCAGCTACTGTAGTTGAATTGTACGCAAGGGAACAAACTGCGTTTGAATCAAATATATATATATATTTTTAAATTTTTTATCCGTATCAATTTTACACATGAGTCACACACACAAAAATTAAAGAATAAAATTATCTGAAACTTATTTTTGTTTTCTGAAGAAAACTATTTTTGAAATGTTGACCATTTTCAGATGTGCGGGAGCTGATCAGCGTCGACGATGTGCTGGAAGACGAGGAACTGGTGCTAGGGCCTAACGGAGCCCTCGTGTTCTGCATGGAGTGGGTCTCTTTCTCTCTCTCTCTCTCTCTCTCTCTCTCTCTCTCTCTCTCTTTCTTTCTTTCTTTCTTCTTAACCCAATTCTTTTTGCAGATACCTCGCCAAGAACCTGGAATGGCTGCACGACCAGCTGAACGAGGGAGACGACGAGTACTTCGTCTTCGACTGCCCTGGCCAGATCGAGCTCTACTCCCATCTGCCCGTGATGCGCCAGCTGGTCGACGCCCTCCGCTCCTGGGATTTCAACGTCTGCTCCGTCTTCCTCATCGACACTCACTTCGTCCTCGAGGCTGAAAAGTCTGACCATTTCCCTCTTTTTTACATTTTCTATTTAGATTCATCGCCGGAGCCCTGACGGCCCTCTCGGCTATGGTGGCCATTGAAACGCCGGCTGTGAACGTCTTGACAAAGATGGATCTGCTCTCGGAGAGGAACAAACGGCTGGTTCGCTGAGAGAGGAGACGGGCTGATTGTGTTCGTTCAGGTGGAGGATTTCCTGGAGACTGACACCAGGAGCATTGTGGACAACGACTGCACCCACATCTGGAATGAGCAGCACAGGAAACTCACCCGCACCATCGCCCAGGTGGGACATCAAACATTATTAATACCTAGATAAGGTTGTGTCTGATTCTATGCTTCAGGTGTTGGAGGACTACTCGATGGTGAAGTTCGTTCCATTGAACTGCGAGGAGGAGGAGAGCATCGAGCAGTTGCTGCTCGTCATCGACACGACCATTCAGTACGGAGAGGATCTCGAGGTAGTCTTTCTTACTCCTACCGTATCCCCCTTTTCAGGTTAAGGACCGTTACCCCGAAGAGGACGACGAGTGACGCCTCTTTTACACATTGTTATGTTGTTGTTACTGCGATAAACACTTTTCCCACTATTTTCCTTTGTTTCTCCTGGTCTATCCACTTTTACCCGTCTAAATTCACCCTTCCACCAAATAAGCATGATTTTGGATGTCGGAACCATCGACTCCTGCAGACGACCTGGAGGGAATACCGTCGACTTCAATCAAAAAGTGGGGTTTCGCCTGAGATATTGACATTTTGATGTTTTAGGGAAGAACCCGACGGGTCGGAGAAACGTTCGCCTTCGCCAAAGTCCCAGTTGGAAGTAAGTATTAAAGTTGGCAATTTCATTTGGGTTTAGGGACTTTTGACGCCTCGCGATGAGCATCAGCCGATTAAGGGAAAGACGGTGAAGGAGCCGGCGATTGTGGAGGCGCTGAAGCAAGGGAAGGTGAAGAAGGAGGTATCCGCCAAAGAGGAGACACCTGTGAAAGTGGAACCGGAAGAGGGAAAGGAAAAGCCGGCGAAGAAGGCGACCAAAAGGAAGAGACCGTCGACAGAGGCGGAAGAGGGAAAGGTAAGAAGCGGTGGTTTCTAAGAGCATTTAGAAGAAGCTACTATTTCTTAAAGGATTGGGCCACTTAATTTTCCTGACGTTCTATAAAACTTTTTCAGCCCGTGGACGAGGCAGCCGAGGAGAAGAAGAGAAGAAGGCGGGAGCGACAAGCTGCCTCCATCGTCTGTCAATACCAGCACCCAAATGGCGTCGAAGCTGTGGTCAGCCGGATTCCTACCGTAACCTGATGTTGTTCAGATGGTCCAGTGCAAACAACGCGCAATCCTGGGATTTCGTTTCTGCATAAGACACATTCTACAGGATTCTGAGGCGCCCTACCAGCAGTGTGCTCACCAGAGAAGACCAAAAAGTGAGGTCAATTTGGGAAAGGGCCATGGGCTTGTTTTCCAGATAAGAACGATATGGTTACCAGGTGTACGAATGCAATCAGGAAAGATTCAAACGAAACATTCTGCAGTACTCATCTCATAATGCAGGGATTAAAGGTTGGTTTATAGTTTACAGTTGAGGTCATGTACATGCTTGGAGACCACATGAGCGAGTAAATGTACAGTAGTTCTAATTGTACTGCCCTTTAAATTCCAGTTTTAGGAGGCTAAGAAGAAGCCGCACAACAGCACGGATGAAGCTAGCGGACGATCTACACCGCACGATGGCAGCGATGTCGCCTCTCCAGGGTTTCCTCTTTGAAATAACTCTTGTGAAGCGAACATTTCAGTCAGAATCCTCTCCAGGGCAGTACCACATCACCGACTGAAGTACTCTCGCCCCTCTGCCAGGATGCCGATTTGCCCCGAAAAATGCCAGTGATCAAGTTAGTGTTCAATCGTTAAGCCCCAATTTCTGCTATTTGTAGGAGAGAACCAGTGGAGCCCGGTCCTTCGATGAAGCCGCTCTCCGTCGCCACGGTGAAGAACGAAAACAGCCACAGTCATCTGATGAGGGCATTGGCCAGCCCAGGAAGCTATCCACCTCCGCCCCAGATGCATCAGATGCCGCCTAGCCAAATGCCTCTCAGCCACATGCCTCCTGGAGCTGGGCGTCCCAGAGTTGTTCCGCCTGGACACAGACAGCCCGCGCAGATGCACAGGATCCTGATTGAACCGAAGATAGAACCCAGGGACTACGGAGGGCCGCCGAAACCACAGCAGCAACACATTCGACTGCCGCCCGTGCACTCTGTTCCATCGACATCGGCCGGCTTTCATCCGCAGGAGTATCAGAAGATGCAACAGGCGCCACAGTCCACACTGATGGGGCAGCCGCCGAGGATGCCACAATCTACGCAGGTGCCACAGCCAACGCAGCAACCACCGGCTGAGAAACTAAGTTGCACTGAATGTAAGTGGGAGAGATCTTCCTCTAAACCCCTCTTTCCAGTGTATCATCGTATGACCCCCGCCCAAAAAGCCGTCTTTGAGAAATTCCGTCGGGCGCGGGCTCAGCAAACCGCCCAGGCTCCCAAGCGAGCTGAGCGCATCGCTCAACTCCAGCGCGTCGTTCCCCCGAAGGTTGGCGGCCGCCCCCGGAAGCTGATCCCGGAACACGTGGCTAGAATCGACCGGATTCTGGTTTGTCCTGTTATTTGGGGAAATATGCAGAGTTTTAGAACAAAATATCTCCGCAGGCCCGTCAGTTTTGGGCCCTTTCGTTGACCAGCAGAACAGGCCAGCGGATGGTTCATCAGCAGATTCCGTTCTCTGTGGGAGCCGTGGAGAAAGTGAATCAACAGATGGCCAATAGGGTAAGTTCATTCGGGGAATTCAAATAAACCTCTAATCTTCAGATCTACCAATTGGCTAGGAAAAGGATCCCTCGCGTCGCCGTCCGATCAAACACCGTCTTTGACACTTCGGTGACTCTCCTCACAACCTACCGTAATTCCCAAATTTCAGAAACTTCCGACTTCTGCTCCCCCTATCAGGCCAATGTCTCCCAGTTCTGATGAAGAGGACCCGGAACTGAATGGACAGCCGAGGGTAATTTTGCAATTGGCTATTGTTGTACTTCTGGATTTCAGGTGATCAAACTGCGCCACAAACGGCAAGTTCGGAAAATGGCCGGGCCATATCGAGACGTCGCACCGGTAGGACAGATGTGTGACAAATTGGAGGACGCGGACTTTGACGAAACGGACCTTTTCCCTCTTGGTAAGGATAGAAAGAGAGAGAAATTATCATGCCTCAATTCCTCAACATGGACTCTTATTTTAGGTTTGGAACCCTCGGATGACGAATATGACGGCCTCTCCAACTCCCTGAGCGTAATCCACCCTGCCGGTATGACTCTAACCGGTAATTTCTTCGGTCTTTCGATACCGTAATCTTCTCTTCAGCCGACTACAAGGAGCCTTCGAGTGAGCTGTACCTCCTTCGGAAACAGCTGCGTCTGGAGCGCCACCAGCTCCTGAAGACGGCCCAGATGAACGCCTCGATTATGAAGTCTGCCAAGTTATTCCCAGTTTCCACGGGAGCTGCTCTGCGTCAGCGGAATGAGGAGGCTCCCCGTCCCCCTCAACTCCTCATCAACACTCTCAAGAGATGTTGCCAGATTGAGAACAAACAGAGGTAATTCAGTCTCCTTAGGGCCATCTGAAAGTGTCTTTTAGGTGTCAGAGGTCGTGCCAGCCGAATTCCAACCACTGCAACATGCACGTGTTGTACAACGTGCATCAGAAGATGTACGAATTCTGCAAACAGTCCGGCTGCAGGTATATTTCAGAAGACGAATGAGAACAATCCCAATTTTCAGGAGACCCGTGCTTTCTATAGATGCTCATCTCTGGGATGGACTCTGTCGGATTCACAGGGACACGCAGCTGCAGAAATATGGTAAGAGGGGATTGAACCAAGGGGAAAAGTGCAATTGGCTCAATTTAGTGATCTGAAGAAGCAATATTGGTGTTAAACTAAACTATTTTCCAGGTGAATACCCGGTTTACGCCGATATGGAGCTCCCGCAAGCGAGGGCCTACTCCCGGCTGTCGTCAAAATCGGACAGCGAGGACGCGAGTGACTCGGAAATGGAGGAGGACCCCGACGCACCCAGGGGCGACGACTTTGACGAATTGGAGGACGACGACGAGGGCTCAGTCGGCACTCCCTGAATACGGTGTAGATATCCTGTATCATGCGATCTCAATAATAATAATAATAATAATATTGATACTAAATGTTGTGTGTGAGAGGTAGCAGTGGTGATATAGGGGGATTTCAAATGTCACCCTTGTTTTCCAACTAAACGTCATCGCAAGTCGACTACCGTATTGCCCAATTAGTCAGATCTGTTTTCGATTTTGCAAAAGGTAAGAACAAGGGATGGATCCCACAAATAAACAGTTATTGAACTCTAAACCATGTTCATGTTTTTTTCCAGAGCGGTTTGGAGTAGAACCATTTTTTGGGTTTGCATCTCTCAGGCTACCTTGCGGTTCAGTCCTTTAAGGAAATAAGCGACAGCGTCATGAGATCTGTTTCTTAAGTTGCTCTTTTATTCCTGCGTGCGTCTGCTGCCAGCCGTCTTCCGCGGGGCATATTCCGCCTGTTTGCGGTCGCTGTTTGTCCCGCTTCGAGTGCTTTTCCTTTTGTGTGTGCCGGCCGCTTTTCGCACCCTCGATTCATACTAATCCCTCTGTTTAATCACAGGAAAAGTCCACGGCAATACGGCCATTTTGAACTTTAGCCTTTATTGTTAGACTTAAATCTCAGTTTCCAAGATGCAATAATGGGCAAGGAGAGGATTCACCTTATCTGGCTATCTCTAGATCTCCGCTATTGTAATACTCAATCATCCGCGACACTATCCGTATGTCTCCTCTGTCAAAACAGCGTTCGGGTTTTGCTGCTACAGAGGGAAAGAGGGGACGTAGATGGAGGGACATTTGCTCTTTTTGGTGATTTTTGTTTTAAACCATGAAATCCCTCTAGCATGTTGCACTGAAACCTACGTGTGAAGCCTATTTCTGTCCAATTCCGTCTGCCACTGATCAAAACATTGAGGCTCACAAAATTTGATCTCTTACTTTCTGTCGGCAAGCCTAACGTCCTGCCAACCTGCTCTCTCTCTCTCTCTCTCTCTCTCTCTCTCTCTCTCTCTCTCTCTCTCGTAGAACTCTCCCATGACCCCTGAGTCAGAACTCTTCAGTCGTATGCAGGTCATTCGGCTCTCGCGGTCCCCTTTGTCGCACATGAAGCGCGGCGGAACAAAGAGGCCGTCGGCTGCAACACCTCGCACTTGTGAGGCTCTCGGCAACGACACTCACCCGGCGCTGAAGTATTATTCCGTTTATACTCCGATATGTCCGGTTCAAATTATGAACATTCTTAATTATTAATTTAAAAAAAATGTAAGATGGCATAATATATCATGTTTGCAACAAAAATACTCAAAATCCAGTTATGTTGTGAAGGACAACAATCTTAGAAGGCCTCCTCTTCTTCATCTAGGGACTTTAGGTGTGTCAATCGAAGAAAACCGAAAGCCACAAGTTTATAGACAAAATAATGTTTACCGCGCTGTGCCACAGCATATGCCACAGCGCCGTGGCTTCTCCATAGAATTCAAACATTCTTGAACATTGGTTACTGTATTTATCCCTCTCCCAGTCGACCACGCCCCGACCTCTATCGATTCGAATCATTTCTGAAAAGGCGCGATGCTGCCAGCCGTTCTTTGTTTGGATTTCTGGTGCCAGCTGCTAGGGACACTGACCTTGGCGTTCCATCGCTCTTGATGTCTCTATCTCGGTTCATTACTTCTTCTCTCTTTCTCTCTCTCTCTCTCCACATTCTCTCTCCACTTTCACAACAGCGTTTAGTTGTAAAAAGTCGCCCTTTTATGACCATTTGGCGCCAAGGTGACGCCTGTCTGATAACATTATCGCCAGACGACGAACGCCCTCACCGATGGTCACTCGATGGCCAAAGGAAAGGAAGACCCTGTAATTGATAGTGTAATTAATGAACCTTAGGTTGTTGTTGTTTGAGTCCTGCAGCGATTGTTTCAGGTCTGACTAATTGACCATGGATTCAAACCGAAATACGTTGGTTGTGCCACATTCCCAGTGACGTTTTCGTAAGACTCATGTACGGAATTAGTCACTCTTCGTCGAGTGCGCGTAAACATTACGTTTCTGATGCTCTCATACAGAAGTTTCGCCTGAAATCATCGCATATGCGCAAAATCATAGTGACCTTTCAAACGAAGCTGCTGAAAGCGTGGTTTCTGGTGACTCTGTATGCACACATTATTCCTATTCGTGGTTCTTTAAGCTTCAAATAACTGCGCAGTATTCCAAGATCCCTAAGCGAGAAACAAGATTCCCCTGCAAAAAAGTTTCTTTATCAGCTGGACGTTCCGGCGCGGTGCAAAGATATAACAGTGCAAACACCGAGAGAGAAAGATGGCTTCTCGCCAAAAATCACCACGCTGTCTGTTGTTTACGGAAACACCCAGCTGATTGTCAGCTGTTTACCTGAAATTATCTGTTTTTGCCCCATTTCACTGAATTTCTATCCTTCTGAAGCCTTAGCATAACTTTCCCCTTTTTCACTTCGTACGTCCCCCCAGTTCCTCTCTCCGCAAGCCACTTCCCACGCCTTGTGTGGCCGGCATTTGCCCGAGATAAAAGCCTCTCTCGATACTATTCTCAGGCCATTTGCATACCAAAGCATGTACGTAGGGATATTAACATTACAGTAATCTTAAGCAGTTGAACTTACCCCGCGGGGATCGATCCTGAGGCCGATTTCACGCTATGCAAACAGGAGAATCAAAATCCAATAGTCAAACACAATGGGAAGTGAGTGATGTAAATTTTGACTGACATGCATCTGTGCCTCACTTGCTGCAAACCGCACAGTTTATTTCTCCTCCTACAAGACCACACGTCTCTTCTACGGGTGGTCTTCCGCCCCAGGCGGTGCCAGTCCGTTCCCACGATCCACTTTCTTTGTTTCATCTGCTGCATCTTCGCGAACGCCTTTTTGTAGCAGCGTACCATTCTAATCCGCTTAATTCGCTTTCACGATAGAAGGAAGTAGTCCCTGCACTTTCTACAAAGCAAAGACTTTCGTCCTCCCCTGCCTTGCAAAATGATTCACAAAGTGACCTTCCGCCGCCTTTTTGTCTTGGGAATAGGAGTGACTTTCTCCGGCGGAGAGTTTTTCTTCCTCTCTCCAACACCTGCCTCCTCTTGAGTTCATTTTCAAATTATTACAGTAATCCCCATTGGTTTTGGAAATTTTTAGATCAGTATTTCATCAACTAAGCCACCAACCGTGAGATCTACACATCTACAGTAATCCAGGGCATAAGCAAAATTAATCTGGTAAACATTTGCTCGTGTACATCAAATTAGTAACTGCATAATCTGCTGTTACAGTTAAATATTCCTTTCTTATACTAACTAAACTACCATAATCTAGGCACCAGTATGACTTATAACGTGAAACAGATGTATATAGCAGCGGTGATTCAAATCCTGCCGCTTAGCTGTGGCCATAAACTGTGGCCTGCTGTGGCCTTTCTACCAAATTTCGATTGAAGGGTCATTCGGCCAATCAGCGGAAGTGCAGCCACCCGCAACACTTGCGACTTAATCGAATTCCGGCCGGTCATCCGACCTTCTTGCAATTGCCACCCGGCTGGCAGCTAACCCATTCCGCCACTTAGAAGACTTCTGTGCAAATATTAAAATATCACAAATTGTGATATCCAGTTAGCTCAGTGGATTCCCAATCTACAGGCCTTAGTTCGATCCCGACCAAGTTGTCCTTTTCTCTTACTGCTTTTTACCATTTCTGTCCTGTAGAGGACACTTCTTGGCATTTTTTCTCTGCGCAAGCCATAATTCTTCGTCACAATCCGCTCTGCCTCCGATTTGTTGCAAAACGTTTCTCGACGGCCTTGGTCATGAAATTTATAGTTAGTCTTGTGATGGCAGTGCCCAGTGTTGTCGCTTTCTAGGAAGTAGGCGAAAATGAGTTCAATTTGGAAGCACGGCAGCACGAAAACAACAAAAGACCGCCCCGGGCTTTGCGGTATACTGCTTTCTTTATTAGCTATCCTGGCTCTGGTTAGCGCTTCCACTTTGAAATTCTTGCTTCGTCCGTGACAAAGACTATGTGACCTATGCACTATATATACTGTCTCTCTCTCTCTCTCTCTCTCTCTCTCTCTCTCTCTCTTTCTCTCTCTTTCTCTCCCAGAGCCGGCTTTCCGGCGTTCGTCGGAGGCGACGGAGCGCGTAAATTAGTGACGAATCTCGGTCTTATCTAATGAGAGTGGCGACCTCGACTTAGCGTTAATCCCTTTCTTGCCAGCTACCGCCCGCCGCCTGGCCCCTCCATTGGCCACCTCAAAAGGTAGATGGCAGCCGGCCCCCTTTAGCGTATGCAAATGAGTTGGTGCCTGTTTTGTGCGTGGCGTCGAAAATGGGCTGGATTAGCAGCACTTTCCGCAAACAGCCTTAATGGTGTTGCTGAACGAGTTTCGCAGCTGGAAGGAATTGCTGAGGAGAAAATATGGCAGCTGAGGCAGAAAAAGTGTTTTCCAGTTTGATTCCTCTTTTTCTGGTCTGAAGGTGCACCTGCACGTGGCATTTATCTGGTAAACATCAATTTGTAGTACGATGCGAAAAAATGACGTAAAGGCTCAACCGACCAAACAAGGTAATTTTACATCTAAGAATTTAGCAGTCGGTCATGCGGTCCAGGTGGTCACTAAAATTGTTGGGCGGGGGTTATGTTGTCCTACTAAACTAATGTTCTGAGGAGCCAATCTATTGTACTGGTTCTTATAATCTTGAGATGGCTGAAATTCTTGTGTTTTGTTTTATGGCTTATTTGTTCATATGCCTCTCTAGCAAATGTAGGTCTTGTGGCATTTGATGCAGAAACCCTGTGCGCTGTGGTTCGTTGTGCCCAACCGATTGACACCTCAGAATGTTGTGGAATGGTCATGTGGCCGTCGCAACAGATGTGATGTGACCCTAATTTCTATGGGTATGTTCTGGTTGCCTACGCACTGGCCTCCTGGTTGTTGTCTTGTTAGACCCACAGTTGTAACTTTCTCTGTTCATTTACCATATTCACGTTGATGTTTTGTTGTCATTTTCTTCTACCGATTTTTCCCGTCTTTGTGTCTTTATCACCACAACAAAACCCATCTTCTGTGGCTAAACACGTTTTCATCTCCTCCTCTGAAAACATTACATCTCTCTCGTTGAAGCGTCCGGCGCCGGCCGCTATTATTCCGCGTCCTCCGCTTTTTTGTCCGTCTAAATGCGTCAAATTGGATGTGGCGAAGGCCGCGTCCACAACGCGTTGTGGCCTCTACAAAACGCCTCCGGAAAACTTTTCTCTTCGGCTGAAGTCCGCCGGGGGCTCCCGCGGACCCTCCCCGCAAAGTGCCATTCGCAGTGCCATTACGCGCACTTCCCATTCTCGAGTACTCCTTCCGCCACACCCACAAAAGACACGAGAGCTCTTGATTCTCCGTTTTGGGACCCATTTCTTCATGGAATTACGATTTTCCTATTTCAGGAAGCTTCTCGTTCTGGCGAGTGGGAGAAAAAACACCTGTGGTGGGAGAAAAACGGATGGCGCCGAACGAGATGGGCCAATTCCACTGATTTACCGCCGGGTTTAACTCGCTTGACGGACTTATTCCTGTCGGAGGATGGGCGATATAGCAGCTACGATGTGCCAAAGTTCTTCTGTTAAAAGAAAGAACCTTCTGAGGAACGCTTTTGTTAAAATGCAGCTCCACAAGAGGTCACCCGGTCTTTTAAAATTACCCATTCCTAAATAACTGTCGTAAATTTTCCCTCTATTGCTCTCTCAATCTCTCACCAGCCAACTGGCCTATCGGATTTGCCAACCCGTGGCGGCCTCCTTTTCCGCTCGGTTGCGTCTCGCTCTCTTGTTGCTACCACTCCCTTCCTGCCTTTGTGTTGTTTTACTCTCTCTCTCTCTCTCTCTCTCTCTCTCTCTTTCTCTCGTGTTCCTGCACATACCTCTATAAGTGTCTTGCCATTGTCTCTTCCCCTGCACTCTCTACATTTCTCCTTCCTCCCCGACTGCTCCATAACTCCCCATAAATTCCCTATTGATCCGAACTGTACGAGCCGTCTGAGTCAGATGTCAGCCCCTCGCTGACTTAACACTACCATTCCATGTACATCATGGCGATACGAATGTGCGCGCTCGAGACGTTTTATGGCCACACCACGGCCAACGCCATCCTTAGTTTTTGCCGACAATCATCCAGCAAGATAAGGATTTACATAACAAAATCAACGTTTACACTAATTTGACAATAAAAAGTTGTACAATTTAATAAAAGGAGCACGGTACAGTAACCTTGTCTAAAATCAAATCTTTAACCACTCGGTAGTCACGTGTGGCTTAAATTGTATACGTAATGTCTTCCAATTATGTTTCGTGTCTGACCCTCTTTCGTATTTCTTGGTTCCCGGGGGAAATCCCCGCGTAAGGACGCCAGAAGTCAAGCGATGGCGGCCACACAAGCAGATTTACAACGACGGCGATTCTACAGGGCCTTTGAATCAGCCGACAGGAAATACTCTCTCTCTCTCTCTTTCTTTCTTTCTTTCTTTCTTTCTTTCTTTCTTTCTTTCTTTCTTTCTTTCTTTCTTTCTTTCTTTCTTTCTTTCTTTCTTTCTTTCTTTCTTTCTTTCTTTCTTTCTAGCTTTCTTTGTTTCTCTTTGTTTCTTCTAGGCTTCTCCTTCTCTCTTTGGTTGGATGGTTACAGGGTTTGTAGCAAAGATCCATGATCGAAGATTACCTTGCTTGGCCTGTGGCCCCTCTAACAGTCTTTCTCAAATATTACCTTTCTTTCATGTACCTATTGGACCCACAAAATTTAAACCCCCCCCCCCGCTATTTTCACGATTACCACACCAATATGCGCATCTAACGTTTAAATTATGATTTAAAGCCTAGTTAAAGAAAATTTCACCCGAGTACAACCACCCACTTTCGCTACATGCTCCTTATCTCCCTTCTCTCTCTCTCTCTCTCTCTCTCTCTCTCTCTCTCCCTCTCTCTCTCTCTCTCTCTCTCTCTCTCTCTCTCTCTCGATCTTCGCTCTCGTCGCGAGGACATTTGTGCCATTCACTCGAGAGTGTCCATGGACAGCAAATGTGTCGCCCCGCCCCTCTGCCATCCCAGGCGCGGTCAACGCGGCCTCCCAGCCAGCAATCACCGCCTCCCAGTGTCCTGTTGACCCACGGCCGACCAACGCGTTTTTTATCCGCCACATGTGGACGCCGACGGATTACTGCTTCGGAGAAGGATATTCCTCACGCTATTCCCACTATTCATACTTTACGACTGCATTATTCCCTCCGACTAATTACAACAAACGAGAATTTTTCTCGTCTATATTCCCACTATATTCCAAACTACACATATTCACTGATTGCAAATGAAATCACTATTTTCCACTTTTAAAATTTTGATGTCAAATAAGAAATAATAACTTCATTGTACCCAAATATTACAAAAAATCACAGTTTTGTTTATTTATAACAGGAAAAAAACTTTTTTTTAAATCATTGAAAGAGACCATACGCTTTCTTTTATTTTAAATTTAGCGCCAAAATGTATCACTTTAGAAGGAAACCAAAATGTAAATGTTGACAAGTGGCTTTACAATGCTTCTTCTCTGCTTTTTGAACGGAAAATATGCTTAAAGTTAAGTTTGTTGGAACATCAATAGAATACAGAGGATAGACATTTATAATGAAATTATCCTGAAATTTAAGGGCAAATTCAATTTTAGAAGAAGGCGGAAAACAAGAGTTCAGCTGTTTGAAGATATTTTGCTATATTTGCAGACATTCGCTTTATTTATTTGCCCAGACGTCACTTTTAATCCGGATGAAAGCTGTTAATCCGCAAAAATCTCCAAATTTTATCAAAATTGCTGTTTTTGCAAGTCTTCTTTGTTTTTGCTAGGTTTTTGATTTTGGTTTCACTAGAAAAATTACATTGATCTCTTATCTCAGTGTTAAATTTCAATACATGATTGAAAGTAGAGAGTTTGTTCTTTTAGCCCACTTTAAATTCGCTAGGGGACTACACTCGTATTCCCTGAAGGCCCACTTAGGTTTTAAATGAAATGGGGAGTCTGTAACTGGTTCCATTCGTTGCGGGACCACTGTCCAATATCTGATAGATTTTTATTCCCATTGTTACCCTGTTGTAACTCTGTTTAAAGGACTAAATTAGGGTGAATCGATCCGTTTAAGACCCTGGGTTAAGCGGATTGCACAACCCGTCCGTTGTGGTTCCATCGCCGTGATGGGTCTGTTGCGCAAGCCCCACCGCCATATGCACACGGAGAGCTGACCCCACCTTTTCCGCTCCATTTACCACCTTCCCCGCGTTTTCCTTTCTTTCCGCCGCCTCCGCTTTTAGTTTCGTACGTTTGAACATACATTTCACTTTCCGTATTCCGAATCTTTCAATTACGGGACCCACTGTGATTTAAACGTTTGATTCCTTTGAATGGGACCATTCGGAATCTTCATTTTTTGGCCAGAGGGCCATTTTGAGAAATTGACGCCGATTGGAGGAAATTTATGCATCCTCGGCCGTCCATTAATTGCGCTGCAATCAATCAATTTAAAAATATTGTTTTCCTTTCTGGACCCCAGTCGTCTCTTTTATCCAACGCCCAAATGACACCCAGCTTTGGAGGGAAATTCGAATATTCAAATTATCACTGGTCAAATTTTTTACCCGTAAATATTTTTTTAAACTTTTACATTTATTTAATTTAAATAAATTTATTTACTCGACATGTATTACAACTTTCACGGTTTTAAGCGATTTAAAGTAATACAATAGATTTTGAAATCTCTGCCACGCGCATCTCGGCGAGCCAAAAGTGGTATCCGAAACCCGCCGTTTTATAAAAGCTTATTTAAAATATTCCTATTTGATGTAAACTTATAAACATTTAATTTTTTTTGCTATAACTTGTGAAAAAATCAACTGATTTCTATTTTTTTGTTATTAATTAATTTTCCTGTTTTCAGAGCTCCGATTGCTCATTAATTTACAGTTTCCGCCCTCGTATCCCTCGATTACTTCCATTTCCTCTCCCTTGATTCGAATCACAGATCTCTGTTTCAGACCCGCCACTCCGTCTGCCATCCAACCACTAGTGCATGGCATGTGCTTCGGGAGATGCTTAGGCGCTACTTTCCCTTCCTCCTAGGCTGTCTAGCCGCCCTCCAGTTAGATGGAGCCATCGCTCGGCGGCAAGGAGGCGACGATGCCATTTTCGCATTCACCGCCCCTGTCTACAACGTCTCTCTCGAGGAGAATGCCAGGTTTGTTGAAACTAACATTGGTTGTATTGCCATGAACGGGCCACGCTTGAAATTACCGGAAAATACGCCAAGATCGCGTCGGACTTCAATATAGTATGGACACACTGCCAGCCGGGTGGTTCGAGCAGATTGGCACATCGACTTGGTCTGCCCCGTCATTGAACGGGCTGAGAAACCGTTTTTCAAATATTTGGGTATATGTCGTCATTGTAATTTGATGAATCCTGTGCAACTAGGCGCCCCACTGGCTCAAATCCGCGATTTACGGCCACGTCCCACCGTGTTTGAAGTCATCTTTTTTGCCGCGCGCCGTTTGCAATTAAGATGTTGTTATCGGTTTCCGAATCTGACAGCCGACTGTCACCCAAGGTCTTTTCTTTCAGAGGAACGCAATTCGCCAGCTGCGATGACGCAGTGCGCATGGGAGTGCCTCTGCTCCACAACGAGGCCAGCGTTAAATTCAAGATTGTCGAGGTAGATCAAATGGGAAATGGAGGGAAATTTGAATTTAGGGCGATAAGAACCACCTGTTCAAGGCACACGCCAAACAGATTGGGGACTTTGTCTTTCTCCGCATTCGACAGAAGGACAAGAACGATGTTCCGCTTAATCGAGAGCTGAGGGTAAGTTAGAGAAAGGGAGAGAAAGAGATGCAGACTGTTAGAGACAACCTCTTCCTTCCAGGATCACTACGAATTCGTGGTCAAAGCGACGTGCAAGCGGAAGGATTCCGGGAATCTGGAGACTACGGCCAAGGTCCGATTGCGCATCACCGATCGCAACGATGCCAGCCCCATGTTCACCCTCGAGGCCGATCGCTACGAGGCAGAAATATCGGAAAAGGTTTGTTTTTAGCCTTCAGAAGGTTTTTCTCAGTCCATTCTTTTGTAAAACTAACTCCTCCGTTTCAGATCCTACCTTTCTCGAATGTGCTCCAAGTGGAGGCCTCCGATGCGGACATTGGCGTCAACGGCCAGATCTACTACTCCCTTGTCAACCACTCCTCCGAATTCACCGTCGACCCAGTCTCTGGCTGGGTTAAGACCCTACGCCCCGTCAGACCTGGGAAATACGAACTTCAAGTGCGGGCGGAAGACCGCACCTCCCGTCTCTTCTACTTCGATGAGGATCAGATCCAACCGGATTGGACGAGCGATGTGCTGATTACCGTAACCGAGGCGAAGAAACAGCAGCCGAAGCTACTCGTGGAGAAGAGGCCCATTGCTCCCTACAGTGTCCAGAATGACCAGGTTAGTGCGTAAAATGACCTATTTTTTAAAGTACATATAATGAAAAAGGGCTGGTTTGCCTGGATCGAAGTTTATAAAGGAGGCATTTACCATCCACTTTTCAGCTGGCCGCCATCATCCGTGTGGAAAGTGCCCATGAACAGACCCACGTCGGCCTCTTGGAAGACGACATGCGCCACTGGTTCATCTTGAATCAGTCTGATGACCACTGGGAGCTCCATACGGTAATTTTCCCGCGAGATTCTATCTTTAAAGGGTTATTTTCAGCTTGGAGGGCAGTTCATTCCACCTGGAACCAATGTGACCGTGGTTGCTGGCAGTTTCGCCCACGGGGACACCAACACTTCGGCCGTCATCAAGGTAACTTTGCACTTTTGAAACAATAGAAAATCGATTATTGATTGATTTCTGGCTTGTCGGTGTCCCATCATATGCTTTTGCAGATCGACTTCGTTGAGCAGCACTCTATCGCCTTCAACCGTTCGAAATTCGAGTTGAAAGTGGAGGAAAACGCCCCGGTAGCCTTTGTCATCGCCAGAATTTCCGCCCTTTGCTCCAATCCACGGGATGAATCCGTCATCAGGTGGGATTTTCCCTAATTTCACCCTTTAAAGTGGCTTTTTCAGGTATCACATGGAATCGTTGGATCAGAATACGACGCTCCCCTTCCGCTTATCTCAGAAGACCGGGGTTCTGCGTGTCTCTCGCCAGTTGGACTACGAAAACAAGAGGAAATACGAGTTTACGCTTTTTGCCAAGGTTGGTTCTTGATTTGGTAAAATGCCAGTTGGTAAAATGCCAAATCTTTGGCAAAATTGCGTATTTGGGTCTATTAAGTTATAAAACTCATATTTTCAGTTGGACGGTTTGGGCGAGCAGGCCTCCGTCACTGTAGAAGTTGCCATCCTCGATTCGAACGACCACTCCCCCGTCTTCCCTGCGAAATGGACCCGTCAGGCTCCGATCTCCATCCTCCCCGACACCCCTTTGGGCACCGTTTTAATCAAGGTAAGCGAGATTTTTAAAGGAGTCGTGGTCTCGCAAGGAAAAAACGAAGAGCGTTGGTAAATTGTTGTTTAGGTGACTGCCGTCGATCAGGATGTGGAGGACAACGGGAAAATCAGCTACAAACTGGCAACCGACGCGAATTCACCGCTTTCGATAAATATTTCCACCGGAGAGGTTAGATTTAATCTCATTTCAAAAGATACTGGCCAAAGACGGCCTGAGGCTGCCCCAATGACGTCATTTATATTAAATTTCAGATCCTGCTGTTATCTCCTATGCCCAAAGGAACCGACCATTGGAGTGCCGCAGTCGTCGCAGTCGATGCCGGACGGCCATTTTCCCGCTCTTCTGCCCTGAATCTCGTCTTTTACCGCAATGGAACCAACGTTTGAACTGTGTAGTCTTACAAAACGTGACAAATTTCAGATCCCCGCCAAGCCTCGGCCGGTAGTCGTCTTAGAACCTGGAAACCTCCATTCCCCCGTGTTTACATCGACAGTTCAGACCGTTTCGGTCAGGGAGGACTCGCCGTTGGGACAGGTGCATTTGTGTTTTGGTCGTAAACCGCTGGATGTCACTGTCATATGCGGCGCGTTGTCGCGTAATTCGGGTGATTGCATTGTGCCTGCAGATGGCCCGACGGAGCAATATAACTGTTCGGGGGCATTGTTCTCAAGTGCGGGGGTCAAGTGCGGCCGGAAGACTCCTTTCCGTAATTCACTCACCTACAATGTACGGTAATGGATGGTACTCGTCTGGTCATCTGACACCCGTGGGATTAGACTACTGGAGTCATGGGGATAAGTAGGTGAATTGTGTAATAGAGGTCGAGCCTATTAAGGATGTGGGTTATTTTAAATGGATAGGTTGAATGGTCCCACCAGTTTATAGACAACTTTTTTCAAAGTAGATTTAATAAACTGTGTTTTCCCCAAACTTACACTTCTTTTCCAGGTTGTGGCCAACGTCTCGGCCTCCGACGAAGACGTCGGTTTCGCCGGATTGGTCAGATACACCACATGGGACGAATTCTTCGATGTTGATCCTCAGACTGGAGAAGTACGTGTGGGAAACGATCTGACAGGACTTTTAACACCAGGTTTAGCCTTTTTGATTTGCAAGATGTGGGAAGTTTCAGGCAAAGAATCAGTGGAACACGAAATGGAGATCATTGCTTCTGATTTGGGAGTGCCGACGAAGGAGGCGAAGATGAAGATTGTGATGAAAGTGGAGGATGTGAACAACCACGTGCCGGTCTTCGATAGGGTCAGTTCTCTCTCTCTCTCTCTCTCTCTCTCTCTCTCCTCCCTCTCTCTCGATTCTCTCTCTCTCTCGATTCTCTCTCTCTCTCTCGATTCTCTCTTGCGAACTTCCACACTCACGTGTAGCTTGTAATCCGACCCGGGACCACTGACCCCGCGCGAGCAGCCTAATTAGCTAATGGAATAGACATCGCCGTGGCTTCAGTCACCTGCAAGAAGGGGGCTTTTGGCAACTTGCCAGGGACGTTCCTTTGCCAGAGGCAACATGCCAATGTCTGTTACGTTGAGACTATGTAAATAATAACATGACAACTGGGTGTTGGTTTTAAGATGACCGGTCGTAATCGGAGAGCGCACTGTAACCCATACAAGTGTTTGTTTTTGCGGATGCAGATTCTTTTGAGCGAACCGCGCGAAGGCAAACTTTGGTCGATGCGACAGAGACTATGGGACCATGAAACACAGGGAAATTCTTCTTTTTAGCCATGGTATCGAGTGAGGGTAGCAGAAGACGCCGCTGTTGGAACCACGATTCTGAAGGTTTCTGCCTCCGATGACGATGCAGGAGAGAACGGGAGGATTGGATACAGTCTGGCGGCCACGGATTCAGCCGTTTTCGGAATAGACGAGAACACGGGAGAAGTCACTCTGAGGGCTCCCTTGGACAGGGAACACATGGATGTCATCAGGTGAGATTACGGTATCATCTACCCTAAAATTCAAGAAGTCAGGGGCGATCTCTTATATCTCTCCGTTTCGAGGCAGCTATTAACCCATACCTTAAAGCCCTTAAAGCCTTATCATTAGCACCGTTTACTTCCTATTTCAGCTACATTATCACTGCTTTCGACCATGGTTCTCCCCAGAAGTTTTCCTTCGTCAACGTCTCCGTCGTCGTTCTGGATGTGAATGACAATCCACCCGTTTGTACCCAACAAACCACCAAGGTGAGGATCTCCTTAGTCTCTCCTAAGCGATGTCTTAGGTTCGAATTCCGGAAGACTACCCCAACTCGGCGCTGGTCGGCTGTATTTCGGCCACGGATGCCGATATCGGAGCGAACAGTCGTGTCCGTTACTCGATTCTCTCGGATTCCAACCAGCTGCACCCTCCCTTCCGCGTGGACCATCACTCTGGCTGTGTCTTTGTGAATTCCCCTCATCGACCTCTCGACTACCAGCTGAATACTCTCTACAACCTCACCATTGAGGTAAGAACTGCCATTTCTTGATTTGCGTGGTTTCTGAACCTGGATGCCTCCAGCTGCACTTTCTCCTCCCATCGAAATCAGTGGTGGTTTTTGCGGGCAAAGTGTAAAAAGGTGCCGGCGGCGCATGTGTTTTGATCACTTGAATAGGCCATTCCGTGGGGACGGCGACTGAATTTGAGCGGGTCAGCCGCTCCGACAATGGGGACTAATGCGACCGGGGGAGAGGCGCCAGGTGACAGGCGTCTTTTTACAGAAGCCACGGCCAATTATTTTGTCACTGCGGCGAAAAAATTATGATTGTTTTGGCAATTTGCATAGGGAATGCTGAAATTGGTGTAGCATTGTTTTACGGGTTCTGGTAGAAGCCTTGCAATAAAATTGTTAATTTCAGGTATCTGACAATGGAGATACTGTATTGAGTACCACATGTCACTTTTTGGTTGAGCTGATCGACGTGGATGAGAACCTGCATTCCCCGGAATTCGACGATGTGGCTCACGAAGCCAGCGTCTTTGGTACTTTCCTTCTTCTCAATCTCACCTGAATCCTTCTTTTAAGAGAATTCTGCCGTGGGCACTGAAGTTTACAAAGTGATGGCCAGTGACCCGGACCGTAAGGATGCCCCCGTCGACTTCTCCATCGTCGGTGGTGACGGAATCGGCTTTTTCACTGTCGATGGCAAAGGTTTGTTGCGTATTTGCAAGTTGCGAAGGGATGACAGGGTGGAGATTAATGGCCGCGCGATGACCAGTGGATGGTCCCGCGGGAACGCTTGCTCATAGTTGTTTCGCGTTGAGTAGACGAATTACGCCCGCTAGCGAGTAGTAGCCGTTCCCCACGGGGACCTCCGCGGATAGAGCCAACTATATAGACGGATTAGAGAGGGAAGGGACAGATGAATAGTGGGTTATCACTGGCATCTGTCCCGTTGTCTCGCAGTGGCCCTTGAAGTGGTCCTTCCTCTCTGGCGTGACCTACCTTAGCCAATACCTTCTTCTTTTACTATTGGGAATTCTTACCGGTTTCTCCACCCGTTGATTAGGAGACCGGAATCTCGCCCGACCTTTAAAAAGTGTCTTTGTGTCCTCGTCACTGACACATAGTTTGCATTTCTTTAGTCGCGTTTCCGTCCGCACAGCTGTCTCCCGCTGTGGCTTTATGAGACTGCCGCGGGATCGTTCGCGTGTGCACCGCCTGCTGTGATATAGGATGGCTAACTGTGCATTTGGGAGGGAAAGGCTGGCTGGTATCATGTGGCCGGGGACAGCTGTGCTCCGTCGACTGCAAATTGCTTGTACAAATATGAATGAACCCGCGCGGGGTCGAGGGATCTGCACCTACTGGAAGGGGGTCGGAGAGGGAGATTAAAGCAGTTTCAGTCAGAGGATCCACCAAAGCCACAGCGCTTAGCTACAATGTCACAACGCCAGCATTAGATTTCAGCGCTTGACAGTTCCTCAATGCAAATCCATTCCTTCCTCACCAAACCAATGACCAGTGTGTTCAAACAAGGCCCAACTGTTGTTGTCAAGCGGCATTAACTAAAGCGCGATTAGTTGTTTTGTTTATTTGCGGTCGGTGGTTGTGCCACCCGCGAGAGCAATTCCTGCCGCTCAGCCAAGCGTTGTTTATTCTTTTGCTAGTGGCCGCGCCGGAACGGGCTAATTACCGTCGACCCTACATGGTCAGCAGGCTAATTTGGGCTTTAGTCGGAGGGCGGCTCGGGTCAAGACATTCAGTATTCACGGAAAACGAGGCATACCTGCCGTACAAAGGACAGGAAGGGGCGAAACGGCGAAAGGGAGAAGGGAAGACTATCATGGAAGGCACCACTGTATACAATAGGAGCCATGGCGATAGTTCACTCGAGAGAAGCCATAGGTAGTGCCATATCAGGCAGAACATGACTGCGGGACTTTATGTGGGCGCCGCTTTCTGGCAACCAAAGGCTGCTTGACCCCAAGGACGGTGCCTGGATAATTCGCAACATCTCGCGCACAAGACATGGCAGATGGCTCATAATTATAATACACGCCCGGGGCCTTCCTCCGGAGGAAATGGTCGCAGGGGCTTGTTAGTCAAATTAGCGGATTAACGGCTCCCCTTTCATTCTCGAGATGTTTGGCACACGCAAGGAACAGATGCACAGCTGGCTAAGCAGATTTCGGGCGGATACCCCCCCCCCCCCCACTGAGGATGGATGGATGAGATTACCTAAGTGGGAATGCAGGAACAGGTGGCTGTGGGATGAGAGAAGTGATTCTCGTTAGGAAATCAATAGTTATTGATTGACATCCCACCTTGATTTGCAATTCGGATGTCATGCATATTGCGCAGTTCATCGCTCAGCTTTCAACCCTCCTGGGCATAATAGCGACTGTCACTTCTGGTGCGCACGCGCCCATCGGCTGTTGTTGCGAATGTGGAACGAGTTAATTCATCATTTCCCCCTTCCACTGGCTCATATTAACGATGATCTGCTCGCGAGATTACCGCGCCCGCCGAATGGAAGCTTTAGGGGCGCCGGGGGTGAGCGATGATGGCTTGAGATAGGCGAGGGAACGCCCGAGATTCCGATAAATCTATAGAGAAGGGAGAAAGGTTATGAAAATACTTGTTTCAGGAGTGATTAGAACGAATGCCGTACTGGATCGAGAGGAGAAGGCCAAGTTCTGGCTGGTGGTGGAGGCGGCGGATGGAGCCCCTCAGCCACGAACGGCTATTCTGCACGTCTTTGTGAGGGTGTTGGATAAGAATGATCATCGCCCAATGCCCGTCCAGCCCATCTACTTTGCCTCGGTTAAGGAGAACTCCCCACAGGTAGATTACAGGACGACAGACATACACCTCTTCTCTTTCAGAACACTGTCGTAGTGAAGTTAGAAGCCCATGACGCCGACGAGGCTCCAGGCGCTGTTCTGAACTACCGCATCACCAAGGGAGACCCCCAGAGCTTCTTCAGAATCGACCCTTCCTCTGGTGGAACCTCCTCAAACCTATTCTTATTTCGTTGACTTAGGCTATATAACCACTTCCGGGTCCCGTAAACTCGACCGTGAGACCCAGAAGGAACACGAATTGTGGGTGTCCGTGTGCGACAACGGCGAACCGCAGCTCTGCTCGGATGTGGTGGTTGTGGTGTCGGTGGAGGACCTCAACGACAACGCTCCCGTCTTTCCCCAGGGAATCAACCATTACAGTGTCCCGGCTGGAGTCACTGGCATCGTATGCAGGTACAGTACCACTTGAAGCTTCTGGAAGTACATTTCTTTCCAGAATCTTTGCTGTCGACGCAGATGCGGGTGCCAACGCCCAGCTGTACTACAACATCACCGACGGAGATGGTCGTTTTTCGATCAATGAGGACGGATACGTACGGGCGAATGAGCCACTGGCGGGAGATGAGGTGGGTTCAGTAGTGATCCTCAAGTTATGCGTATTTTAGGTGTTCCCTTTGAATATTCAGGCGACGGACCACGGGCTTCCGGGAAAACAGAGCATCACCCGCGTTGTGTTGACAGGAATGCCAAGGGTGACGAGACAGGGACCGAACAGACCACCCGTTTTGAAAGGGAAGGGACAGAAGGTGCCCATTCACATCTCAGATGCCGATCAGGTAAGAGAGAGGAGAGGGAGAGAGACCGAGGGGAGAGATATTAGAAAGAGCAAAAGCCATGTCAACCCCTTATTTCCAGGTCGGCCTTACCGTGGCCATGTTGGAAGCCGAGGATGACGACGGAGACTCTCTCTGGTGGGAGATCGTCGACGGAAATGTGAACCACACCTTCGCCCTCCGCCCAGACACCGGCGCCCTCCTTCTGGCGAAGCCTCTGGATCAACTCTCCTCCAATCTCAACGAAATCACCATGACCGTCAAAGTCACCGACGGCGAGTTGGAAGACACACAGAAGGTGGATTTTTCAGTCTTCATTGTTTATTTGAAATATTTTAGGTGGCTGTGAAGATGGCTAGATCTCCGACGAAGCGGCCTCTCTTCTCCGCCCAGCATTATAGGACCCAGATATCGGAGAATACTGCCATTGGGACTCATGTTTACACGGTGAAGGCGACAAACAACGACCCTGCCAGCACTAAACCCATCGTGTACTCCGTCTTCCTCGTAGAGGATGTTTCCATGGAGGAGAAGTTGAGGATCGAACCTATGTGAGTGTTTCAAATTGATTTACTTTGCAATTCGCTAGAGATCAAGCATTTGCTGCTAAAATTCTTCTTATTCCTTCCATATTCAGGTCTGGAAACGTGGTGGTGATGGAATCCGCCGATTTCGAAGCCTCCCGCGAGATCTCCCTCGTCGTGGCTGCCCGTCAAGGCTCCCTCCTCAATCTGGCCACTCTCACCGTTGGCCTCACTGACGACAATGACAACACCCCCGTGTTCCTGCGCAAGGAGATGGAGGTCAAAGTGCCTCTCAGGTGATTTATTCCCATTTATTCAGTAAGTATTGTTTTAGCACCCGTGTTGGTTCCCCAGTCACTACGGTACTCGCCTCGGACGCCGATTCAGGAGCAAACGGCATCATCAAGTATTCCATTGTCAGCGGTATGTCATTCTCCTCGTTCGTATGCTGAGAATGATGTTTAGGTAATGAGCAGGGCTTCTTCTCCCTGGATGCCTCTTCTGGAGTGCTGAAGCTCCTGCGTCCTCTGTGCGACGATTACCCAGAGTTCATTCTGACTGTGAGAGCGACGGATGGAGGAAAGACACCCCTCACCGATATAGCCACTGTTTACTTGGTTACGGTAGCCGATGAGGAGGATCAGCTCAAGTTCTCAAGGTAGCTTTTAAAGGTTTCAGTTGATTAAAGGTTTTTTAGGCCTGCATATTACCAGTCGATTCGTGAAACGCTGCCTGTAGGAGCCGTGGTTACGGTAGTTTCGACGGAGCCCAGCGGTCGCGGCCTCTTCAGCCTTCAGGAGCCATGCCAGTACTTCACCATCCATCCGGTTAGTACTTTTAGGTTACTGTAACCTCCTCTTTTCAGATCTCCGGTACCGTAACCCTTGCCAAATGGCTGAAACGCGAAAGATCGAAGACCATCGAGTGTACCGTTGTGGCCAGGTCCAGCACCGGCGCCGAGGACACAGCCAAGGTCTGTTTTCATTTCTTTCGTCATCTTATCCCTTGTTTTAGATAATCGTGAAGCGTATCCAGGCGAATGTCCACAGCCCAATCTTTAAGCAGCAGGTCTACAAGGGCCTCATCAGGGAGAACGCCCCGGCTGGGACTCCAGTCGTCACAGAGGAGAACACTCCTCTCATTGTGGCAGCCACGGACAAGGACTCTGGCCCCAATGCACTCGTGGCCTACCGTAGTCTGAACGAGGATGATCCGTTCTTTGTGGTGGATTTGGTCTCAGGAGCCATCAGATCTAGGAAACCTCTGGATTTCGAGAAAATGACCGAATGGAGCTTCTACGTCAAGGCCAGGTACGATAATTCACCCAGGACTATTGTAATCAATCTATTTAGTGATATGGGCCAGCCCCCGCGGTCCTCAGTCCCAGTCCTGGTGCAGATATCCATCGTGGATGAAAACGACGTGACGCCCAAGTTCACTCAATCTTTGTACGAGGAAAAGATCATTCTGCCTACGGTAGCCGGCGTTGTCGTGGCGAGACCCATGGCAGAGGACGGCGATACAAATGGGAAATTGCGATTTTTCTTGAAAGTATGGATATAGAAGGTGTTGTAAGATGATACAATTTCAGAATCGCGAAATGGGCAATCTCTTTGCTGTAAATGCCACGACTGGAGAGGTTACGGTATCTGCTGAGAATAGTTCTGCCTTCACGGAGACTTCCTATAAGGTAAGGGGCACGGCCCGTGCCGCACGGGGAAAACCATAGATTCATCGCAACTTTCAGCTGGAAGTGATGGTGACAGACGGTTTGCACACTGACTCTTCGGTTGTGCAGCTGGAGGTAGCAGCCGCCAGGAAGACCGGATTCCGATGCGCCCAGCCTGAATACGCCGTGACGGTCGTCGAGAACAAGACCTACTCAGGCAGTCACTACCTGTCATCGGTGAGTTCTCGCTCGCTCGCTCGCTCTCTCTCTCTCTCTCTCTCTCTCTCTCTCTCTCTCTCCCTTTTTCCAATCTCTCTTCGTTTCAGTTGACGGCCCTCGGAGCGAAGGAAGGCTCCATTATCTTCTACTCCTTGCTAAGCCAGGATGAACGTTTCATTGTGAACCAGGGCACCGGTTCCGTTTACCTCGCTGGAGAGCCCTTCGACCGGGAGGAAAAGCCTGTTATCCGTCTGCTTGTAGAGGTAGAAACTTCAAACACATTGATTTAAAAGTCCTCTTTAGGCGAAGACTGTCAACAAGCCGGCGCAGATCGCCCATTGTGTCCTGGTGGTGAATCTGGAGGATGTCAACGACTGTTCTCCTCAGTTTGTCGCGGAGCCGTATGAGACTGTGGTCAGCGTGGATGCAAAGGCGGGAGAAAAGCTCTTCTCAATCAAGGCCATCGACAGAGACAGCGGTAAGTTGAAGCCAATAACCTTTAGGGCTAGCTCTGACTTTGCAATTCAACTAAAACCGTCTTTTCAGGATCTAACGGAATGGTCCACTACTCCAGCTCCGACATTCCCAAACAGTTCAAGTTGAATAAACACGACGGCAAGGTTACGGTAGCCGGGCCTCTGGAGAGCAGGAAGATCTACCAATTCACTGTGGAAGCAATCGATCGAGGTTTCGTAGTATAGAATCCTCAAAAACATATTTTCTTCAGGAACCCCTTCCTTGAAGTCGTCTACTTTGGTTAGGATCTCGGTTGTGGAGAAGGCCCGTCCACTGTTCTCATCCAACAACTACGAGGCTCAGGTCACCAAGACGGCTGTCATCGACACTTTGGTTAGTGAAAGAGAAGACATAAGAGAGGCTAAAGGACTGGCGATTGACCTACTTGTGACACTGAGACATACCTTATCTTTGCAGGTAACCTCAGCGAAGGCGGTTAGCAATGCGAACGGAGTCCTTGTGTACTCCCTGGATGACAAGAGCGGTCTCTTCCGAATTGACCCCGACAGTGGAAATGTCTATCTCAGAAGGACGGTTGAAAAGTACAACCACAGCGCTGTGGCCCTATCAGTGACGGCTGAGGATGTGACCCGTAACGGCATGACTTTCACGGTTCCTCTGAATATCAAGGTAAACCAAGAGATCACATAAACACTCGTGTCGTTTAGATCGTCGGAGGAAAGGACACCGCCCCTGTATTCTCAGAAAGCATCTACAAGACCCACGTATCAGAGTCTACCCCTGTCGGGTCGGTTCTCCTGACCCTAAAGGCCTCAGATGCAGACGAGGGAGATCATTTGATCTACTCGGCCAGTGGATCTGGTTCTGAAGGTTGATTGTCTCTGGAAACCTTCGCTAATGCATATACTTTAGTGATCAAAGTGGACATGGAAAGCGGGGTAGTGTCGCTGGCTCAACCGCTGGATTTCGAGAAACAACAGCGCTTTGACATAAAAGTCCGAGCCACGGATTCAGTCCAGCTGGCAGGAGAAGCCACCCTCTCAATCCAGGTTACACCAAAATTTTGCACGGAACTTATGATTTTAAGGTCCTCGATATCAATGACGAACCTCCGCGATTCGCACAGCCATTTGCTGTGGCCGACGTGGCTGACACGGCCCTTCCGGGACAGTTCATTACGATAATGAGTGTAAGCGATGAGGATACGGTAGCTTCGTTGCCCTCGGGACATGGGGTACTGTACTCGGTGATCGATGGAGATGACAGCATGTTCAATGTGGATTCACAGACGGGAGAGGTAGGAAGGGGGGCATTTCCGCTTTCACCTCGCAATTACAGGTCACTCTCGTTCGCCGCATCGATGACGAGGACCTCATCTCGCCCGAGAAATTCGTCAACGTCTCCGTCTCCGACGGCATTTTCACCGCCTACGGTCAGCTGAAAGTCAACATAGTCGTCACCGGTCAACGGAAGCCAGCTCCTCGCTTTGAACAGAGCCAGTACGTCGTTGGAGTCAGGGAGAACATGTAAGTAGCTTTTAAGTTTTAGGCATAAATTGGAAATTTTCCAGGGCGACAGAGAACAAATCAGCTCTTCTGACGATTCGAGCCAGAGAGGGAGTTCCCCCGTTGCACTATTCTCTCGGAGGAGGAAAGGACAACCGCGCCTGGCCGGTGAAGGTGGAGAAAGCGAGTGGAAAGGTATTCCAGAGGAAGTCTCTCTCGAGGAAGAATACCTCCAGCTATCAGTGGGTTACTGTAGCTTCCGTCTCTAGTCTTTCGTTGCAGGATTCCACTGATCGTTGAGGACCAACTGGGACGAAGAGCGTTCTCCACTCTCACTCTGAACGTCATCGATCAGAACGACTCTGAGCCTAAATTCACCGCCAAGAAGTGAGTTTTTGTTAAAGGGCGGGTGATTGGGTCCTGCCACAAAAACATAACCCACTATTTTATTTCCAGGTACTCTTGTTCCGTTGCCGCCTCCGCCAAACAGTCCGAGTCATTGCTGATGGTTTCCGCCGTGGATGAAGACGACGGCGATTCCCTGGAATACACCCTGACGGACCCATCCGATCTGTTCCACCTCCACGGCCGTCTGGGAGTCCTCTCCCTTGCTGGGAAGATTGACCGCTCTGTGGGAACGACTTACTTGATGACAGTGAAGGCCACCGACATAGCCAACCCCCCGCATACAGCCACAGCCGCAGTGGAGGTTACCGTGGTCGCTGCGGAGACGCCCGTTCCCAAGTTCTCCAACAACCACTATCTCTTCAACACAGTCGAGAATTCTCAAGTGGGCACAGTCATTGGAAAGTTGCAGCAGGTGGAGACAGGTAATTTTTAGTGTAACACAATAGTAGAATCCTGATTTTAGCTGTTGAAGTGGTACGGTACTCCATCGTCGAGTCGGGAGAGGACCTGCCTATTATGATCGAGCGGTCTTCTGGAAAACTGATTGTTCGTGGAATTTTGGACGCTGAGGAGAGGGACGAGTGGAGATTCCTCGTTAGGGCCGATTCTCCAGGAGGAGCTCATACCATGGCCACGGTTACGGTAGGTTTTTACATTCCGACGAGAGTCTGAAAACCCAAATTGCACACCAAAACAACTCTTTTTAGGTCCGAGTCGCCAACATTGATGACAACGCGCCGGTGTTCCACGGCTCCTACACGAAGCAGTCGATCTCCGAAGACGCACCCATCGGAAGCAGCATCACTGTCTTCTCAGCCACCGACCCCGACGGATCAATGAACGGCGGAATCACCTACTCTCTTCTGGAGAATGAAGACGCCGTCCGCATGGACGCAGAATCCGGCTGGTTGCTGGTGGCTGGTTCTCTGGATCGAGAACAACGCTCCTTCTACGACCTGACGGCCAGGGCTACGGACGAAGCTGGCAACAGCGCAGATATGCCATTCCGACTGGATGTGACTGACGTGAACGACGAACCGCCTCGCTTCGACCAGGAGACCTACGTAGTCTCCGTCAATCCGGACACTCAGAAGCTGGGAGACCCTCTCCTAAGGATGCAGGTCTCGGATAAGGACCTCCCTCCCTTCAACACAACGAGGATGTTCATCAGCAGAGGAAATGAAGAAGGCATCTTTGCCATATCTGAGGAAGGAGTCCTCTCCGTGGCTAGGCTTCGCTTCTCACCGACTGTCAACTTCTACAACCTCACTCTCCTCGCCTTCGATGGGAAACACGCCTCCACAGCCGACGTGAAAGTCAATGTGGAGAGGAGCCAGCCGTTGACCTGCCCTTCTGATGACCTCTTCCTTTCCGTTGATGAGAATTCCGCTCTGAAGACTGTCATCTGGGAAACTGAGGACAAGACTTGGCACTATCAGCTCATCTCCTCGGAAGATCTACCATTCACCATAGCTAAGACTGGCAAATTGGTGGTTTCTGGAGCCATGGATGCAGAAAAGGACACCTCGTTCTCCTTCGTTCTGTTGATGACTTCGAAGGGAATGGAGTGTAGGAGAAGGGTCACCGTCAGAGTGAATGACATCAATGACAACGCCCCCGTCTTCAAGCAGAAGGAGTACACAGTGACGGTCAAGGAGAATCAGGCAGCCAGCGCCGAAGTTCGCTTCTTCGTCGTTAGAGTTCATGCCGAGGATAAGGTTAGTTTGAGTATTTTGCGAGAACAAAGAGATGGGTTGCAGGATTCTGGAGAGTTGGGAAAGGTACGGTACTCGCTCGCCGACAGGCATGGAGCTTTTACCATCGATGAGAAGAATGGAGCGATTACGCTGGTGAAGCCGCTAGACAGGGAGGAAAGGGAGCAGTACACACTCCATGTGCTGGCCACAGATTCAGATCCAGTAAAGGCGAAGACCAGTAAAGGTAAAATAGACGGACGAAAATGTCAATGCCCCGTTTTTAGCCACCGTAAAAGTCCTCGTTGCCGATCAGAACGACAACCCGCCCCTCTTTGAGAAGAAAGAATACCTCGCCCAGGTGAAATTCCCTATTTTACCCTCAAACTCACCGTTTTAGGTCATGGAATCTGAGTCTGTCGGCTACAAGCTCCTCACGGTCAAGGCGCTGGGTGGAGATGAAGGCGAGACGGTCACCTACTCTCTGGTCGAAGGCACTGGGAATCGATTTGTCAAGTTGGACGCTGCTTCTGGAGACCTCACACTCGCCCAGCCGCTGGATTTCGAGAAGGAACAGCAGATTTCGGTTACTGTAAAAGCGACGGATTCTGGAAAGCCCCCGCTTTCGTCAGAGACTTTGGTCC
Source organism: Oscheius sp. G VE-2021 (assembly GCA_022343465.1). Classification (NCBI taxonomy): domain Eukaryota; kingdom Metazoa; phylum Nematoda; class Chromadorea; order Rhabditida; family Rhabditidae; genus Oscheius; species Oscheius sp. G VE-2021. The sequence continues at coordinate 1,850,469 of JAJQXH010000041.1, forward strand.
AGATTCAGGTGAGAAAGATACCTTTTCTCGCCACGTGCCTCTTGTAACAACTTCTGGCACAAACTGGTCGCTTTTCACTAATTTCGTCATTTAGGTCCTTGATGAGAACGACAATGTCCCCATCTTCTCGAAGAACAGCTACCGCACCGAGATCAAGGAGAACGCCCCCAACGGAACAGTCGTCCTGAAGGTAATTACCCTCGCCCCCAATTAACCTATAAAACGGCATTTTAGGTTGAAGCAACAGACGCCGATAGCGAACACTACGGTCGGGTACAGTACTCCTTCGTCGATCAAGCCGTTCCTTTCACCATCAATCAGACTGGTTTCATCCTCGTCGCCGGTGAAATTGACAGAGAGAAGGTTGAGTTACAGTATACCTATTTAATTATGAGGTTCAGGTCGCTTCGTACCGCCTGTCGGCTGTGGCTCGAGATGGAGGAAATCAGACGGCGCAGGTTACGGTAGTGGTAGAGGTGCAAGACGAGAATGACAACGCTCCACAATTCGATGTATGCAACATGACGGCTGTGGTTCAGGTTAGTTTCAAAGTTCCAGAATTCTCAACAACTACTCGGGTTTAGGAGGGAGCAACACCTGGCCATCCGATCCTCACCATTGCTCTACGAGACTCCGATGGACCTCAGTTCGCTGGTCCGTTCAGTGTCTCGCTGAAGGGAGAGGGTCACAGGTCATTCCTAGTGGATGAATCACTTAATATCGTCACGGCTGCCAGATTGGACCACGGAAAGAAGGACAAGTACCTCCTGACGGTGGGTTGCCGTTTGAAACTAGCTCCCTCTTGATATTACCGTAGATAATTGACCCATTTCAGGTGATTGCCAAGGACAAGGGCGGTCTCTCGAGTGACTGTCCCCTGACGATCTACGTGAAAGAGGAGAGTCGTCACGCCCCCGTCGTCACTCCCCTCCGCGTCACCTTGAATCTCCTGAAGGGCGAATTCCGCGGAGGCCCGATCGGCCGCATCTCAGCCAAGGATCAGGTACCCCCTTCTTTTTAAGTTTGTTATTGGCGTTTAAGGACTCTGGTGACATGCTACGTTACTTCTTGGTCGACGGAAGTGTTCAAGGTCCCCTTGCTACCCTCAGGGCCCCACAAGCCGGATCTCATGGGCGCCGCCCACATAACTTCAAGGTGTCATCTGAGAATGGAGAGGTACACACCCACGTACACCTCAAACTACAGTAATCTTTCAGGTTTGGGCTGAGCACAGCATCGTCCCTGGCCTGCATTCAATGAATGTCACGGTGACCGATGGAAAGTTCAACATGGTCAGCTACGTGGAGGTGGAAGTGGTCAGTCTGGAGCAGGACGCCCTGGAACACGCTGTCTCTATTCGAATCCTTGGAATCACTCCGGAACAGTTTTTGGAGCAGCACAGGGATACATTCGCAAATGTTTTCGCCCATTATCTCAACGTTCGACCGGAAAACATCAATCTTCTGTCGGTGCAGGCAGCTGAAGGGAAAAGTGAGGATATCAGAAGAAGAGGAAATGGAGTTGTTTTAGGATCGAGGAGATCGGAACCGGCCGTGGATGTGCTGTTCAGTGTTTCGAGAGGAATCGACGGAGTCGATCGAGGGATGCTGAAACCAGACCATATCTACAGCAGACTGAAGCAGGACCTATTCGCCGTTGCTCACCAGAGTAATTTGGTAAGTTGAGATTACGGTATCCCTCTTTTATTCTGTAAGAGATCCATAAAACATCTGATTTCAGAAGTACCAACTGACGACTGAGGTCTGTACCACTGGGCAATGCATCCGCGGGGAGTGCCGCGAACGAATCGACCTGTCGGACCAAGACGTGACCATCTACTCCATCGATGGATCTGCCTTCGTAGCCCCCGTCCACAGCCGCCACGCCGAGTGCTCCTGTCCCGAAGGCTTCGCCGGTCTCCGTTGCGAAGTGGAAGCCAACGCATGTTCCCGTTCGCCCTGCTCTCCTCATGAAATGTGCGCCCCGAGCGATGACGCCACGCTAGGCTTCGAATGCATTTGTCCTCCTGGAACCAGTGGGGAGAAGTGCAACAAACCGGCCTGTAAGAACGAAGGAAGGTGTCTAGAAGGTTCGTTTTTACAACATATACTCAAGAATTTCACTTCAGAAGCAGAGTTATCTGTCAGTGGAAACGGCTTCTTCGATATGTCGATCAGCAACGACGTTGAGACGAGGATGGAGTTGGAGGTGGAGCTGAGAACTGTCTCTACGGAAGGAACCATTCTCTATGGAAAGGGAGTCGTCGACTACCATTTGCTTGAGGTTTGACTTTTTTTATAAAAAGAAAAAAACACCGTTTAGGTCAATAACGGGAAGCTAAAGTACCGCTGGGATGCCGGATCGGGGGAGGGAATGGTCAAAGCCAACGGACAAGTTTCGGATGGGAAGTGGCACCGAGTGAGGATCAGCAGACGGGGAAGGAGGACGCGGCTGACACTCGACGACCAGGAGACGCACGAGTCATGGAGTCCTGCAGGTGAGGGCCACAACACGCAAAATCCTTATTTATTAGTTTCTTCACACTTAGACCTTTAATTTCAGGAGCCGAAGTCTTGAATCTCCAATCATCCGGCCTGCAGCTGACCTTCGGAGCCAAAGTCCACCGCACCAACGCCACCTCTTTCTCAATCACCGACGGAGTGGCTGCCTGTTTCCGCACAATCTCCCTCGACGGACGGTTTGACCCTACTTTCACCTCTTCTAACCAAATTTCAGAAGCCTCGCGAAGACCAGACAAGGCCTCCGTCTTCAGAGCGCCTCCCCCGGCTGCCGTGCCATGTCTGCCACGCCTTGCAGTGAAGCACCTTGCAAGAATGGAGCAACCTGTCATGCCATTGGCAAGAAATATAGGTAATCAGAGCATTGGAATCAGGCTTACTTGGTGTTTTAGTTGTCTCTGCCCGCCAAGATATCAAGGAGACCACTGTGAGATCGACAGAGAGCCTTGCGCAGACAATCCATGTCCCATTGGAATTCAGGTGTGTTTTGGAGTTCAAAGCGAAGCGGCTTCCTCACTTCATAATCATATTTATCTCTTTTAGTGCATTCCCTTCTACAACGAGTTCATGTGCAAGTGTCCCCACGGCTTCACCGGCAAGCGCTGCCACGACCGCGGCTTCCACCAAGAAGGTTAGTCCATTTCCCTTGTTCTTCATAATCCTTGGTTTCAGAAGACGACAGCTGCTCCAGCAACCCCTGTGGAGCGGAGGGCGAGTGCATTGTCATCCCTCGCCAGTCGATGGCCAACGCCGGCTTCATCTGCAACTGCACCCACGGCCTCAGCTCCTCCTCCTGCGTCCTCATCGCCCCCACCTTCTTTTCCCGATTCTCCCTCGTAGAAATAGTCGTCTGTGCCGTGATTCTCCTGCTCATCGCCCTCTCCGTCTGTGGAATAATCGTTCTCTGCCAATGCATCAAACGACTGAGGAAGGATCCCAAGTACGGGGAACACGTCACCGTACCCCACATGGTCAATCCGCACATTGCTCCACAGCCCATGTCAGCACCGCCACCGCTGCCACCACGTGGCTTTAGAGGAAACAAGCTGAGCAATCTGGAACAGGCCCAACTGACAGGACTACCAACAATACAGGTAAGAAAGAGGCCATATGGGTTACTGTAGCTTGAAGGCCAGTCACTTGACCATCTTATATTCTAATTTTCAGGTCCGACCCCTTCCTCCCCATGAGAGATTCTCCGGTCGCGGTGATTCCCGATCGCCCTCGTTGGTCGGTTCTGGCAAGCAGTGGAAGAAGGGAAGCCACGAATACGGCAGTGCAGCCACCGAAATTGACAACGTATGTTTGAAGAGAGAGAGATTTATATAATCCGCCTGTTTTAGATGGGCACCTACGATTCGAAGCAGCTGGAAGCACTTAGAAGAATCGGAGTTCGTCTGGACGACGAGACTTCTAGCACAGGCAGCGGTCCTTCGCGTGTCTCTCGGTCTGACCGTAGGGACTGCCGAAGGAAGGAATCACTGGAACATCTGAACCCAGAGAGACATCAGTTGGGAGATTCGATCCAGTGCCTTCCGACCAACGAACCGGCTGGAGGATGGGAAGACCGCATGGATGGAATCGGAGAGGCTGTCAGACAGGAGCGCTTCAGGTTGGTATTCCCTCTTGGACACTAAATAATGCGCTGTTTACAGACTGGAGGCCCTGACAGGACGGGTACATGTGGGAGAGACGGTGCTGAGTCCGTTGATCGATGACAACGACTACATGACGATGAGGCCACGCAAGGCCACGGATTCCGCCGATTCGCAGAGGAGACCGCTGTTGGACAGTGTGGAGCCAAGCGGTACGTTTGCACGAGTTGAGGGAGGCAGTAGCTGAATGACAGCATATCCGGTTTAACCCATTAATTCCAGGAGTGGAAAGTCCTGCCCCAGCGCCTCCCGCCCACAAGAAGCTCTACGAAGACCCCTCCCGTGTGTACGATGACCCCGCCTACGATTGTCGGAAGGCCGTCGTCTGCGACATCGACGCCAGCGACACCGAAGACACCGCCATTTGATCTCATTTGTTGACCTGTGAACCACGGGTATTTGATACAACGCTTTCGCCTTAATCCCCACTTACGGGAACTGCGACCTCTCGCAGACTATTTTGTTTATATTGTTTTGTTTCATCCAGGCATGTGAATAATCTCCTCTTCCCTACGGGCATTGAAGTATTATATACCCCTTTGTTTAATTGTCCCTCGTTTTATCCCGTGAAGTAGACACATTCCCCTATTGTAATACGCCATGTAGACGAGAGAGTTTCGAACTCCAGAGTTAATATTACCCTACGGGTCCTGTACTATAATATGTTTGGTTGAATTGCGCATTTTATCATATTTTATGAGAATAAATATACTAATTTATGGAATGTTGTAAATGTTCTTTGGCTGGCGAGAGGACCTACTCCCAATTGCGGGGAATGTTTTCTTGGATACACACACAGATAGAGAGGGAAAAGTATAAGCAAGACTCGTCAAACAAACTATCCCTCTCTTTCAGTGTGAAAATAGTGGATTAAACCGGGAAAATGTTGTAACGCAATGTTCGTTGCTTAAAACCTGTACTTACATTTTGTAACAAAAACTTTTTTCGCTTAAAGTTATAGGCCTTGAATCAAAGGAAGAGGCAGGCACTGTCTCCTCTGCAGTGCTTGTCAACAAAGCCTTGATATGATACATGTGCATCCATCGCCATAAACTGACTAAGATCGATCTCCCCAGGTAGTCTCCCACCGTCTGGCACCCTCCCCGATAGCCACTCTCTCCCCCTTTCTCCTCGCAGTCTGCGTCTCCCCAGCGGCTTTATTGTCTCGCTTTCGCCTGTTTTCGGATAGGACGGACGGCGGAGAGAGTGCGGGTGGGCAGGAGAGTCGAGGCGGTTAGACCACCAGGCGAGGGAACACGTCCAGAGTGGAGGCAGCGACGGCTAGAGGCACCCAGGGCCGCGCAGTCTCTCCCAGACACTCCGTGTGGCCACCCACACAGACAGAACCCCTTCTACAGTACTTCTGAAGCTGATTCAACCGATTTCAAAATGGCCGACACCCCAAATACCTCTGCCGTCGATGGAAATGACTCCAGATACAACGTGCGTTTGTTTGTTTGTCACTAGAGAAACATAAAATACACTGTTGCATGACTTTCAAAATGTGAACACATTAAACTTTCCTAGAATAAATGAAAAGTATTGAAATAATGTGGCAATCCTTAGCAATCTGAATTTCTACAAAATTTCTTGCTCTAATTTATTCAATGAGTTTTACATAACTTACTGAGTTACTACCTTACTGAGTTATTATCCATGTTCGAGAGATTTGGGGAAATGGCTGAGTATAGATAAACAGTGGAAAACAGCTGATGGAACAGCCGTTGAAGCCTGAAACTGAAAACCTATGGGGGAAAAGTTTTTTGTTAAATAAATGTGTTCATGTTTTATAATCAAGGATAATAAAACATAACACATTTATTTAACAAAAAACTGATGAGTCTTAGCCCAGTCAGGGTAATTTTTTTTACAAACGTTTTTTTTCCTTTGAAAACAGAAGAATCTCAGCATTATATGTTGAATGTAACATCAATACACAAAATATCTCTTTTTAAGTACATAAATCCCAAATACGTTTATGTGCCCGATGTTTACGGCGCTTTAAGTCTGAAGAAAATACGAAAAGCATTTAAATATGTCAATTTGCAGGTAAAAATGGTGGGTGTGGTTCTTTTTTATATTTTTAATTAAAATCTGTTGTATTTATGTAGCTTTTTTGATTCTGATTTCTTTAGATGCGCAAGCGTCGCCACAACTCTTCGGAGGGAGGGGAAGAAGAGTCGCATGCAACCACGGCCTCCGATGCAATTGCCGAGGCTATGGGACTCTTCTCCAACCGGCCGCCTGCTCCTCAATTCGCTCCGGTTCCTAGCCTTCCGTTACCCATTTACCCCGTTTTAAGAACAAAGACGCCCTTCCGTCTGTGAATGACCCCCAAGCCATCGATGCCTTCTTCAAACGCCGTCGCACCTGCTTCAAGGACCTCATCCCCAGCAGCCCGAATATCTTCTCAGATATGGTATTTCGTTTACCCTTATCTTAAAAATTATATTCGTTTCAGAAGAAAGATATCCCGGAAGATCACCCAATGAAGAACTTTGTAGAGCAGAACGATCAAGGAATGTCCGTCAAGGTGGGTTTTTATGTAGTTTGTGTTTGTTATTGCTCGCTTCAGGAGGCTCTGGCCCGTGGATTCAGCAACTACAAAGTACGATTGCCCAGACAGCGGAGGGTTATCATCGAAACGTCGCTCGTGCCGCCTAGACGTTGGTTTTTAATACTTATTGTCAAACCTTATACTTTGTTTGCTAATCATGTATTCGAATAGCCAAAGCGCTAAAACAACTTTTTCAGCAAACCTGAATGCCATTCTAGCCAGTCAGATGGCAGGAAGCGACCCCAAGCCGTCTACAGTAGTACCAAAATCCTACGAGGAGCTCTTGGCCGACATAGCCAATTCGGAAAACGCCGATTCCAAGGATGACAACACTTTCGAGCCCGAGGTATTTATATTGTTATTTTAATCCTTGATTTTCTAAGATTGGACAACAGTCTCAGAGCGCGATGGGCCAACTTCTGGAGAGGATTAAGTGAGTTATTTTGATTGAGAAGTTTCGAGGATACCCTGTCGGCGTGTGATCTCCTTAATTACCCGCGTTTAGGGACGAACCGCAGAGTCCTGAATTCATGGAAAATGGGGATTACCCCTTGCCGCCGTTCTGGAAACTGAATGCGGAGGTGTTCCGCGGGTACAAGGGAGGATTCTTCGTGGCTGGGGAGAGATACGTCCAGATGACGTGAGTTCCGCACAGTAACGCTCATCGATACATTTGAAAGTACCGTAACCCTTCGTTACAGGACCCTGATCCACCACTCGAATGTGATCGTGCCGATGCGAGAGGCCATGACCTTCTCCATCGATGGGTTAGAATACCAACTGACCCTGGGTCAACTCTTCGCTGCCAATGGAATAATCGTCAGAGATTCCGCCCAAATGAGCGAATTGCAGGGTATTTGATTTAATTTAGTTTGTAGCAATTACCGTAATCTAGCTGTCTTCACCTCGTCTGGTCTTCTGATTCACCACAGGATCTCGGAATACCTTCTGAATACGTTCGGCCCTCTGTCGAGGCTAAATCCGCCACTTACCATCAAAAGAGGTAGTTTTTCTTCCAATTACGGATTTTAATGGACTAAATACAGACAAGCGACAGAGATCACGAAGCGTGCAATAAACATATAATAAAATGTCAGTTGTAAAATTAAACTTCTTTTCAGATCACGACCCAATCCGCATCTCGCTTAAAGTCCCTCCCTTCGCCTGTTTCAGACCAAATCTCTTCGTCCAGTAAGTTTTTCTTTATACGGCCGCTTCCGGTCGTGCCATAATTACCATGTCGTAATTACAATTACAACATCGTAACATCGGCACTTGTTTGTAAACACGACCGGAACAGCGGGAGGATATCGATTTCTTTCCTTTAAATGCCCAACCCTTCCGTTTTCAGGGAACTCGGCACAATGCAAGGCGTTAATCAGATTCTAGACGCTACCGTAAGTTTTAAATTACAATTACATTTTTTGTCGAAAAATCGATGTTTGGCTTTTTGTAATTTGTAATTTATTATTTTGATTTGTAAATATTTTATTTAGCTGATTAGTCCTTTAAAATGCATTGCTTTTTTAAAATTAAATAATTGCGTCAGCTTTGAAATCTCCCCTTTCGCGCGTAAACCTCCATTTGTGATTCATTGATCGCCCCACTTTCCGGGAGTCCCTCCTTTCTTTTTTATTGTATTTTTTATTTTTTTATATTTGTAAAGTCCGCGTATTTCGAAAAATAAGTATCGAAATGTAGTACAAAATAGAAAAATTCCTGGGGTTTTTTCAAAATTCCCTTTCCTTGGGTATTTATAAACTTAACATGTCAAATGATTCTCTGATTTTTACGTTTCACTAACATATTTTAATAGAATTAAAATTTAGGTGTATTTTTTCTTTAACTTTGTATATTCCTATTGTATATTCCTACATATTTCATTATTTTAGTTCGGTCTTCCCAAACCCCCAACGCCTACAACCAGCGATAGCCAAGAGAGGTTGGGTTTCTTTTGAATTATTCCTCATTTTCTGTATTTAAGTCACATCTCCGCCAGGGATCAGCTAACTATCGTAGTCAGCTGTGACAACGGTTGTTCCCGGGATACGGTAGCCTATCGCTTCGGGATCCCGGTGCAGGAAGTCGAGGCTATTCTGGCCAGGCGAGAGGATATTTTGGGAAGAATGGCCCGGATTCTGATGGAGGAGACGCAGGCTGAGAAGGAGGCCGCCCAGACGCCCGTGAAGGCCCCCGCCAATGGAGAGACTCCCGGATCCTCCAAGAGGAAAATTAGGGTATCTTTTTCTCACAATGGATCCAAAAAGGTTCGAAATTAAGTTTTCCATGATGGAGGAAGTTCAAAAACGCCTGACTCACTTTAAACATTTTTTGTTTACACTCAAAATGCTCATTTGTCATAAGGATAAGAAAATAGTTGTTTGCAAGTGCTATTATGTTGTGTAGTCTTCTCGAAATTCTTTCCTTCTCCACTTAACGTCTGTCTTATTTTCAGGCGAGGAAGCCTCTGTTCACCGGTCTGAACATCCTCGTTTGGAGATTCTACAAAGATTGCGCCAACAACAGCATCGTCCTCAACGGGAAGATGCTCAAGGACCAGGCTATCATCCTAGCCAGACAGCTCGGTAAGTGCTATATTCTGATGGACAGTTACACCTGGCCATCCCGTTTGGCTATCAAGCACATGGCCAATTTCAAATATAAATATTCAATTTCCAGGTTACGAGAACTTCAAGGGCTCCGAGGGCTGGCTGGATTCCTTCAAAAGGAGACACCAAATCGACTTCAAAACTATGGCCGGAGCGCCCGCCAACTACGACGAGGATGAAAACGACGTGCGCATGGACGTCGACGACAATGAGGAATTCTCCACTGATATGTCGGACACCAAACCCATTCTAGGTACAGTAATCTGAATTAAAAGAAGTAATGTGGTGGATTTAGGCTTCCCTTTTTCGTCTCAGGAGGAACCGGTCACTGCCTCTGGCACCCTGACCATCGGAAACACGAAACCGCTGGATCTGGGCAGTTTTTTGACGCTCACCAACGGGGAGGAGGGGTCTTCTGGCCAGGGACCGGCAGCTGGGGCGCTGGATGAGAAGGGATTCATCGCCAAAGTCATCGAGAGCAGTGCGCTGAGAGTGCCGGACAAGGATGTAAGAGAGAGGAGGGATAGACAGGATAAATGCCTCGTTTCCAGGTCACTTTCGCCATCGACACCCTGCGCACCTTCATCCTCTCGAACGACCTGGAGTCCCTTCCGCTGCTAGTTCAGCTCCAACAACGTCTAGCTAACGTGAGTGTCCTTTTACTGTTTTCCACCTCAACCACACTTATCTCCTGTTTTGCAACGGCTATTCGACCTTTGTGTCCTTACAGTCTGTCAAAATAAACGTGCGTAATCCTTGACGTTTCAGGTCCGTCCGGCGTCGCCTGCATCTGGAGATGAAGAGGAGGAGGAGGAAGAGAGCGACTGAATCTAATAAAGACATCGTGATTTTTGCCTGTGGCATTTTGCTCATCTTCGGTGGTTTTTCTCTGGATCTCCTGTTTGGTCGTTACACATATCCTTTTCCGCTGTGAATATTACAAAACACAATAAATTATTTGGTGTTTCTTCGTGATTTTCCATGAAAGGAAGACTATGGGGGTTGATTGACACGGCGTCTGTCTGTCTGAGACAAACAAGAACGTAAATTGCAAACCAATGCTTCGTGGTCACAATGATAGTTGGTGGAGATACTCAGGCAATGAAGAGAAGCCAAAGGCAAACATGCGATTTGACTTCAGAATGATATGAATATTCAGCCAAAAACGGGAGGGGCTCAAAGGGCTAAAACAAGATTGGTGGGGATACTGTACCTTAAGTTGCATGACTACTATTGATTACTGACCTTCAATTATATTTTAATTGAAATGATATTCAACCAAGAGAGCTGTCAACTTGAACAAGGACTCGAAAACTAAAGGCCATCATGCCAAGATGAAAAATGGTTTCAATTAAAATTAAAGTGTTCTTTCCCAATTTAAAGCTTTAATATAATGTTAGCCAGTGTACATCGAACGATTGCTTCGAACCTTTGGCCAAATGTTGGGCGCCGTTTCATTTCTTTATATCAACCGACCCCAATGAGTCACTCATTGATTCTTAGCACTCCATAAGCACATTGTGCTTTCCTCTGCATCTCTCTCTCTTTCTCTCTCTCTCTCTCTCCCTCTCTCTGTCTCATTTGCAAACGAGCGACATTTTCCTTGTGAGCGTCCGTTGCAGTGCCTGCCAATGTGATCAGGTGGCCGAGTGGTTAAGGTGGTGGACTGCTAATCCATTGGGGTTTCCCCGCGTGAGTTCGAAACTCATCCTGATCGAATTTCTTTTGCTTTTGAAAATTTGAAAATTTATATTTCGAAAAGTAAACAATTGGTTTACAGCCTTTCTTAGTTTGTTGTTTACCCAGGACAATTCTAAACACGTTTAATCTCTACGTTTCTCCGGTTCATTTCATTTCCAACCTCCTCTTGTTGTTCTTCCATTTTATTTTCTCGGTCCCTCTCCCTCACTCTCTTTCTCTGACTCTCTCGTTCAAAGATCCAAACATTGAAGAATCTCCATGAGCTACGTCACATTCGCTATCAGCTGGTGAGATTACAATTCTTGGTTTGCTATTCCCTTCTGGTGTCTACAAGATTCACTAAATGCTTATCTCCGTTTCTTTCCATTCTCTCACTGACTCTACACCTCTATCTCTCTATTTTCTTTCCTAGCACACCCACACATCTCATTTGCCTACTCTCACATACCCACACTCTCTGTCCGCCTCACTTCCTCCTTCCACCCTCTCCCCTCTCTCTCTCCCAGACTGTCCTCCAGTAGAACAACATCAATCCTCAACACGTGAGTGCTATCTCTCTTCTGTGCACTAGTTATCGCCAGCCAAAATATTTTCTCTCTTGCTTCTGCCTCCCCTCCCCTCCATTCGCCCCACCACGTGTCCGTCCATGCGGGTCGTCGAGCCCTTCTCCCTAGGTAACCCCTCAATTGCGCCAAAACTGATAAAGACCAACAAGATAACGATTTGCAGCCCTCGAGCCCTACGAGTTCTCCAGCGACTTCGGCATGCAATCCTCCTTTTCCCACGAAGGTAGGTCTTCCGAAGATTTCCGAATCTGTGCTCTAACTCCAATGCATCACCCATTACCCTGTGTGTTGTGGCCATTCTTTGGCTTCTTATCTCTGCCCTTCAGGATATCCTGTTTACCTAGGTGTTGGAAACACAACGTAGCAAAGGTGGATGGAAACTTTGCCCAGTGATTATTTTTTATGGGCCGCGTGTTCATAGAATCTGCCCCCTATCTTTGCTCGTTGCTGCTTCCGCAATGTGACTTATTGATGTTTGCAACAGTACCAAATCACAAACTTTGTGCTAGGATCTTTTCCAAAACACAAGTTGATGGTTACAGAGATAAGTAAGCGTAATGGCTTTTTCAAAGACAAAGCAGATTTGTGGTCACTAAAGAGCACCTCTGGCCTCTGGTAGTATAGCAATAGATAATTGGCTTCTTGAGCTGTTTTCCACTGCGCGAGTTACCAAAGATGGCGGGGAAATCGATTACTGTAATTTTGGCTCCAACTTTGTAATACGGAGCCAATAGTGTACGTTTTAGTACATGGTCGTACCCCAACCAATTTTACCACAGAAGGGGGACCCTTACATAAAATCACTCATGGAAAATGGATAATGATCAGTCTTGCCAGAATGCACAGAAGCGGTCTGAGCCAGGAAAATAGCAAGCGGCCTGAGGTCAGCAGACTCTTCAGGCGACCTTATGCCAGACACAATGGACCAGTTATCACATAAATTTAAATTTAAATTCTTACACTTAACATCAAACTGAGCAATGCAGTTCTTGAACCCTCTTAAGGCATTTTCTCTTATATTTTATAAGGCCCAAGTGTCACCGTGACCATGAGATTTTGATACGTTCTTGGCTCCTTTGATGTTTCGAGTACTTTGATCGGTCACTATTCAATTACATTTGTACATTTTCACGGTATATCTGTATTGGTATTGGCTGAAAACTCGTCTGATTATCGGCCTTTGCGTTGTTGTCCATGCAATACGGTCATTGGAGCAATTGGTATTCGCGCTGTGGCTTTGAAGTTTCTGCCACGAGGCATGCACAGAATGCCTTTGGCGTTATGAACCCATGTGATATGATCAGGTCCGACGAATCTTGGCTTGCTTAGCGTAGTTTTGCGCTGTTGCCTTAGTTCTGATCGTTAGTGTCCCACCTTCGTGTGTAGTGATTTCTGCGGCTCATCACCGTTCCATGAGCTGTTTCTGTCTATTTCTATGGGCTACTTACTTGACCATGTTTCAGATGAGTGGGAAGCGAGAACTCCTTCCCCCTCCCGCGTCTGCACCATCTGTGCCGCTCCCTCGAACGGCTACCACTTCAACGCCGCCTCCTGCTCCGCCTGTGCCGCCTTCTTCCGCCGAACCGTCACCCTTAATCGCAATTTCGCCTGTGCTCAGCAGGGCAACTGTCGCGTAAACTACGGTAAGAACCCTCCGTCTGATGGAAAACGTGTCTTCCAGCGATGCGAGTGATCTGTCGTGCCTGCCGCTATTCGAAATGTCTCTCGATGGGAATGGAAAGGTCTGCCGTTCAACCGCGGAGGGATTGTAACGTCGGAAGGAGGAAAATCTCTTATTCCGTGAGGCCTCCGCCACCTGCACAGCACGTGGTGAGCCGTGGGAAAAGGGGCGTCGTCTGGGAAGGGGCGTGGCCGGCGGCGCCCAACCAACCGTAGTCTAGCATTCCACTTTGTCGGTCTACGCACTTTAATTTATGGAGTTTGTGGTGAAAGCAAGGAATTTGAAAAGGAATGTCAGCCGAGAGATAAAAAGGCAAATTGATGTTTGAAAGGTCCGGAAAATGAACTCTAAACAATTTCTCAAAATAGAAAATAAACTCAAAACAATTTCTCAAAATAGAATGCCGCAGAGATTGAGCAGGTTAAGGAATGCATTCCAAACAGATTTCAGTTGAAAGAGCATTTTCGCAACGGTTCAAAGGACAAGTGGATTGCATACTTTCTTGCCTATTTCAACCCATGTTTTAAAGGACTGTCAGAACGGGCAAAAACGGTTTGCAAATTTCGGATGCATGTGCCTTTCATACTAGATTAAAGCAAATATAGAAAAAGAAAAATACCGTTTTAAAATACTTAACGGTCTATGAGCATTGTGTCTCGTTGCGTTTCCAATGGGTTTCCATGTGAAATTCAGGTACCGATAATTGGTCAATACTCTTTAGAATTGCTCTTTAGGACTTTGAGTCGAAAGGAATGCCACACGAGAGATAAAAGGTTCGTGATGTATGGACATCAAGGAAAGAACACAACATAAATCTTTAAAATAGAATGCCTCTAAAAAGGGTGCAGGTGTATATTTAAGTCTAAATAAATTTTAAAGATACATTTTTGAACGAGTTTAAAGGTCTGAGAGATGTCTTAAAGCGGCTTTTCGGCGAACACGAGGTATGACAGGAAAGTGCGCCGTCTCTGTGAAATCTACTGTGGTTTGCCATTTATAGCTTTTAATCATGCCAAAACGGCCCTTACGAGCAGCGGAAATGAGATACGCAGCGCCAGAGACAGTGTTGAAGGAGGAGATTTAGATATTCTAATTAATATGCAAAATTTTGGCAGCTGATTTCATTTTGGCAACAACTATACCTGCCATGGGTTTGGACTAACGTCAAAGATTGTTTATTGCCAGAGCGAGGGCAAGGTTTCCAAGGACATTTACTTGAGGGATTTAATGGACTTTGAGCATGGCACGCGGTTTACAAACGCTTACATGAGAGTACAGAGGGTGTTTAGATAAAGCATAATCATCCGAATCACAAAATGTTTCCCAAAATGAACACATCACGTGGATTGCAGAACCTGCAGGTTTTATAAACGTAGGAAAGCAAAATCGCTGCGCCAACGGAAATATGACGTGTTTTTCTTCTGACTTTTAACTGTCGTCCGCTGATTTTCCTAAAAACACATTGAGGTAATCCTGGTCGACCTGGTGATGACGTGATTCGTTAACTTTTCCCCTGATGTGATTCAAAGCGCTGTTGTTTCTTCTCTCATAAGGTCACAGTTTCAGGAACAGACCCAGCAAAGTCCCGAGATGAAGTATGCTGCTTCCTACTCTTCTTCAGTTTCCGGAGATGCCCCATCTCCTCACGTTCCTTGGTCTCCTCAGATGTGAGTTTAGAGAGAAAAAGAGAGAGGTGGAGAGAGAAACATAGATATGAAGAGAAACAGAAATGCTTCGTTTTCAGTCCGTCTCCAGAAACCATCCTGGAAGATCTAATAAAAGAAGAGCGTCTTCTGAACGAACGAAGGAAACTCCTCTATTGTTCCAACAGTTCCGTCTCCCACCTTCTCTCCTCGGCTCCTTTGAATGACATCGTAAGTCAGAGGAAATACTGACTGATATAGAAATTTAAGCCGTTTGAGCAGAAAGATCTGAAAGAATTGAGCTTTGCTGGGATTCGAGAGAACATCCGACCCCAGATTCTGGTTCTGTTCGAGTGGATGAGGGGGTGGCAGCACTTTCCGGCGCTGGAGCCGAGGGATAGGAAGACCCTTCTGAGACGATGCCTTCTGTACCACACCATTCTGGATCCCTCATATTTGACTCTTAGACTGGGATTACCCAACAGGTAATTCTTTACGAAGGTCTCCGCTTGCCGCGCGCTCGTTCCTACAAGCATTCACTTTCCTCGTTGGCAGAAATAGTATTTAAACAACATGGATGTTTCTGAATTTAAATTCAGTCCGCTCAGGCACAGGCTTCTATACTTTTCCCTACCCTTCTTTCCCTATGCTCACAAGATGTCGTTAGAGGGTTACAGCGACTGAATTCAAATGGCGAAAACAGATATTGCGGCCCACAAAACACCGCAACACTTAAAATAACTCCTCGTTCAGATTCGTGATGTTCAACGGAATGTACGTCGGAATCTCAGAAGACTCAAACGAAGGATGGCAGAACGAAGAAGGCTGCATCAACTCAGAAATGAAGAGGAAGCTCTACCGCCCTTTGATGGACCGAGCACTGAATGAGATCTGCTACCCGATGAGGGACATCGGCCTCACTTACATCGAATTCCTCTTCCTCAAAGCCCTCGTTTCCTTCAAAAGTGCAAGTGAGCCTTCTTCCCCTGTGATTACTTACACCATCCGCTTCAGGCGTGGCAGATGTGGCTCCTACGGTCAGAGAACTGATGCTCAGCTACATTGATCAACTCTTCCGAGCACTGCATGTTCATTACCTCTCGCAAGGGGCTTCTCCTGATTACATAGCCCAACGCACTGGAAACATAGTGCTCCTAATTTCGTCTGTTTTTGTGAGTTTCTCGCAGTTTCTGTTAGAACTACGAGGCAACCATGTACTACAACGCAGAGGTAACGAGATATTTAAGGCTGTCGGAATGGAGTGTTTTGAAAACCACCAGAAGATCCAGTTCTTCGATCTGTGGCAGCTGGACGATCTCCTGCTTAAACTGATCTCCGCTGGAGGCATGTCATAGACATATCAATATAACCATGGTCATAAAAGGTGTACATTTTGATACTCTTCCTATGGCCGGATATTTCTAGAGAGGAAAAAGATAGAGAGAGAGAGAGAGAGAGAGAGAGAGAGAGAGAGAGAGAGAGAGAGGAAAACAAGTCACGAATAAGGCAGAGACCTGGTGGTCCTACCGTACCCTGCAGCGACCCTTGCTGGGTGGTCCGTTCCAGTGCAGCTGTCCTCCTTCGCCCGGTGGTCATCTCTCGCAACAACACAGCCGGTGTCTGTTTTCTCCTCCTCGCGCACGCTCTCTCTGCCGCGCCGTCCCACTATCGTCGACATTTGGCGGCCCTGGCCCGTTTTATGCGGAAATTTCCCCGTCGGTCCATTGATTTGCCAGGCGGACGGGAAATTCGGGTGCGAGAGAGCGTGAGAAAGAAGGAGGCGCAGTCGGGCAGAGAGGGGCAAAGGCCGGGAAAAGTGCGCGTGGCGGCCGGCAGTCGGCCCCCCAAATTCCCCTCGGATGATGCTCGGCAAGAGGAGACGTCTCGAACAGGTACGGTAGGTACCGCTTTTGGCCACGCCCACCAGGTGTGGCGGCGGCGCGCTCCGCGGCAGCCAGTTGCCATGGAGACAACAACAAGCTTATCACTCAAGCAGGAGGATTAGAGAGTGTGGTTTCAGGAGACGAACGGGCATGGACCCAGCTATGCGATACTGAAATTGAGGCCGGACACGAACAGCGTTCAACTCTTCCAACATGCTGTAGGTTTAGGGACAAATAGAGTGAAAGAGGGAGAGAGAGAGAGAGAGAGAGAGAGAGAGAGAGAGAGAGAGTTAGAAAGCGAGAGAAGCGACTGGAAGTCATCGAAACACCCAAACCCTTTTGAAGACCTGAGATTGCATATGCGCCTGACTCTTTAGGTCTCGTTCCTCTCTCTCTCTCTCTCTCTCTCTCTCTCTCTCTCTCTCCTTCTATCTCTCTTCTTTCAATGTTTTCCTCCTCATTCCTTTTCTTCTATGTATTCCTGATTTTTATTCTCTCAATCATAGAATTCTCGAAGGTTTTGAGGTCTCCTTTTTTCCTCCTCCGCATTCTTTCAATTTTGATCTTCTTTTTATCTCTTCTCTTCTTCTAAACGTCACTCTTTCGAAACTCAGTTTTGCAATTTGTCGGAGAGAGAGGGTAAACTAGGCGTCCGCATTCCCAAGCGATTTGCCGCGATTTGAAGAGTGACCTTCGGTGTGAGATCGCCCGCTCGCCGTGGGAACATTCCCCGTGAGAAAAGGAAAAGGGAGGTATAAAGATCGCAAATGTATATGTTTCCTTGAAATTAAGTTTAAGTTAAAAGGCTTAAAGAGGAGAAAGAGAGAGACGTTTGCTCAGGACACCAAATGACTTGCGTGAAGTGGTCCACAGTTTCCAAAGCCCATAGGTTTCTCTCTCTCTTTCTTTCCTCTCTCTCTCTCTCTCTCTCTCTCTCTCTCTCTCTCTCTCTCTTGCAATCTATCTATCTACACATCTCTTTGCCTCATTTCCCTTCCTGACGTCACAGATTGGTCTCGCGCGGCCATCGAAATTTCCTCCGGAAACGCAGTCGATTATCTCCATTTTGGGCCTCGCCTTCGTCCTCAAACTTTGGTCTTTTCAGCTCTCCCTCGGCATCGTGGACATTTCCTTCGTCTCTCACCCAAGGGAATTCTTCGCAGCTTCAGATGCTCCTCTTCTGCCTTCGCAGACGCCTGACACGCCTCACGAGGAGGGAACTCAAGGGTACGACCTCTCTTTCTCTCTTTCTCTCTCATTCTCTCTCTCTCTCTTTCTGTCTTTCTCTCTCATTCTCTCTCTCTCTCTCTCTCTCTCTGAGCTTTGCTCTGTCCTCCCATTTAAGGACATTCGCAATCAGCCAGAGAGAGGAAGCGGCGCGCGCAATGTTTCCACGGCCATCAATTCAAATGCCCGCCGGGAGAGAGGGAAAGGACAGACAAGGCAGGAGGGGTACGGTAGATTGGAGGGAGATGAAAGCACTCGACGACAAATAAGGAAATGAATGACGGAGAAAGCAAACATAGCAAAACGAAGCGTGTCAGAAACACCCCAATATGGCATAGGGGTGTTTATGAACACGCGGGATTCCCTTCTGATTTATCCGCAGAAAAATCGCATGGAGGGGGGATTACTATCTTACAATCGACGGTTGTTCTATCTCAGTATATGTATTTTTGAAACGGAAATTGATTTTTACGAAATAAAAATGCTGAAAGGTCATTTGCCTCTTTCAGAGTTTCTGAAGTCGTAGACCGCAACCTGTCCCCATCGGCGGAATCGCCCCCTCAGGAAATCACGCCCTGCACTACAAAACAAGAAGTGTAGGTTTCTATCGACTACCGTAATCCAGACAATACAGTAATCCTTCAATATCCTAACCTGCAAACCTACAGTATCGCATAACATATTCTACAGTACTCCATCCACCGTAATCCATTCCAGGCGTTCCCCATCGGCCGAAAGTTCCGTGGAAAATGAGAGCGAACCACCTACAGTAAGCCACGTATTAGCCACTTTGTTTGGAAAAGCAGAGGATTCTACGGTTACGGTATGAATACTATAGAAATTGGGGAAAACAAATGGTTTCAGCCGTCCTCTTCTACTTTTGATGATTCTTCTCCGATTATTCCAAGTAATGGAACTACAGTATGCAAAATTTGCTACGCGGCAGTCAGCTGTCGCAAAATTACGAATCTTTCGCTTCATGTTTTGAGGTTCAATTGGAAATTGTGCTTTAAAATTTTGGAATTTTAGATCTCATTGTTCAATTCCGCTCTGGAAATGTCCAGCAAACGGTTGTGAATACGCACATTCGGATTCTGGAAAAGTTAGGACGCATCTGAGACATCAGCACCCGGGAGAAGAGGGCCAGCCGATTGACAACAGACAGAATGGGACGCTGGAGGATGCCAGAGTGTCACTGAAGAAATGTTTCCCGAAAGTTGACTGGGTAAGGAGAGAGAAAAAGAGAGAGAGAAAGAGAGAAAAAGAGAATTTCTCCCTAACCTTCTCCTTTCAGGACGAAAAGTACCAAAATGTATTCTACCTCACCGAGCCTCCAACCATGCTGAAAGAAGAACGCAAAAGCGGAGGCCAACCTGATCTCACAGCCTGGGACCGGCTGGTAATAAAAGACAGCATGTCGAATCAGTTGATGCGCTGCCACGGCTGTCAATTGACAGTGCCACTAAACAAAAAGGCCGTCGAGGAGCACATCCGAGTGATTCATAAGCCAGAACGACCATTCCAATGCGGACTCTGCGAATACGCGAACCCAGATGAGGTAAGCCTGACCTAAGCTTCGCTAGTGGCGACACAGCATCTCTCTCGCTTGGAAGCAGTCGCTCGGTCGGCCTCTGCCGAGGCTTTTAATTTTGCAAACTGAAATGACTCGTGTGTTTAGTGGAAAGTGCGTGTTCACATGGCTCTGAAGCACGTCGATCGTCCGTTCGCCCAAGTTAGAACCTGCAATTCTTGGACTCGTCCACACCTCTTCATCCGCCGATTCTTCCCAGAACTAGCTGGTATTTTCATCTGAAATCAAATAAAAGGAAGATGTTTAGAATCCCTGCCGGTGGACGAGATAGAATCGATGCTGGAGACATTCAGACCTCCAGGAAGAGACCTCTCAGGCCTCGTGGCCCCGCAGCCACAACTTCTGCCTGTGATTCCGACGACAGTGCCAGACCCTCCGAATCTCACAGACGCCACAGTGGAGTCGCTGCTTCTGCAGATGTTCCCTTCTATTGTGAGTCGAAGAGATGACCAAATCACGTGCTACAACAGATACCACACCTCAAACAATTCCACGAGGCTTTGTTAAAAGATTTTGGTTTCAGAGAGGAGCTTCTTCTTTGGCTGCCCCATTGCCTCAAAGAAAACCCTCGAATGGCTCAACCCTCCGGGTGGATCGTCTGGGAGGAAAGGTCGAATGTGCGGTAGGCATATCCCATTTATCTGTCTAATTTCCTATTTTCAGCTCTGCTTGGCCCAGGTGGAGGCTAAACGGACCATGCTGGTCTCCCATTGCAAGTCGCACTGTCCTCAACGGCAGTGGCAGTGTCCCCATTGTGAGACATCGGCTGCCTTCCATTCGAAGCTGAAACTACACATCGTCAATGCCCATAAGTCGGATGCAGAGCCATTGGATCACTAGTGAGTTTGAGTATTCTGAGGCCATCTTATATCTAGCATGTTTTCTTACGCGATTTCTGATTGTAAACTATGGGTAATCTCTCTATCAGCCAGCAAAGGTCTTACTAGCTCATGATTGTATTTATGCATAAAGCGCACTAATAACCGCTGCCACTCGCTGACAAGATCATCCTAATTTCAGTACCCCCGATTTGGAGAACAAGTGGCTTCTTCTATTCCGCCAGTGCTTCCCCCAATTCGCTCAGCAGTGCTACGCCGAAGACTGGAAATTCAGAAGCAAACAGCAGCAACACTACGGGAGCCACATTGACGATTCTTGGACTAAAAGTAGGCCTCCTGGAGACTACTAAAATGGAGAACATTCAGGTTTCGAAGGAAGCGATCAGCAGCCAAGGCGGACGATTCTAATCGAAGGAGAGCCCGCCCCCACTCAGGAGGTGCAGAAGACAAAACCGAGCTTTGATTCGCAATTATAATGTGTATTTCGCGAAAATCAGGAGAAAACTCTGGTGTTATTAACACAAAATAAACGGATGCAACTGTGTACCGGAAGAGGGTGGAGAAACAGGAGATTGACACGAGACACTACACTCCGATTGATGAGAATCAGGTTTTACACGCCGTAGAGGGGGTGGATATTGCGGAGGAAAGAGGGTGTTAATTAGTGGCTAATCTGGGTGATGATCACGGTCATGTTGTCGCAGCCGGTGCCGTCTCCGGCGGTGGAGTCGGCCAAGCAGTGGTCGCACAGCTGAAAACAGAGGGTTACGTACGAAAAAAAACAACGGTTATCGGGTTTCAACAACAAGCACACGTTTGCTAAGAATACCGTGATCCTCACCTCTTCGGCGATCGTCTGACAGCTCTTGCCAGCAGTAAACCTCTCCCTGACAAAATCGACGACTTCCTGAGACTCGAGAGAGTTCCAAATTCCGTCGCAGGCAACAACAACAAACTCGTCCTCGGCGGTCAGGTCCTCGATCTTGACGTCAGGTAGAGCACTGAAATGCGATTTACGATAGGATGACAAATTCATACCTGATCATCTGCTCCTCCAGCTTGAGATCTTTGTTCTTCTTGTAGCAGTGATCCCCCAGAGCACGGGAGAGGTTGAGACCTCCGTTAACGCTATAAAACGCAGTATGAGCTAACACACAAGAGGGACATTACCGTCCGTCGCCGTTGACACTGCCTCCGGCCTTCTCGATACGGGTGCGCTCGCAGTCGTCCTCAGGCTTGTGGTCGACGGACATGTTGATGGCAACTCCGCCACGGGAAAGCACTGCGCGAGAGTCACCAGCGTTGGCGACCACTACCTAAAAAGAAATGAATTGTCGGCTAAGCCAAACATTCAGACGTTTCAAGCAGCTACAGTATCCCGTGATTCTCACCTTGTTCTTGCTCATGAGGCAGACGCAGGCGGTGGTTCCAGAGTCGTCTCCGGGAGTGTCTCCACCTCCTCCGAGGAAGATCTCCTCTCCCTCCTCCTCATCTTCCTCCTCCTCTTCATCTTCGTCGTCCTCTTCCTCCTCACTACCGTCTCCCTCCTCGAAGTCCACGTCATCCTCATCGCTCGACTCCTCAACAGCAGCAGCAACCTTGTCTCTGAAATTGTCGAGTATTGCAAATGCACCGAGGCGGAACTCTCACAACCTCACTGAGTGAAGGGTACACATTTCATATAGGTTGTTCCTGAGAAAGGCTGGCACCATACCGTCATTTCAAGAAAAGTAGCAACCAGAAAACCATGAAAAGAAGGAAAACTTACCCCTCAGCAGGGACAGCCTTCTTGGTTTTGGTCTTCATGACCGGAGCCTTCTCCTCGTAATGCTTCTCAGCATCCTTGTCTCCATTCTCAGCAGGCTTTTCGGCCTCCTTCTCTCCGTTCTCAGCAGGCTTCTCAGTCTTTTCCTCAGCCTCTGAAAATGATTAATGGTGGACTGGCACAAAGGGGATGTTGGGATGCTTAGGCGATCTTACACGCATTACGTATTGAGGGTGAATGTGGTTCTGAAGTAAGCCTCGCTTAAGGCGGTTACACTTAATCAGGAATCCCTATGGCCTATTTACACCCAATTATTAAAAAGTTTTCAGGGTTCGTCCTTCTTCAGGACTACATTTTGTCGATGGCCGCGGAGTATATCTTACCCTCGGCTCCGTTGTCACAGTCGGTCTTAGCCCGTTTCGCCTGGGATTGGGCAGGGGACTTACTATGGCGCTTCTTCTTCTCCCGCACCTCGCCTTCATCCTCGTCCTGAAACGAATTATTCACAGAACAACAGTAACACCAACCTCATCGTCACCGAGAGCCTGCAGAATGCTCTTGCCCTCGCCACCACCTCTGATGATAGAATAGCCGTATCTGAACGAGTAATAAGAAATTATATCAACCTCAGTACCTGGCAAGGATCTGCTCCAGGGGCATCTTGCTCTCTTCGATGGTCTGGATACGGTCGTTCTCATCATCGCTGTCCTCATTCTTCGGCTTCTCCTTGCCCTCGTTGCATATTTTCTAGCAAAACACATACCCTATTCCGGCGAAAATCAAACCTGCAGCTCTTTCATGACAACGTCGGAGCGGATGTGATCGTCGAAGTCGACGAACGCGGCCTGCATGAGCTTTGTGAGGTCCTCTTCCTTCCAAAACTCCCTGAGAAACCATTTTAAGACACAATTTCACACAGGAAATACCTGTTTTTGAGGAATTCGGGAAAGTTAAGAGCGGTGAACTTGGAGACTTCGCTGCCACCATGACCGTCGTAAACGGCGAACAGGTGCCAACCCTCAGCCAGGTCGATGCAGCAGTTGTGGGCATCCTGAAATATGAAAATAATTGAAAGATTATAATCGATTTTGATGTCAAACATTCAATTATCAGACGGTTTAATAGCAGTTATTCCCTTCCATCATACGTAAAATCCGAATATTTTGGTGGCACTTTAACGTCGAAACAACATAAAGAAACAATTTGAAAAAAAAAAAGAAAAGAAAAATCAATGTTTTGGAGCAATAAAATTCGAAAATGAATCTGGCTTACCTCCTGGCTCACACGCCATCCCTGCATGCAAGTGGCTCCATACTTCAGCCCCTGTCCCTCTCCGCTCTCCGAGTGCTTCTCAACGATCGGTTTGTTCAGGTAGGCTCCCATCTGGAATTTTCACTATTTATTAAATAATAGGGGAAGGGAAACGAGGTGAAATGGGGTAAAAACAATGAACAAATGAATGATACAGCCTTATTTATATACATTTTATAGTAAAAAAAGCTAAAAACAGGCGGGAAATTGACGAAATAAGCGAAAACCCGAAGCGCAGAGATACGAAATTGTGCCTTAAAAAGCGCTTGGCGCTGTTCCAACTTTTGAACCGGATCCAGCCGTGGCGGGACCAAATTCCACCGACACACTCACAGACCTTTGGCTAATTGCCAGACACCCGACTGGCATTAGTAACCACCCGGGTGGCGCTAATGAACTTTACTTTCCTATGATTCATAATTTTTTGTATGACTTAAATGTCTGTTTCTTTTGTTAACGGAATAAATCAACGGTAAATTGTGTTTTAAAGAACATTTGTGAATTTTACCATCTCTGTTTCGAATATTGTGAGATTGCCATGAACTCCTCATAGTCTTATCATGACCAGGATCTCCTTATGGTTTAGCCACTTCTATCAGGTATGCATAAATGCCCTCTCTCGTGGCATTCGGTCGTCGATGGAGCATCGCCAGCGACGATTTCGTCTTCCCCGGCATCACGGAGGGCTTACTTCGTCTAGTTTGGTGAGGTTTCAATTCAAAACTGTGTTTTATTATGATCCGTTCAGGACCGCCTTTTGCGTGGCTGTCTTCGTCTACCACTACCCGATAACATGTACGAAGAAGGACCTCTCGTCCCCCGTGATAGTCCTACTGGTTATAAATGCCGTCACCCTTTTTATATGTAGGTTCTCTGCTTCCCTCGCTTCTCTATACTCTTTGTTTAGCCTTCGCCTTGGCAGCCGTCTCTTCCCGTGGCACTATAATGATCACCCGTCCACGACGTCATGTAGCCAATCTACTGTACCTCCGCATATCCGTGTTGATACTGGAATTGGCTTGGACCATCTTCGCTACCATATCCATCTTTGGTTAGTCCTTTAACCGCATTGGCTAGATTTCGATTTCAGAGAGACACGTTGACTCGTCATGCCAAGTGTCGATTATGATCAAGGTAGGTAAACACAAAGTATCAGCTTGAAGACAAAGAAACGGCGGATTTTTCTGAAGCTCCTGCATCGCCCGTCACTTTTTTCAGGCGACGATTGTTCTCGAATGGCTGCTCTTCGTGTTTGCCGTCGCAGGCATGTGTATCGTGTTCCACCCGAAACACGAAGACGGCGTGGAGGATCGGTCGCTTATCTCGCGACGTATCTGGACCCGCAGGTTCAAATTGGTGAGTGGGATTACGTCAGAAGGTCCATACGGTGAATTTGCGAGCCTAGGACTGGGTTACTGTAGTCCTATGTGTAAATGTACCGTAACCTATCATTTTAAGTTCAAAATCCGGCAAGACGCCTTAATGAGGGCAGCTCTCGACGACTTGGCCAATTTGTTCGCATCTTTCTTCCAGGTAGGACCTTGAAATGGAAGGTTTAAAAATACGTTTAGTCGAGTGACATAGTATTTTCCGATGTGGTGGCGGGTCTTCTTCTGGTGGTTCACTCGCCGACGAATGCATATCCTCCACTGACGACCTGTAGTCTAGGTAGGTAGGATAACCGCGAGAGAGAGAGAGAGAAAGAAAGAAAGAAAGAGAGAAACATAATTATCTATTTATAGATAGACCTTCCTGGATGACTGAGAAGAACGCCCTGCATTTCCTCCACTTCGCCGCTGCAGTCTATGGCTGGCCCACCTATCTCTTCGAGAACTTTGGCTGTTCCTCCTTCGTCAAACTGTGGCGTCGGATGCAGTGCTGTGGGAGACTCCGCTGCGACCAGGTGACTCATTTCCCATTTGTATCCAATTGTGGCATTAGAAAGCAATCCGATGCTTGTACGACGCGCGGAAAGGGGGCGACGGCAGCGAGAAAGACATTTCTTTTATTCCCAGTGCACGCGGGTGTCCTAAGGTAGATAATTTTTATATTTTGAGTGTTTACCTCTTAGCTTGCTGATTTCTCTGTTTAGGTTCTGGTGGTTGAGGATAACTGTTGTTTCTGCAACACGGCGGCATTCGCACTGTCGACGGAGGACAAAAACATTGATCTTTTCTTCGTCTCCTTCAGGAATCGGCTCTATGAGGTGGGAGGGATGGTACATTTTGGCATTTCCAATATCAGGTCCCGTTCGTAGTTCTGGCTGACCACGAATCTAAAAGTGTCGTCGTTACCATCCGCGGTTCATGGTCCATATCCGACCTCATTACTGACCTCTGTCTAGGTTGGTTAGAGAGACAAGGAGAGAGAGAGAGAGAGAGAGAGAGAGAAAGAGAGAGGATTACCTCAATCTTTCCAGAGGACGAAGTGCTCTCAGTGGACGTGGACACCGATCCGACCCTCCGCAGCGACCCCACCCTGGATTCTGCCACCGGGGAGCCTGTCCGTGTGCACCGTGGAATGCTGCACAGCGCCCGTTTCATCTTCGACACGTTACGGTATGTGTGTCTGTCTTTTCTCTTTCAATTTCCCTCCTTTAGGAAGAACAACACCCTGGAAGACATGCTCGTCCTCAACCCCTCCTACAGCCTGGTGGTCTGTGGTCATTCCCTTGGCGCCGGAGTCGCCTCCCTCCTAACTCTCTTCCTAAAGTGAACTAAATTTCTCTCCAAAAAGTCCTCAATTCCAGACAACAATACCCGGATGTGCGTTGTTTCGGTTACGCCCCGCCGGGTTGTGTTGTGAGTGAGGAGGGAATTCCGGAGATGGAGAGACACGTGATGAGCGTCGTATGTGGAGACGATGTGGTTTCTCGCATCTCCTACCAGGCGATGGATCGGATGAGAGAGAAGGTCGAGGCAGAACTACGCGGTTGTCAGAGGCCAAAGTACGAGATTCTGTTGAAAGGAGCCTTCCGACTGATCTTCAGCAGTCCCTGGGATAATCCACTCTCCGGTGAAGGTTTAACTGTCTTCTAATTGGAGTAGTACGCAATTTAGATGGTGCAGAACAGCGTTCGACCGGAAATGGGAGCGATCGATCGGAGTTGATAAGACCGTCTGATGGAAGGAGTGAATACGGCAGCTCTTCGTTGAGTGTCTCTACTGCAGTTGGAGATAGAGTGCAGGTAAGGATGAGGTTTGCTAAAGGCCATGCCAGATTGCCACAATTGGCTATTAGGGCCTAATCACACGTCTATATTCCACACCACCTTCAATTTCAGCTCTATGCTCCAGGAAAGGTCCTCTACATCTCAGCAGAAGAGGGAAAACACGTGAAGGAGTGGATTGATCCGCGGTTTGTGCCTCCCTCTTCTCCTAATTGACCCTTGCAGATGCCTCTCTGACATCAAATTGAGTGCCAGCTCCGTTACTGACCATCTGCCGAAGAACGTCCGAAAGACGCTGTTGGCTGTGGCCGACCCATCCTCCACTTCTCCCATCTCGGTAGTGTAATTATATTGCCAAAGTGTCACGATGCAATGCTAATGACGAGTAGCCCTCTTTCCTGTCTGTACATATTTTCTGCTTAGATTTCTAGCCTTTTATCTGTCCCTCGGTTGATGTGATAACATAATAATAATAGAGTTGTGCATTGTATTTATTCGAACAAAGGTGCTTTTTATAAAATTCTAACCATTTGACGTGTTTTTGATAATTGGGTCATCTCCACTGGCCGGATATCGACGAGCGGTGGGACGGGCAGCCAGACGACTCGACTGAAGATGCTGCGATCGCTCGGACCGGACGGAAGGCTTCTGCTGCATTTTGTTGGAGGGAGGATGGGCACGGCCAGTGGACCACCCATGAAGGTGGTGGAGCCAAGGACCGGTGGGTATCTCTCTCCCTTTCTCTCTCTCTCTCTCTCTCTCTCTCTCTCTCTCTCCCTTTCTATTTATCTCCCTCCAGGCAGTCTCCTATCCGAATGCAATGAATCCTCCCCCTCCGATGTCCATCAAGCCGTCTCCATTGCCTCCCAGGCCCAACCCAAGTGGTCTTCTCTCTCCTGGCTTGAGAGAGGCGACGTACTCCGCCGCACAGCCCAGGTGCCCACTCCATTTTCCTCTGACCTCTTCAGTTGATCAAAGAGAATTGCGAAGACCTCGCCCTGTGGGAGAGTCGTGACAATGGCAAGCCCATCTACGAAGCCCGAATGGACGTGATGAGCTGCGTGGACACTTTCAACTTCTACGCCGGGATTGGTAATTCCCCTAAAATCTGAAGGATTGAAGGCTTTTAGGTCAAAATCTCGCTGGTCAGTATGTCCCCCTCTCCCCTGGTCGTTTCGCCTTCACCACGAGGGAACCACTGGGTGTCGTGGGCTGTGTGGGGGCTTGGAACTACCCCATCCAGACGTGCTCCTGGAAGACGGCTCCAGCATTGGCCTGTGGAAATGCGGTGGTCTATAAGCCAAGTCCTCTGGCTCCCGTCAGTGCTGTTCTCCTGGGAAGGATTCTGCAGGAGGCCGGGTTGCCCGACGGAGTCTTCAATGTTATTCAGGTAGAAAACGACGTGATCATACCTGATGGAGGCC
This sequence comes from Oscheius sp. G VE-2021, assembly GCA_022343465.1. NCBI lineage: Eukaryota > Metazoa > Nematoda > Chromadorea > Rhabditida > Rhabditidae > Oscheius > Oscheius sp. G VE-2021. The sequence goes on from JAJQXH010000041.1 coordinate 1,878,609, forward strand.
CGAGGTTGCCGTGGAGGGGTCATATATAGTTTTGGCATAGATGTCTCAATGTCAGGCCACTTTCTGCTTTTTCTGGCATAAAGCCGCTCTCTGCGGACCTCATCTCATCAAACACTTTTCAGGGGGGCGCCCAGACCGGCTCTGCCTTGATCGAGCACTCCTTGGTGAAGAAGGTCTCCTTCACCGGAAGTATCCCTACCGGCAAGAACATAATGAAAAGCTGTGCGGAACGCAACATCAAGCCCGTCACCCTGGAACTCGGCGGAAAGTCGGCCCTGGTCATCTGCGCCGATGCCGACATCGACGACGCCGTGGCTGGCGCCATGATGGCCAATTTCTTCAGTCAGGGACAGGTTTGCTCCAATGCCAGCAAGGTATATATTGGCGTAGACAGATTATTAATGGGTTTTAGGTTCTGGTTCATAGATCGATTTTGGCAGAGTTCCAAGAGAAGATTGTTGCAAGGACGAAGGCCATGGTTGTGGGGGATCCGCTGGAGGAGGGGACTCGCGCTGGGGCGCACATTTCGGAGGAGCACAGGGGGAAAGTGGAGAAGTATATTCAAGGTGAGGAGAGAGAGTGAGAACATCAATTTCTCAGATGCCGTGGCTGCTGGTGCCACCCTGCTCTGCGGCGGAGACCGCATCTCTCCCAAAGGCCTGGAATCCGGCTTCTACCTGTCTCCCTGTATCCTCACCGACATCAATGAGACCTTCACCATCTACAAGTAATTCCCCTATGTTTTATATTTAATTATCTTTGAGGGAAGAAGTCTTCGGTTCTGTGCTTCTTCTGATTCCGTTCGATGACGAGGAGGAGGCCATTCGAATGGCCAACGACACGGATATGGGACTGGCTGGAGGGGTTTTCACAAAGTTAGTCCTTAAAAATAAAAGTAAAAAGTTGTATTCAGGGATCTCGCCAAGGCGCATGGAATGGCCGCTCGTATCCACGCGGGAAATGTTTACGTGAATACCTTCAATGACGTCTGTGGGTGCTTTCCCTCTTTCTTCCCTCACTTTGCTCTCTTCCAGCTCCCTTCGTTCCCTTCGGCGGCTTCGACCAGTCTGGCTTCGGCAGGGAGAATGGCACCGCCGCGTTGGAGCACTATACCCAAATCAAGTCCGTCTTCGTGAACACCACCTCTCCCCTGGAGAACCCCTTCTAACATGGAGAAGTTAAAGTGTATATTTACGAGAACATTGTGTGATAATGAAGGATCTCACATGGAAATATTGCTATTATGTGTGTGTGTTTCATCAGCACCAGTTGTGGCATAATACAGGGGAGGTGGGAGATCTCGTGAGCAATCGGTTAGCGTGCACAAATTAAAACATACTGGCAAGGGGTCGAGTGGGGCAGGGGCTATACAAAGGGGACCACCTTGGGGGTGGTAATCATGAAATAGAGGAGGGTGTGCTGCTGTTGGGGCAGGCAGGGGGTTATACCCGTACAGAACAGCGTCGGGGAGAAGATCGTCGCGATGTTTTCGATTGTCATCTTGTTCATCGCCTGGTACTCAGTCACCTGAAATTAACAGTTCTGAAAGAGAAGAAGAAGTCTCGCCTTTTTCAGATGGAGCAGAATCGTGTGGAGGGTCTTCGCATTGGCTTCCGTCAGCTCCTCGAGAGCTTTCCTGAAAATAACAATGTTTGGTTTCAAATTATTTGGGACCAATAATACATTAGTTTGGGTCAATAAATGGAAATACGACCCACCGACAAAGACGCAGTCTCTCCTGGGCCGTTCTGGAATTGCTATACGCGTAAAGCAGCGATTTATAGACACTGAAGGGCACGAGTTGTTGGGGTAAAAGCCTCAGGTAGAGCTTCAGGAGACCGCAGACGGTGTGGATGTCTTCTACCTGAAAGATGGAAATGAGAAAGAGAGAGAGAGAGAGAGAGAGACCAACCTGACTTAAATCTACAGTATGCTGGGAATCGAACTGGCGCCTGAGCCTCTCCATATGGTCGTGAGATCCGGAAACGCGGTAGATGCCTTCCACTGTTAGGCCACGGGATTCCACCTGGAAATACATTACATTAGTGTATCCCTTTAGCTGAGGAATCCTCCTCGTTCTTTAAAATAGCTCCCCTCACCTCATTGATACAGAGCGTCACAACCGGCGGGATATCGGCTTGATGAGCCAGACAGAGCGTCATCAGATCCACAGCGAACATCCTCTTCACGTATTTTGCCTCAGGACGACAGTCCTTTAAAATCCTAATTTATCCTCGTACCGACAATTTATACCTGTTGTGTCCTCTCGGCGCATTTCCGGTGGGCGGCAAAGCCACAATCGTCGCATCTAACGCCCTACAAGTAACGTAGTCCAAGACCATACCGTAATCTCACCTGTTGAACTAACCCCCACATGAAGTTCCTACAGTAATCACAGTAATGGGGTATCTTGAATGTGACGGAGGAGAAGTTGTGTGCTCTGGCGGGTGTGGCCTTCTTCATCGAATCAGTGTCTCTCGTGTACAGCATGTAGGGACTAAAGCGAAACATAAGTTTTGTTACTTACGTAAACTTGGGTTACTGTGTTTGGCTTTCTTCATGTGAATTGAGCAAAGAACCAATCGGGCCCTTCGAAAAAGACTGTATGAGCCCCCACCTGTGTTCATATATGGCGTCCTCGGCCATTCTTCGTATGTAGTCGGAAGCGTGAATGTCCATGAACATGCTTATCAGACCGTCGGCCACCAGGGACTCAATGGTCTCGAAGCGCTTCTCTCCCACGTAGTGTGTACCGTCGTAGAACAACTGAAACAAGCCAGTCAGCTGTCATAACAAAACCAGTTGGAAAATTACTGACACCCAACTGGCAGGAAAGAAAAGAATAAGGCATTGGTGCCAACTGGCTGTCCCCACCTTATAGTTCAAAATGCGTCCTTCGCTGAGCATGCAGAGGGTGAAGGCGTCCTGTCCCCTTGTAGACTCGCGGATCAAATACGCCCCGTCTCCTGTGTGTTTTAGCAAAATATCCGCCTAAAATCAGTTTATTCACACAATAATACTATAGTAATTTTTAATTTTAACAAATCTACCTCCTCTCTGCTGATTAGGCCGTGAAAAGCGGGTTCGTTTGCATACTGGATGGGTCTGTCCTTAACCGGCGGGTTTTTGATCACAGCTCGGGGCCGTGGAGCCCTTTCCTGTAGGACTAGAAGGTTCTGCTTCCAGTACCCTAAAATAAACAAATAATTAAGACATTAACTATTAAAATGGTGGTTTTCACAGTGATAAATATCCATTACTACAATTAAAAAATATTAAATTCCAGTTTTGCGCTATTTGAACCCGACCACCGCTATTTGAACCCGACCGCCCCTATTTAGCACTAATCCTTCTATAAAAAAAGGACTTTGTGAATCACCCCTATTTAGTACACTAAGGTAAATTTTCCCACCTGACGATGTCGACCCGCCGCCGTCGTCGTCATCCATCTTGAAGGTCTAAATACCGTACTCCTCGCCCTAAAATACCGTAATATTCAAATTTGCAAGAAGAAATGATGAAATATGAAGAAAATTAAGTAGCGACGTGTATATGGAACCACTTAGCAGCCGCAGCTGGTGAGCAATTGTCGTCCAGACGGTCGATGGTCCCGCAACGATCTCGAAAACACGCCCACAATTCAGATTATCAAGTTTATCACGAGTGCATGCAACATTTTTCAGTGTAAACCGCCTTTCTCCCTCTTTTCCGAGTTCCTTTCTTTTTATTTTCAGAATCGATTAATAAAATACACTTGATTTTACTAAAAATAACAAGAAATTCTTCATTCTACGTCTCGATAAACTAGTATAATTGCCGTCAAGGCCATACATCGATTTTGTTGCCTTAAAATGGATGGCGAACAAGAAAATCAGTTGATTAGTACAAGGTTTGTCAGAAAATCTTTGTGGAACTTCTGAATGCATTATAATATGCGACATTTGCGGCCTTACCCACCGGAAAATGCTATTTTCGTTTCTTTGTACTTATTACTTCCTTGTGTTTTTTGGGGTTTTTCGAAGAAAAATTGTTAGGATGCCTTTAGAGTGAATCTTTCAGCTTTTAATGTTTGTTGAACATTTCGTGTCGAGAGCTAGTAAAAAGCCATTATATAGGCTTTTTGATCGCCATTCCCAGGAAACCCCACATATCACCATGTTGAGATAGATTTTTGTTTCCTCCTTTTATATTATCTGTTTCTCAAGTCATTGTTTCGTTTCAGGATGCGGATCTGCGTTGTAGGACCCCAGGCGCGTGCCTTCACCGCCCGTCTGCGCCAATTCTCCACCCAAACCGGCTACTCGCAGGCCCCTTTGATCTACGTGAAAGATGACAGAAACACCCAGAAGAACTCTCTCCTCGGCCCCTCTGACAAGCAGTTCCCCCTGCCCGGTGATGTCACCCATTACTCCATGTACAACAGTGAGCCTCGTCAGCCCGTGAAGCAGCAACAGCAGCTCTCATCTTTGGAGAACTCCACCTACTCTCTGGAGCAGATCATGAACTCCGGTCGCCAGGACGCCGATGCCAACCATCTGCAGGAGCTCCAGGAGCAGGCCCTCGAAGCTGCGCAGGATCGCGCTGGCGACTGGCCAGTCGAACTCTCGGCCCAGGAGTGTCCCCGTCTTCTGAAGAGAGATCTGAAGTACCTCTTCCCCAACATGGGACTGGAGAAGCAAAAGATCAATGTACTGAATCTGACGCAGAAGTCGGAGACGGATATGAGTGCGTGGAGCAGGGAAATGGAGGAGGAGAGGGAGGTCCTCACCGCCTCTTTCATCTCCAGTGGACAGGCCATCTGCTCGACGCTGAGGAGGTGCGGCTATTGGGCTGATTTCGTGGATCCCTCTTCGGGAAGGCCGTATCTGGGACAGTACTCCAACCACGCCCTCTTCGAGACCGACGACGTCTACAAGAACATGGGATTCCAGATTGAGGACCTCGGCTGCTGCAAGGTAAACTCTTTCTGGTCTGATGATTAATTTCTCATTTCAGGTTCTGAAGCACATGCAGTGGGGAACGCACGCCTTCGTGGGAACGCTCTTCACCGACGCTCCCCTGGACAGCCAGATCGTCCAGGACATTATCGCCAAAGTCAACGAGGATAGCTGCTAGAGAGAGATAGAGACTGTGTAACTAACGAAAGATTCCTATTTGCATTCTCGGTGAATTCGGCTGGTATTTTTGGATACAGTGTGTGTTTGATGTACATTTTTGACTTAGTCCGAGAGCATTCACAAATAAAGTTTGAATTTGATGTTGTCTACTATGACCAAAGGTGAAGAGTGAAGTTGCGAACAGTTGCCCTGGGGGATTTAGAGATTGCGATGTGGCACAATCGAAATTTGATATAACACCCCAAATGCGCAAAGGGATGGCGGTTGGCGCAAATCTAGTTCATTTGAACTATTCTAGCTTTGACCGTGACAATTCTTCATTTTTACTATTTTTCTGTCATTTCTCTTCTTAGGAAGCTACAATTATATAACAAATATATTGGAAAACTTAAGGGAATGATGTTTAAGGGGGCAGGAAAACAATGGTTTATCGCTCAGACCCTATTTTTGACATTTCCAAAAGGGGTCATGGGAAGTTCGTATAGTTTTATATTTTCATGTAATCTTGTACAATTATAGCAGTTAATAATATTTCTTTTGGATGATTTTGAAAGCATATTGTACTTTCGATCCTGGGATCTTGCCGATTTCTCTCCAGACTCCATAAAGCTCGGAGCTATTTTTTGATGTGTATCAATGCTTCTTTCTGTTTCTCGATTTATGCAATTTGCGCTATGTTTAGCCCTAAACAACCTTATTTAGGGGTATGAGAACACTGGGACTAGCGTTGTGCCTGGTGCACTTCACCCTCGCCGATATCTACAGTTGTGGCGGCTTCGTCAAATCCTCGGTCCCTATCGATTTTTCCAATGTTAAGGTAATAATGCCTTAAGCCCCTTAAACCCTGATTCTCTTAGATTAAACTTCTTTCCCCCGAAGGTCATCTGAAGCATGAGGAGGAGTGCAACCCCCAGAATGGCTACTACATGATCCCCGTCTACACCAAGGGACAGTACTCCTTGAAGATCTCTGCTCCAGCCGGGTGGCATTTCGGTCAGTTGCCTTCATGTGTAACCGACAGCTTTATTATTTTAGCTCAGGACCAGGTCACCATCAAGATCGACGGAACCAGCGACCCCTGCACGAAGAATGAGGATATCAACTTTGTAGTCGAGGGCAAGAATTCTGGGAAAACCGTTGTAATGTTTTTGTTTCAGCCTTCTCCATCTCCGGAGTCGTTGACGGTGGATCGGGTGCCGGACAGGCTGGACTCCCCCTCGTTCTAATGAAAAATGGCAAGATTATCGAAAACACCGTCACTGGCGAGTCTGGAAAGTATTCCTTCAAGGCCATTCCAGGTGTGTTCGAAATGGGTAACTGACCCTGGAACATGTGTTAATTTCTCGGGTTGCAAAGTCTGCACGTTTTACACTAATAAGATTTTTCAGGAAAGTACGAAGTCGCAACCGCTAAATCCACGGACGCCTGTATTTCCCTTGGAGCTGCCGTCGTTGAGGTGAGTGCTTTCTCTCGCTCTCCTCTGCTTTTTTTCAAAGTTTATTGTTACGTCCGTTTTCAGGTCAAGAACCAGCCGGTTGTCGTCAAGCCCAACCTCTCCGTCAGTGGTTACGGAGTGTCCATCTCCGTCAAAAACAAGGGTCAGGGAATCGCCGGTGTTCCCATCACAGTCTACTCCACCTCTGACAAGGTAATTGTTTCTCCTGTCCCCCGGTCTAGCCCGTAATTCTTCGCTATTTTGTAATCTCCCCCTTTTTAGCTCTCCAAATGTGTAAAGCAAGACGGCAAATTCGTCTGCGCCGCGGGCGAAACCGCTAAGGACGGGTCTTTGGAGATGGCATGCGTGCCCTTCGGCAAATACCAAGCCAAGGCTGAGTGGATCCAGGGAGACACTGCCTTCCAGTTCTCTCCCGCCAATGCCGATTTTGAGATTTCCAGTGGAAAGAGCAGGGTAAATTATCTGCCTATCTGGTTAAACAACTAGTTTTAGATCTCCTTCACTGTTGCTGGCTTTTCTGCCCGTGGAAAAGTTCTCACAAAGGGAAAGGCTGCCGTCGCTGGAGTGAAAGTCACTGCAAATGGCCAACAGACGGCTGTCTCCGATGCCAGCGGAGTCTTCGAACTGACCTCTTTGAAGGTGCGTATTTGGACATACAACAACTAGCCTCACTTTCTCATTGATAATTTGTTGTTCAGGAAGGATCCCTCGAAGTTACTGCCACCGCTCCCCACACCACCTTCAAGCCAGTGAAGACCCAGCTCACTCTTCCTAGCATTGCCGTTCCGGACCTCATCGTTGAGAGGTAGAAGGGCCCTGAATAATGGTATTTATTTCTTTAGTTACGAGCTCTGCGGTCAATTGGAGAAATCGGGCAGTGGAAACTACGAGGCACTGGTGCTGAAGCGAGAGGGATCCGCTGATGTGGTCTCCATCCGACCTGGTCAGGACGGCTCTTTCTGCAAGGCCGTGGCACCTGCTAAATATACCATCTCTGTAAGTTTTCCAGGGTTCACACAATAAATGTTTGCCTGAATCGACCAAGTATCGGCCAAATAAATTTTTCAGCCAGCCGACGCCACCTCTTCCCTGACTCCCCGCTCCCTCGACGTAGATCTGAGCAATGGACCCATTTTGGACCTCCACTTTACCCATTTCAAGACGGAAGCCGAGGCCAGAGTCACCTGCATAGGTGGGATTTCATGTTAATCCACTGGAGGCGCTGATGTTTAGGAAACTGCGGACCTGTCACCCTCAAGTTGAAGCTGGGAACCACCGTTGTTCAGCAGCAGGAGGGAGCCGATGTGGTTTTCAGGGATATTGGACCCGGAAAATATACAGGTAAGGGGTTCGGCTCAGCCAACGTTTGGTCTGACGTTCAAAACATACTTGATATGTCGTTGTTTCAGTTGTTCTGGATGACAACGCCCGTGGTTGCTGGGAGAACCGCGAGCTTCCCCTCACAGTCGACCACACGCGCCCCGCCGCCATCCACTTTGTCCAGAGCGGTTTCGTCACAAACGTGAAGCTTTCCCACAAAGCTCATCTGGTAATTGTACTCGGTGTCCAAAGTATACGGTAGAATTGTAGCGCTGGAGCCACGGAGACAAGAAGCAGCTGCGAGGAGAGGTCGCCGCGACTGGCGGAGTGACTTCCATCTGCGTCCCCGTGCAGGGCAGGTACCTTATCTCCATCGACTCTTGCTTTACCTTCTCTCCCGCCTCCCTCGAGATTTCCGGTAGATTTCCTCGTCATTCTTCTTTATATTCAGTTTAGTGCCTTCTGAATCTATCGCCGAAGCCCGTGCCACCGATGCCCGCATCTCCGGAACCCTCAAAAGCAAGGATAATGCCGCCTTCTCCGTAAAAATCAGGTATCCCTTTTAATTGACGAAACTAAAAGTGTCATTCAGGTCATCTGCTGGAGAGAGGGAGGTGCAGGTTGTGAAGGGAGCCTTCACCTTCCAGGAGCCTCTGACTTCCACCGGAGACATTGTCATCGTCCCCTCCTCTCCCGTCTACCTCTTCGAGCCACAGAGTCTGGCTGTCAGCTTCAAGTGAGTGGGGGACTATATAAATAACAGAAAAGAGTGGTTACAATTGTTTTCCTTACTTTTTTCTTTTCAGGGGTGATTGTGTTGAAAACGCCGGTTCCTTCGTTGCCGAGAAGGGAAACTTTGTCGATGGCCGCATTGAACCCGCCGTCAAGGGCGTGAAGATCTCCGCCGTCCACAAGAAGGATACCAATGTGCAGCTGGAAGCCGCCTCTGACGCCAACGGAAAATACAGGTACTCTAGCCCCACAATTTATGAAAATGGTGTTGTAGAATTGGACCTCTCCGGCGCGCCGAAGACTTTACCATAACCGCCACTCTCGAGGGATACAGTTTCTCCAATCGCGAGGGCAGCCTCGGAGTGATCGACAGTGTGAAACTCAGCCAGCTGACTGTTGTTCTGGTGTGTTTTTGAAGATTTCATAAACAAAAGTGTGCTTCAGGAGGACGTGGAGACGAAGGAGCGCCTTTCTGACGTTCTTCTGTCGGTTGTTGGAGGAAAGAACTACCGTAGCAACAACATGGTCGAGGAGACTGGAGAAATCAAATTCGTTGGATTAGTGAGTTGCCAGCCAGTTTTTAGCCAGAGCCTCGTTTCTGATAGTCCAGGGCTGTCACGTACCAAACAGTCTGAAACAACTATTTTTCCCATTCCAGGCTCCTGGGGACTACTTCGTTCGCCCCATCCTGCAAGAGTACAAATTCGACCCCTCCACTAGGACCATCACCGTCAAGGAAGGCGAACACGAGCACCTCCTTCTTCAAGGAAAACGCGTCTCCTACAGTGCCTTCGGAAAAGTGCGCGAGATCTCCAAAGCGGCCGTTGCTGGAGCTACGATTGAGGCTCTCTCGGAGGAGTGCGAACAGCACCAGTCAGAAGCCGTCACGGGAGCTGATGGTCAATTCAGAATCAGAGGACTTCGTCCCGGTTGCCAGTACAAGGTCGCTCCTAAAGGTTTTTTTTAGTTTAACACCCTAACTATCAGTTGTTTAGCCGGTTCCGATGCCTCCTCCCCTCCTCACTGCTTCCCCGCCAGCTTCACCGTTAAGATGCCGGTGCGCGATGTAAAGGGACTGGAAATGGTCGCCGCTCCTCAGGACAAGTCCACCATGCTCGCTGTAGAGGTTGGTTGGACTATCGCGGCAGGACCCTTCTAGACCAATCGTTCACATTGACTGTCTTTACTTTGTCTTTAGATCGACTTCGGATCGGTGTTGCAGCCCTCCTCCTACCGCGTTTCCCTCGCCCGTGCCGGTTCCATCATATACCAGTCGATTGTCCATTCCCCCGTCACTGTCTTCTACTACAATGAGCTGGAGAGAGACGGACAGGAGTACAGCGTCCGCATCGAACCTGACCGACCGGCCAATTCATTCAAGGCCAAGACTGGTGATTTCCTCGTTTTGATAGTCTAATTTCATAAATTTTCAGTCTTCTTCACGGCTGATTCCGCAGTGCGCGTGGTCCGAGTACCCATAACCAACTCTCAAAAGTCCTCGGATGTGGAGATCAGTCTGGGCTCTTTCCTCGCTCTCCCCTTCTTCGGACTCGTCGCTTTGATCTTCTTGAATCAGGTAAAACAGAGGGAGAAGCCTCGTATATCGCTGTTTCCAGGGTAAGGCAATGGAGATCGGAAGCAACCTCGTTGCCCAACTGAGGGCAGCCAACGGTTCCGGTGACCGGCGGAAGCGCAGGTCTTAATTCCCACATTCCTCAATCTTTCACGCGTCTAGTTTAATGTTTGTGATAGTCAATTGTTTGTTGTCATGTTGTTGATTATTTATATAATAATTAATAAATAATTGTTTTATGAATCATTTAATTGCACAGTTACCCGGACAGAATGGCATAGAGGGGGAGGAGGGTAGCCAGAAGAAGGTCCAAGTTGTAGAAGGAGAGGAAGGACAGTTGTTGGCCGGCACGAAGGGTGAAGTACTTGGGGTCGCTGGTGGCTAGCTTCAGGGCGTAGGCGAGAGGGGAGAAAGCAGTGGTCTCTGGCTTATCGGTCAACATCGAAGAAAGTTTCTTAACCTTGATGGAGTAGCTGAAAAGGAAGCGTGCTCAGAAAAACCCCAGTTACCTTTCGTCGTTTAGGACGTCAGAGATGGCTTCGAAGACATTCTCCGGGGTCAGATTGAGTTTGTCCAAAACTCTGGCCATGCCGAAGCGCTGGGCACGCATGGCGTTGATTTTCTGATCGGCGAACAAAGGCATCAGCACGGCTGGGACTCCTGCCTGGAAATGATGGGTTCATCCTAATTGAGAGAGAGAATCAGTCATCTTTGGGCCATCTTCTGCTTTCTCTTCATTTGAACACGCACTTCTATCTCTTCCAACTCACATAGGCTGCCTCCAGGAAAGAATTGTAGCCTCCATGGGCAATCATCAGCTTCGTCTGCGGCAGTCGCATAATCTCCTTCTGTGGCAGCCACTTGAGCATGTGAACATGAGCCAATCCCTCTGCCTCTTCCACCGTCTTTTCCATCCTCCAAAGGATTGTATACTCAGGCAAACGAGCAAAGGCTCCCACGAAGGATTTCTGCAACTTGCGATTGATATAATTTAAAACGTGGTTTACAATCATCTGGGCTGGCATATTCGTGGTGTTGGACACAGTTCCAAGGGAGAAAACGATCACGCCCTTTGAGGGTCTGTTGAGCAATTTGGTGACTTCTCCTTGCAAAGGCTTCTTCTTTCCTTCTGAAATCTTGAATAAAGTTTGCGAATCGTGTTTGATTGCGACATTATAAGTAAAGTTCACCCTTGGACAATCCCAACTGTCCCGAAAACGCGATGTGGGTTGGAAGAGGGCGGGGGAAGTCCAACATTCTCTCTCCGTTGATGAGAAGGGCTCTCACATCAGAAGCTAGGTCCCAAAGATCTTGATCATTAGGTCCCACCAGTTCTGAAAATAGTTGTTTGTTTTCTTTTTTTTAATATTTACTCTGATAAAAGTCGTTTTCCGCGTGTAGAAGGTTCTGAGGGAGGTTGACAAAGTCGAGGAGAGACATGTGCCAAAGGAGGTTTAGGACGCGGTCTCCGAAAGATTGGGCAAAGCCGGCTGAACGAATTTATTTTATACTTTTTATCTTCAGTTCTTTCATTTTCTCTTCACCTCTTGTCATATTTTTCGAGTACAAAAGATTTAAAACAAAACAAAAAACTTACATGAAGAGAGGGGGTGAGGGACTGTTGCTGGGAGAGTACGAAGACCGAGAGAAACGGCGGCAAAGTCATAGATGGAGGTTCCGTGGGTGATCCAGACGACCTGTCGGACTCCGATCTTACGGGCGATCGCAAGAGGACAGAGGTCGTGGAAATGGGCAATGGCTACGTCGAATTTCTCAGCGGCGAAGGAGGCAAAGACCTAAAAAAAATCTTTGAAAAATGACAAATACCATTAAAATTAACCTTGGGATCGTGGTTCATCATTTGTTCACAGGCCTCTACTCGCATGTCGTTGAATTCCTGTCCAGTCCACCATAAATCATAGGCACCTCCTTTGGAGAACATGAGAGATTGGAACACCTGCAATTGTTCTCTCTCTCTCTCTCTCTCTCTCTCTCTCTCTCTCTCTATCACTCTGTCTCTCTCTCTCTGTCTCTCTCTCTAACCTTCAATCCCTCCGTCTTCAGTTTATCCTTAAACTGAATTCCAATTCTCATTTCGGTCACTCCCTCAGGCAACTTGTTATTCCCTGTGTCCAACATAGCCATTTCCATCTGTGTCCACATTCGCACATCATGACCAAGTGATCTGAAACCGAATTTAAGAATCGCAAATTTGAAATTTCCAACTTCAGAGTGTCAGCAAGGCGGTAGTTGAAAAGGACGTGGCTGTTGGTGAATCCAGGTACGATCTGGAGTATTTTGAGGGCTGAGGCCGTTGTGGCCAGCAGAAGTAGCCACGGGAGACAGCGCCTCATGGCAGACAGGTTTCGACTGTATCATTACGATCGATTCGTCTGCCAAAGTTCGTTGAAAGTCGAAATGACCTTCACCGATGGTCATCTTTAGATAAGACACAGTGTTTTTGTTTGCTAAAATTATCTTTGCAAGTTTTGCCTGAAAACTAGGACAGAATAGAGCACAAATACATAAATATAAAAACAGATATCAACATGCACGTGTGTTTGAAATTAGCTGGGGCAACGCGGGGTATAAAAAGCGGCGGCTGTGGATGAGAACTGTGCAGTTATGTCCGAGTGGTTAAGGAGATTGACTAGAAATCAATTGGGCTCCGCCCGCTTAGGTTCGAATCCTGCTGACTGCGAAAGTTTTGCATTTAATAAAAAATAGTATTTGGTTTTTACTAAACCACTAGGTTTAAGATTCGCAATTTTTTTTTAAATTAAAGGATTGGCAACGCACTTTTTACGGCTCCTTTAAAACTAAACTTTTATGACCCGTTGATGTGCATGTAACCACCGATTGAAAAATCACATTCAACAAAGAAAGATCAGAAATATTGTGTGTCAGAGAAATTTCCCGCCAGATGCCGCAAAGTGTCCTTCAATCAAACCCCACCCCTGTGACATGCCTACAACTTTTCCCAAAACACATTTATTGTCTCTTCGATAATCACAATTTCACTCGACGCCTCTGCGTCTCTTCGCCGCCACCTCCATGTCCGTGCCGTATTCGTAGTAGTGGGGCGCCAGTTCGTACAGCCACTCCGGTTCGATTACGGTAATATCTCGTATCGAATCCTGCATCACCTCAGAGAATATCACCCTGAAACATGGAATTTGCGCAATAAAAGAAGGATTCAGACCATGGAGGATAGTCCTTGCGGAACATGACCACTGATCCTTTGTAGACGTTGAACTGGAACTCCTCCCGCACCGTCGTGTACTTGCCCGTGTGGTCGTAGCGAGCCGCCTGGGAGAAGAAGCCCTTCACAAGACACTTCTGCAGGGTCTTCGTGGCGCCTACAATTAATCAGATGGAGCAAAAATGGTTTAAAAGATACCTAGCTCCCCGCGGATGGAACTCAGAGGCACGTCGAAGCGCTTGAGAAGCCGGCGCAGTTGGCTTCTCACATTCTCCGCCCTCATCAGCCCTCGGTAGTTGACAAAATGGTCTTCACACCATTTCTTGCTCTTACCGCACTGAAAATAAGAACGTACACAGTAGCTATAACACAAGTATTAAAGCACATTGTGACCATACATGGGGGTCTTAAAACGGTTGGGGATAGAGATCTCAGGCCAATTTCTGCGTATTCTGGTGGGACTGATATTTTTCCATTTTTGGTTTATAGGCAAGGGTCCCCTTATGCGGTTAAATCGCTTGGGGGTCCGACCCGAAAGGGCCCCATCAATTATGATGTTCACCCTCTGCTACCTCTATGAACATGGTGTAGACATTGAGGTAAGTGAGATGATCGCCCTCCTCGGCTGCAAAACGACGCTTCATTATCTCCTAAACAGCCACTTTTAAAGCAGAAAAGTAACAAATCAAACAGCTCTCTGCCGCTGTCGGAAGGGAACAATGAATACGTCCTGGATTTGCATCATGGCCACAATCGTCAGCATCTCTTCGCTACATCCCATTTCTCCTAAAATTAGGCTTTTCCAGGTCTCCTATCTCTATCCCACCTGACTCCAAAAGACATTTACAATGCATCGGGGAGAGGGGAAACTCGGACATGCGCTTTCCAGTGGGATCTGTCAGTTGACAGCTGAAATCCGGGTTACCGTATGCCTTTCATTTGGAATACTCTTCATTAACGGCTCCCAAGGCGTAGAGTAGCTCCAGAGCTCCGATGACAGACCAGGATGGAGGGCGCTAAAGTCAAATATGACAGAACAGCAATGGGAAAAATTACAGAGAGGTAGTGGAATCGGTGAATGTTGGGGATTCCGAGAGCCTTCAGCTGAAGGACGACTGGAGCTAAATGGCAGCGCTGGATTTCTGGGACCGTGCCAGGAGCCATTTTCTCGTATTGCTCCACTGAAAAATAGGGTGAGAGAGAGAGAGAGAGAGAGAGAGAGCGTACAGGGGTAGAGGCGATAGGCCTTGCCGGGTCGGATTCTTCCAGCTCTGCCGGCGCGTTGTTCAGCGGAGGCCTAAAAACTGTCGTCTTGATGTGGTCCTTGGACCATTCTTACCTGAGATATGGGCACTCTCATGAGTGATTCAATGCCGTTGTTCTTATTGAGAGCGCGGAGCTTCACAAATCCCGAGTCGATAACTGAAAAACGGTTGTTCTTGGTACTACAAAGGGGATTACTGTAAGCGATTCCGGGGATGGTGACAGACGTCTCCGCAATATTCGTCGAAACTACCACTTTTCTCGTGCCGTGTGGAGTGGAATCAAAGGCTTTCATCTGAATCCGCCGTATTCCTGCCCCATTTCTACCGTACCTGTTCCCTAGCCGGGAGTGCTCCATAGCAGGGGACAATCCAGAGGCGGTCGTAGTCCCTCTTCAGAGCGGAGGATGCCTCCCTCAGCTGTTCGCACACCTCCTCCACCTCATCCTGACCTGACAAAAACACCAAAATGTCTCCCGGATGTTCTGTTTTGTGGATGTTCATAACGGCGTCGGAAGCAGCTCGGGTGTAGTTGGGAATCGGCCTAAAAATGCAATTTTGAATGAAAAATCACATATTAAGACTTCCAATTGAAAAACCTACGTTTTGGTGTGGTGTATGGTCACTGGGTGGGTCCTTCCTTCCACGGAAATGATGGCTGCCGTGTCTTTTTCGCGGTCTCCCGTTTCGTTCAGTTCGAAGAAGTCGCGGAACAACTGAAAATCACTAATTAAATAAATCTTTTGCAAGCATTCAGTTAAAAAAGAACCTATTGTCTTCATTGTTCGAATGAAGTGGCACAAAACAAACCTCGGCATCTAAGGTAGCGGAAGAAATGATGACTCTGAGGTCGCTCCTGATGGTCATAACCTTCCTGAGAAGTCCGAGTAAGATGTCCGTGTTGTAAGACCTCTCGTGAGCCTCATCCACCATAATCACACTAAACTAGGCTACTTTCATCACTGCCTTTGAGATCATTACCTGTACTTAGACAACAAGGGATCGCTCAAAAAGTCCCTGAGCAGAATTCCATCGGTTACGTACTAAATGTTTGAAGTTACGGTAGTGTACGGTAACACAGACCTTTAATTTCGTCTCACTATCGGACACGTCATCGAAGCGCACCGTATAGCCGACGTCCTGTCCCAGACTGATCTGCTTCTCTTCTGCGACTCGGGTTGCCAGCTGAGTGGCACGTAACTACAGTAATCGGGGAACCTACCGTGACAACAGCCACGCGTCGAGGTTCCGTCACGACGATTATGCGGCCGTCGTTGGCCCAACCGGCCTCCATGAGGTACTGGGGAACCTGAAAATTCGTAACTTTAACATATTAACACAGCAGACCTGTGTACTCTTTCCACATCCCGTCTCTCCCACAATGATCACAGTCCTATACTTCTCACACATGTAGAGGATCGGATTACGGTACTGAAACAGACAAATTAAGGCTCATTTGGCACCGTTCCAACCCGAAAGATGGGCAATCGAGCCCTCTGTGACATTATGCTGAGTGAGGCGTAGGGGTTGTTGTAGACAGTGAAGGCATCTCCTGAAGTCGTCGGCTGCTCGGCCTGTCTCTCCTCGAAGATCAGGGGACCCGTTCTTGGCTTATCGCCAGAATCATCTGAAATTTGCCTATTAAACGTTGAAAACCACCGAAACCTGGTCGCCTGAAACCTCTGTGCCTCCGGTCATGTGGCTGGTTCCTGTTGGAATTCTGCATATCTGAAAATAACAAGAATGAGGTAAGGCAAGAATAAACAAGGGTCACGATCGACGACATTAGAAGGAATATAGTATTTACTAAACAACGAAGTCTTTAAAGGTTGCATTTAATTGATAAATAAATAAAACACAGGATCTAAACCAATTGAATTCGAAAATTTTAAATTGACGCATTTTATCGTGAAGTGTCTACTACGTACGAGGGTTTTCAAGGGCACGAGTTACGGTAGAGATCATTCAATTTTTGTTTTTTTTATTTATTTTCATTTTGAAATATTTTCTAAAATTAAAATAACGCCTCTTTTGAGTACTTTCATAGAATTTTGGCAGGAATTTGGGAGATTACTGTGAAATTTTGTGTCAAAACGTCCTTCAACCTACTTTATCAGTTTTGACTTTGTCACGTAGTACAAAGTCAAAATCTTTTTATTGATTTTAATGTAATTATTGTATTCAGGGTTTTAAACAGATGCGACGAGGAGCTTAAAGGCCTAGCGGTAGCTCCACAATATGTACCTAGTCTGCCATGTTCCTGGCTCCATTCTGGCCGGACAATCCAGCACAGGTTGCCTATAGACCTTTAAATATTTCGATTCATATTGAATTTTGCTAATTTATACAGAATTTTTTCAGTTTGGCGGCGGAAACTGAAGGATGTCGCGTTTTTGGCCACGCGCCACTTGTCATCGGATACCAGCGACGATCGGCGGTCTTCCGATAAGACAGGTCTCTTCAGAGTGAGTAAAATTCGAATTTTGACAATTTGGCGTAAAACAATGAGAAAGGTAAAATTTTAGGTCGCGAGGGTTTCGAAGAAGATCCGCACGTACGAGAATGATAAGATCGATAAGGCACGGGCGATGGCGGAATTCGGACTCAAGTGAGTCTTTTTTTATTGGAATATTCTGTGTTTTTGACGAGTTTAGGGAGACGGATTTGGCGGATCTACCGAGTCAGCAGCGGCCGAAGATCAGCAAATCGCACGAGGGAGGAACCGCTGTGAACAACCTCTACGGACTGGTCGATGTCTACCACAAGGCACTTAAGGTGAGGTGGTACTTTTATATGGTCATAGTTTATAAGACCAACCATGTTGCAGATTCATGGCAGTAGCGAAGCCCTGGACGCTCATCGCCGACCCTTGGTCGCCATGAGCAAGGACCTGACGGACGCCGAGAGGATGCGCATGCGGATGAGGGTGGAGACGACCACCGATGGCAGCAGGGTCGGTTCTCTCTCTCTCTCTCTCTCTCTCTCTCTCTCTCTCTTTCTTTCTTTCTTTCTCTCTTGAAATGCTTGGTTGTGTTCCATCACCACCTAACCTCATTTTAGGGCGCAGACCGAGTCGTGGCGATCGCCTTCAGCCTGAATATTTGCGATGCGGCTATGAAAGTAACTTGCAATCTGCCGTTTTTTTTATTCTTAATTGCCTATTTTTAGTTCGGCGCCGCCTATTTGACCGGCTCCAAGTCTCTGTTCGCCGAGGCCATCCACAGTTTGATGGACACCTGCAACCAGCTGATTCTCCTCCTTGGAATACGGTATTCCGCCAAGAATCCCGACAATCTTTTCCCTTACGGTTACGGTAAGCACTTCGTTAGGTTAAAGAGCTACTGTAGGGTTGTTAAAGGTCTGAATGGGTGATTTTAGGCAACATGCGCTACGTGACATCGCTGATCTCCGGTTGTGGAATTGCGGCTTTCGGCTGTGGACTGTCTCTCTACCACGGAGTCAGCGGTCTTCTTCATCCAGCTGAACTGGAACCCCTCACTTATGTTGGTTTTAAAGGACCGAGTCGTTTTTATATCTCGCACGACATTGATCAAGGGTCGGTGTCGTTATTACCAGCCAGCTGGAATTTTAAGTTTAGAACTAAGCGGCTGGCACTAACCAGGGTATTAATTGTCAGCTGGAATTAACTAGCTAGTCTACGGTACCTGTCGGCCACCTGGCACTATGTGTTTATTAGGTCTCTAGCATCAACCAAGTGGACCTTTCACTTGTTGAAACTTCAATTTTGCTGAATGTTATTTTTCAGGCCTACTACGCCTTGATGATGTCCTTCTGCTTCCAAGGAGCCTCCGCCCTCACCGCCTACCGCGAAGTTAACCTGAAGGCCAAAAAGTCTGGGCTCAGTATCATCAATTACGGTATTTTGGCCTATTTCTTTGGAAAATCCCGGGTTTCCAGTGAAAACAGCAGCCGATCCATCGCTGAACGTGGTTCTTCTCGAAGACACCGCCGCCGTGACTGGAGTAGGTCATTTTGGATCCGAAACCATTGTTTTAGGTGGTTATTGCCTTAGCCGCCATATCCGCCTCGTCCATTTTGAATTCTCCCATTCCCGATGCCTGCGGGTCCATTTGCATCGGACTTTTACTAGGTCAGCTGCTTTTTCTTAATAGTGAAAACGAGGTATCTTTAAGGAACAGTCGCTTCCTTTATCATTCGGACGAATGCCGCCCATCTGGTGGGAAGGAGTCTGCCCAAACGGATTACGGACGATATTGTGTGTAGACTGAACAACGACCCCGTCATTAGATCCGTCCACGACGTCAAGGCCACAGCCCTCGGAGTGGAGCAGTCACGCTTCAAGGTACGCCTTCTTCTCCCGCATTTCTCACTCTACGCTAAACTTGCCTCAAGTGCTCTTTTTTCAGGCGGAACTCGACTTTGACGGCCGTGCCATTACCAGAGCCTATTTGGCGCAAAGTGTCCATATGCCCGGCATGCTTAATGTAAATTTCACTTAAATACCCTTGCTGAACTTTTGTTTTCAGGAAGTGAAGAGGATAGAAAACGAGGAGCAGCTGGAGAACTTTATGGAGGAACACGGAGAGAGGATCATCGACCGATTGGGCGACGAGATCGACCGCATCGAGGGAGAAATCACGAGGAAACACCCGGACATCCGCCACGTCGACCTCGAAGCCCTTTAATTTTAGTTTGCTAATTACAGTACCCCATTGCCTAGTATTTCACTCCCTTTGAATAGCACAGGTGGCTGTGTCTCCGAATACCGGTTCTTTGTATACTCGGTGTGTATTTATATTTAACGGTGCGATAGGAATGAAGAGACTTTATTCGCTGGGGGGACCCGTGGAATCAGGCACCTGATGAACTGACAAAATACAGTAGTCGACTGAAAGGCACGTCTTGTTTTGGGATCACCGGAGATGCCCTGAAAATGGTCTAGTGAGTTCTCCCTTTCTCCCAACCAACCTTGGCTATGTGACTTCAACCGAAGCGGGTGATTCATCGGCCTCCTTGTCCATATTCTTATAAAAGTGGTACATTTTCCACTTCCTCACAGAATATCGGACGCAGGATTTGACTGTAACCACGAAGAAAAAGACGCACAAGACGATGGCCGTTCCAATGCCAACCATCGGGTCGTAGTTCTTATAGAACTCGCCCTCCGTCCTGGGAGGATCCACCTTCAATTAACAAATGAAAGGCTGAAAAAGGCCACGAACCTCCATAAAATCCCTTTTCTCACTGCAGAAAGGGTGGCAGGGACGGGGCATCGCCTGAAAAGAGGGAAATGAGGAGTCAGGGTTGGGGTGTAATTCATTCACGCACGGAATTCCAGGTTACTCACTGGGCTAAAGAATATTCCAGCGTAGATCACAGGTAGATCACTGCCCGATTATCTCCGGAATAAACTTTAAGTGAGTTATATACAATGAGAGCCACATGTTCCGTAGTAGCCTAATTCTGCGAACCAATTGGGACGCTCTTTATCCCGACTTAACCGTAAAACGGTCTCTCTGTTCCTTTTTTGGCTGTTCCTAGCCTTTAAAATACGACTTCTTTGATGGGCCGCACCTGTGACTGGGCAGTCGTACGCGTGGCGATAAGAGTAGATAAGGGCGTCGTTCTCTCCTCAGTCGACCGTCACCATGGGACAGTCCAGCTCACAACTGCCGGAACACGAGCTGGAGCAGCTCAGCATCGAGAGTGGACGTGGGTTCTCTGCAATTGCATTTGACTGCCTTAATTCATTTGCACAAGGAAGAACTAGAAAGACAAATAGGAATACTTCACGCAAATCAAAAGTTTTTATCATGAGCACTCTTCTATGTGGGGGACCCAAACAAAACTTTTAGCGGCAGTCGATAGCTCAACTGGTATATGTGAAGTAGACTAGTCGTTTTGCTGCCTCATCAAAACCTCGTGGCGTTTGTTCTCAATCAATTCGATTACATGTGTCTTAGAATAAAAACCAAAAGCTATGGTCTTCCACGTGGTTACAAGATGATAGTTATGTGACCTTCAAACCACGTATGGGCCATGCCTTTCAATTACCTAATGTTGCCTCAGAAACTGTGGAAAATTTGTGTTTTCCTGTGTCCTGTGGCCCGCGGCTGTGGCCTTTTTCAACGACTTCAAGATAGCACTGTTGCTTCAAACGATAGTTTTGACTGGATGTTGGTTAGAATAGAAGAGGAGGAGGAAGGCACTGATGAGATAAAGATAGATTCCCCGTAGGCGAGGGCTAAACAGGCTTCTGGGCGTGTCCAGAGGGCAACGGTTAAACAAATCTACATAGTTTGTCGCCCGCAAAAGGACATTTCAAAAAGAGATTTAAGACATTGTTTTAAATTAGGGAATTTCAAATGTGCAATGTTGAAATTGAGCCACCTGATTGGGGAGGGTGGCTCAGGTGGTTAGCGACGCTATTCTTAGGCAGAAAGTCAAGGGTTCGGATTTCTCTCCATGTTCTCTCATTGCCTTCAAAGGAGAACACTCTTTTTTGCGTTCCTCCCCTCCATCCTGCTGATTTGCGTCCCTGCGTGGGTGTGTGGTGCCATCCGAGACGAATCCCTAATGTGCGGAAAGGGCCGCCCTGCAGAGAGCCAGTGTCAGGGCGGCCGGGCCTCCAAAGCCACAACCCCTAAATCATCAGGCGTCAGAAGACGCGAGTGCAAATTTCCGACGACGGACAGCCAATCAATGGAGGAAGCAACCGGCTGTAAAGATAACGCAGGATTCCATTTCGAACGAAATGCGTCATGAATAGAGAGAGAGAGAGAGGAGGAAAGGACTAGCAAACAGATGACACGTTGCACAGATCAGCCTAGGTGTGACTTTCGATCAGGACTTTGGCGTTGCCAAAGTGACTTGAGCCGTGGCTTTTGGATGGCGCCACTGTGCAAGTTCTGCCTTTCAGAGCGTTAGTTTTGGAATTGCACAAACCCCGGCGTGCTGTTTGATCTTCGCTGTGGCTTAGAAAATCGACCACTACTGTAGAAACAGAAGTTGATAAGGACAATATCTAGATGAGTTCGTTGCGTGAGGTTTAGTGCGCTCGCGTGCTCATTCATAGAGGCAGATGGAGGATTGGAAGTCAACACCTCCGT
Source organism: Oscheius sp. G VE-2021 (assembly GCA_022343465.1). Lineage (NCBI taxonomy): Eukaryota > Metazoa > Nematoda > Chromadorea > Rhabditida > Rhabditidae > Oscheius > Oscheius sp. G VE-2021. Next base: position 1,900,362 of record JAJQXH010000041.1, read on the forward strand.
GGAATTTCTGATGCGAATTAGGCTTTGTTTTGAGAGATTGGCTCTCTCTCTCCTTCTCTCTCTCTCCTTCTCTCTCTGTCTCTCTCTCTAAGAATAGAACAATCGGAGTGAAAGTATTCGGATGTACGCGTCATCGCCCCGAGAGTAGGGGGAGGCCAATTCTTTTTATTGGCCACGCCAATCGACGACGCTACAATGCTCGCTGATTGAGGCAGCTGAGGCACACGTGAAGTAGGAGCTGGATAAGCTCTTGTTTGCGAGGGAGAAGAGGGAGAACGAGGGGAACAGAGGGAAAGGGGAGGATGACGGGAATCCGATTCCCCCGGGGCGAACGACGCCTAAAACACGAGTGACATCTGCCTCTTACCGGATAAGCCGAGGTTGCGTCAGTAGACTTTTAAACAAAGAGAGAAACATGTGAAAAAGGGATTAACCGATTTTACGACAAAAAAGTCAGACTATGCCAACATCAATGTCGATTTTTCATCGATTCTACGGCCTTTGCACCATCATTTCACTTTGCCTTTCTTTGAAAATCGTCGAAAAACTCAATTTCCAGTCTCTCGCAAGGGAATCCTGACTCTCTACAACCGCTTCACTTCGCTCTCCACTCACATTGACAAAACCAACAATGAGCATTTCCTCACTGAGGTATTTTAGTATTTACCTTTTAATCCATTTAAATTGCTTTAGACTGACTTCCAAAGTATCTCGGAACTGCAGCAGAATCCCCTGGGACAAAGGATCATCGAAGCTTTCTTCGCCGACGCAGAGTGAGTTTTGGTTTTGAGCGGTCGCAGTACAACCGCAATGGAGCGGGTGGATCAGCGGTTAGAGCTACGGATAGTAAATTGGAAGCTCGGGGAAAAATTTTGTTTTGCAAACAGTTGTTGAAACAAGTTTTGATCAATTATTGGTTTTTTCTCTCGCAATTATCGTTGAACATCGCTGTGGAGGACTTGTATCCCACGAAATCTGTCAACAACAGGCGACTTTTCTAATTGTCGCCTGGGAAAATGCTTCCAAATAGCCAAAGATTCAATTCCAAGGGAAAATATGATAATATACGGCAATAATTTCTAAATGGGTCCTTCAAAGGTATACTTTGTTGCTGCTGAGCGGTTTTCAAGGTTCTGCAACTACGTCAACCTCTAGATAGAATGGTGTAGTAGTTAGCACTACAATTTTACAATCTACAGGCGCGGGGATCAAATCTCCAACAATGTAATAATTTTGCTTTTGATCTACTAAGGTTTAAGGTTGACCTATTACGAGGTGGAGGGTTAAATTGTCCTCAAATAAGTAGTTACGTCGGTCGGGAAAAGGGAATTGCGGGGTGAAAGCAGTGGTTTGTTCTTTGGAACCACTTGGTGGGAGAAACAGGGCTTGTACGGAAACTATCCCCACAACAGAGAGCCAGACAACGCCCGAAATCTAATCATTCTCGATTTCCGTCGTTTCCTGCCGCCCCGAAATGCAACCGCCCCTTTCGGGAGGGGAATGCGTAATTGTGCACATTTTATGGGTGACACGTTCAGGAAATTCATTGGATCTTCGAATTTATAATAATATTTTATATTATTATTTGATTTCTTTTTCAAAGTTGTTTGAAAATTATGGAAACGTTTTCATGAAATATGAAAAGATCAGCGAAAGAGGAATGCGGAGGTGTGCCGTTGCCTAGGAGCCTCTCCGGATTTCAGAAATCCGCCCCTTTGAACTCCAGTTCAGTTGTGAAAAGGGGATTATTTGGGAAGAAGGCGGTCGGCGAAGGAAATGGCGGAGGACAATGCGAGGGGCATTACACACGTCGGAGACAGAGGCACATGACGTGTTTTTACATCCGAACGGGCGGATCGAGGGAAAACAGAGGATTAGGTGGAGGGATTCTGGAGACTGGCGAGAGACGCAGGCAATAGGGCAGTTAGAGGGGTTAGGGAGGGAGAGAACGCGAGAGAGAGAGAGAGAGAGAGAAAGAGAGAGAAAGAGAGAGAGTGAGTGAGTGAGTGAGTGAGTGAGTGAGTGAGTGAGTGAGTGACCCGAATGTCTGGAGTCAGTTTTTCAAAACAAACGGAGGGCGTCTGAAATTCGACGAACTGCTCCCGACGGCATAATAAAGCCGCGTGGGAAGAAGATTAGTGAGAGGGATTAGGAATGCTCATTCAGACCGAAAGGAATCAAGAAGTAGCACAAAAAGTGGCTCCAGTTTTTACTCTGGACAAGCAGCGTCTTGAAAAGAGTTTAGCACCTTTCTATGTAAGTAAGGCTTTGGCGTAAATATGGTGTGGTGGTAACTGTTTAGACTGGTATACGAGAGGTTCGGCTTACCTCCACTTTTCTTTACGTTTTGCGTGTTCAATGAATACAAGGTATTTCTCTGCTGAAGCAAGGCTATAATTTTGGGTCTGGGCGCCTTCATGGGCTCTGCGAAGGCTTGTGGGCACGTCGTTTGCAATTTGTGTGTCCTTATTTGACTTTTCGTTCTGGCAATTAGATTCCCTCGAACGTCATTAGCGAGGTTTTGTGGCTCCCAATGGAGTAGAGGCCAAGCGGTTCCCAGGGAAAACGGGAGGGAATATAAGAAGACAAACCGACCAATCTGGGGAGGCCGACTGCAATCATCACGATTGTCGCCGAAAGCGCCTCCTTCAACTGACATCTAATCGGACACGTGGACGCAGCGGTTATGGGTTGGAGAAGGAGGGAGGGATAGAGAGAAAAAGAGCAACCAGGCACACAAGCTGAACTACCGACACAGTCTATAGCGGTTTGACATACATTCCGGAAAACAGGGGGTTTACATTTAGTCGGCAGTTTAGCTTGCGTCCACCCTTGGCAGTGCAAAAATACTTACAGACATCGGTATTGCCGGTTACAAATGACGTGGTTTAAAGTTTAATGTTTTGCCAATATTTTCGAGGAAGAAGGGCAGAAGACGCCTAAAGTAATCCCAAATGAGGGATGGGAACGACAAGTGACGCTTACTCCTGTATAAACAATGTTCCCTCCATTTTGAGAAAGAAAGAAAGAGAGAGAGAGAGAGAGAGAGAGAGAGAGAGAGAGAGAGTGAAGGGAAGAAAGACAAACAAGTGTAGGTGCCTTAACTTCGATTTGAATCTACCTTGAGAATCAAAAGAGAAGCGAAGGATGACAACTGACATTTGACCCAGTATAAACACAGCTTCCCCTCAAAAACGAGGAAGCAAAGTGTCGGTTCGGCGGCCGAGGCTGAGATTTCGCCGCCCTGCAACTCGATACGTTTCCCAGGCTCAGTGTCAACGTTTTGACAAACGAGACTACGCGGGGCTGCACTTTTCGAACCCTAAGGACGGATTATTGAGAAGGGCGTTGAGTGCGTTTATTACGACTGCGTTCGATTTAAAGGACTGGGCGAATGAAACATATATGCGTCACATTGCTCTGGGAAACAATAAAAACCTCATTTCCTATCTTTCACTGCGAGACCCGAGTCCTTAGACACGATCTGACTAACCACGTGCGCTAAACCGACTAACGGGGCTTCGATCCCTGCGAGACCCTCGTTGCCGAAGAAATATTGCCAATTCAGGGTGATGGAGCGTCGTCGTGTCTACTTCCGTGACTTTGTCAAGGTTCTCAGCCACTTCAGGCCAATCAACAAGAATAAGCCCCACGCATGGAACAGCAGGGAGGCCAAACTTCAGTGTAGGTTATTTAAATGTTGAAAAGCAAAAGAAACAGATTGGGTCGGGATTGAACCTGTATAGTTTTTTACTAGACTAGCCTCTTACCGAATGCACCATTGTGCTACTGTTGTGTAAGCTCGTCGTGTTTATGAAACACCGCGTCAGCTACATTAGTAATGTGTTTCTTCAGTCGCCTTCACCATGTACGACCTGAACAAGAGCGGAACCATCACGAAAGACGAGTTCAAGGACATTCTCCAGGTGAGGATTACTGTAGCCAAGGGATACTGTAGTTTCAGATGATGATTGGGGCGAATGTACCGGAGGAGCAGGTGAATTCCATTGCCGATCGAACCATGCGGGAGGCCGACCGAGACGGCGATGGCTGCATCACTTTCGCCGAGTTTTGCAATGTGGGAATTTGAATTTCGAAAATTGAAATGGTTTTTAGGCGATGGAGAAAACGGACATTGAACAGAAGATGTCCTTCCGCTTCCTCACCTAATTATGTACACTTTGTAGACCAAGATGTAATGAAAGTTGACTTTGTAAGACACAAAGATTGAAGCAACTGTGCATTGTTAAGGCCCGGGCGCTGTGGAACCAATCAAAAATAGGACTACTGGGTTTCAGACCGAAAGTTCATTTAGCATCTGTAGTCAAAACAGACGACAGGTAGACGGAAGGGGAGATTCAGCCAGTTCGGATGGCGTATTTGGTCAAAACACAGACGATAATCGTAACTGAAAGGGATTGATTGATAAAAGTTGCTTATTTACCAATTAGATTGACGATGTAGGTGGCGGTGTAGAAGATAAGGGTGATGATCACTCCCATTCTCACGTAGTCGACAGTTGTGTTGTTTTTCAGAGCTTCCTTTTCAAAATCAACTATTCGCAGATTATGCACCCACACCAACACCAAGAAAACCATGAGGAGAATGATATTTGTTATCTGAAATTGCCTTAGAAGGTTTGGGAATGGGATATACCGCAAGCCAGAAAGAGACTTTTAGGAGTTTTCTGTTTCTCTTGACGACTCCGACGATCACGCAGATGGACACGGCGAACTGAACAGGGATTGAGATTCAGCCAGTTCGGATGGCGTATTTGGTCAAAACACAGACGATAATCGTAACTGAAAGGGATTGATTAATAAAAGTTGCTTATTTACCAATTAGATTGACGATGTAGGTGGCGGTGTAGAAGATAAGGGTGATGATCACTCCCATTCTCACGTAGTCGACAGTTGTGTTGTTTTTCAGAGCTTCCTTTTCAAAATCAACTATTCGCAGATTATGCACCCACACCAACACCAAGAAAACCATGAGGAGAATGATATTTGTTATCTGAAATTGCCTTAGAAGGTTTGGGAATGGGATATACCGCAAGCCAGAAAGAGACTTTTAGGAGTTTTCTGTTTCTCTTGACGACTCCGACGATCACGCAGATGGACACGGCGAACTGAACAGGGATTGAGGAAGAAAGAGAGAAAGACACGGAGAGAGAGAGAGAGAGAGGGACTCACCGTAAACCCTGGTCTCAGGACACCCGAAAGCAGATTAGAAGCAAACATGTGTCTCAATCTAATCATAGTATCCAAGGCGTCGACGCTGGCGACCACGACCAGCACAATCCCCCAGGAGAGGAGACAGCTCCTGATGAGGGTCCACAACAGCAGTGACGATTCATGCCACCCTGACCGACAGGGCTCTTCGGGCCTCCCAGCTGGACAGTCTGAATCAGATGGCGGTGGAATTTTTTGTTATTTTTTACCGAAGAGACATTTTTCTGAGAGGCTTTGGAATTTTCAGCCAAACTGGTTGCAGGACTGCGGTCTGGAGCAGTTGAGAGAGAACTCCGAATGGAGCCCGAGACGAGGGGGGAGGGGGCCACCATCCTCGGCGAGGAATGGGGGTGGAATGAGGGGGATTCATGGAATATTAGACCCACGGAGTTTAACGTAAACTCATGTTTATGATAATCGGAAGTGGGGGCGGAATGGGGTGAGGATGAAGATGGTATTTCTGACTCTTTGTCTTTTAGATGTCCGTCTCTCTGTCCTCTATATCCATTTGTCTGTATCTCTTCATCTCTCTCCTCTCTGCAAACCTAAAAGTGCTAATTGTCACGTAGTCTGTCCTTTCTTTCCGTTTTCTGCTGTCATCACCCTCCCCGATATAAGTGCACAGATCACATTGGCGCGCGTTCTTTCGATTCTCACGTACGCTTTCGCTTTAAAACACATCACGGGAACCATCTCCTGTCGCTTTTTCATAGTTTTCCGCCACTCACACGATATGTGCAACATCAATTCATTGATTAAATTGTATTGTATTTATACCCCTCGCTCATCGAGCTTGGCAACTGAAATGGGCATGGTTATGCTAACGCACCCTGCGTCTCCTCATGTTGTGTGCTCTCTTACAAGTTAGATGTGCAGGTTGTTTTACTAAGGCCATTTTTGTAGTCGTGGTCGGCGGGCAGCGACTATATTAAATCATTTAGGAATGTCCGTAGCTATCGTTCAAGCGGGAACTGTGCTCTATGACACGCCTGCCACCCTAGACAAACTGGAGAAATTCGTTGCCGAGGCTGCCGGCAAAGGAGCGAAACTTGTGCTTTTCCCAGGTTTGTCCAACTTTCTTCTTACTAAATACAATATTTTTTCAAATGTTGTAAAATTACAAAAAGGCCCAACTTGTCTTCGCGGCATGACAACAAAAGAGACATTGGGGGTGACATGATTCTCTTGTGATGCGCTATGTCGTCATTTAAAAAAAACATTGATAATTTTAAGCACAATCAATCGATAAAAAAAGCATAAATATCGATATATAAAAGAGTCATTGCGAAAAACGTACCGAAACACATTTTCGTTTTTCCAGAAGGATTCGTCGGTGGCTACCCCAAATGGAACGACTTCGGAATCGTCCTAGGCACTCGTTCGTTGGAAGGCCGTGATGAATACGAAAAGTAAGACAATTCCAGATGGAATAACACGAGATTTAGATATTACAGTGCGGCTATTGAGGAACACGGCCCGGAATCCCAGCGACTGGCCGAAATGGCCGCCAAATACGGAGTGATCCTAGTGGTTGGAGTGATCGAGAGGGAGGCCGACACTCTCTACTGCTCCGTCTTCTTCTATTCCACTGAGAAATACCTCGGTAAACATAGGAAACTCCTCCCGACCGCGATGGAACGCTGTGTTTGGGGAAATGGAGACGGATCTACCATGCCGGTAGGGAAATCAATGAAAACCTCCGTACTTGCATTTTCAGGTGTTTGACACTGAATTGGGAAAGATCGGAGCTGCCGTTTGCTGGGAGAACTACATGCCTCTGTACAGAGTGAATCTCTACAGCAAGGGAATCCAGCTGTATTTGGCCCCCACCGTTGATGACAGGGAGGTCTGGCTGGGAACTATGAGGACCATCGCCCTCGAGGGAAGGTAAGCACCTCATTTTAATTGCACTGTGGACCAGGTGGATCGTATAAGTGTTTCGTGACTGTCAACAGTGCGACAATTCTAATTTCGAATCCCAGATGCTTCGTGATCTCCGCCTGTCAATACCTGAAGGCCTCCGCCTACCCCATCGACCACCCATTGAGGAAGGAACACGGCGATGAGAAGGTCCTCATCAGGGGTGGCTCCTGCGCCGTGGACCCCCTCGGAACGGTCCTCGTAGAACCCGATTTCACTGGAGAGATGATTAGGTAAGGATTCATTTTGAAAATCAATTGAAACGTGAATTTCAGGTACGTGGACGTGGATCTCAAGATGATCATCAAGGGAAAGTTCGATTTGGACACTGTCGGTCACTACAGCCGACCGGACGTTTTTCAGCTGCATGTGAACGAGCAGCCGCAGAACGGCATCGTTCGTCGCTGAACATATCGATTGTAAAATACGTGTAAAGAAATGAATTTCAATTTACACAGCTTTTTTTTATATTTCGGGGAAGTGGTTTGAGTGGGTCCTCCCGCAAATGTTGAAAAAGTATGTAGGTCTCGCCCTCTCTGGAGCGCAATACTTCCATTACAAACCTGCCTGACTGCCTGTCTTCTCTCTCTCTCTCTCTCTCGCTTTCCCTTGAATATAAACAATTTATCTCTCGTCTCGATTCGTGCTATAACTATTTACAACAGCGGAAAAGGCGGTCACAGTATCTCGTATCTCGCCCTAGCGTAGTCCCCGGAGGACTATGTCATTCAATCGTTTTTCAATAGTAGCGGCTCCAGCTGGCTGTCATCGGAGTGTAATTATGGGGTCTGTAGCTGTTGAAGTGGCGCAGGCTGCTATTACCGTAGTAGGACCAGTACCAAGGAGCATTGCTGAAAATCAAAGCCACTTTAGGGTTACGGTAGGAAATACCTTGTTCCCAGATAGGACTTGGTGTACATGTAGCTCTTGAGGCTCTGGGGTCTGCTGGCAATGTCGAAATTGGATTCAGTGGCTAGGTAGTTGTAGCCAGAGTACCTAAAATGATCTGTGTTCCACTCTCTTTCTCCAGATGCCTCTCCTCCTCTCTGTCTCTCTTGCCCTTACCCCCTCCTAGTCGTAATAGGCCTGCTCTCAGCTGTCATCTGAGGCGGGGTGTACAGAGGGGTGGTCCCATAGATATGATCCGTCGTTCTGTAGGAGTTGGGGCGTCTGTGATCCTGATCCCTTCCGTAGACATACCTTAAACTCAATTGCTATTATGTTTTGTAAACCCTCACTTGTAGATGGGGTAGCTCCAGGTTCTGATTCCAAAGATGTCGTATTTTCTGAAATATAAAGTTTCAACTCTTTCTCATTCTCTTCTCTTTCTACCTGAATGGTTCCTGTTCGGATCGGTAGTGAATGTTGGTATGGTAGGGAGCAGTGACCATGGCTAGCGGAGTCCTTGCGCGAGTGATTGGCCCGTGGCGGTTGTCCTCAACCCTCTGAATGCAAAAGTTAATGACAATGAAAGGTAGCTGGTGAGTTCAGGTGTTGAAATAGGTAAGTAAAGGGGAGGATCGATGCAGAAGTGTTGTGTTGTTTCCTAGAGCTTTCTGAGTGTTACACCCCGGCGCTTTCTATATTGCAGGTAATCCGATAAACAATAAACGCGTCTTCATCTATACGAAGAGGTGTGAGGATGGATAGCAGTCTTCAATGCCAAACGAGGGTCCATTGGACCACCGCGTACATGTGGACCACCGCGTCCATGGAGCAATGGACAAGCAATCGTTTGTTTGTAGGCAACCCTGACACTTTCTTTTCCTAGTCTGTAGTTTTGTGTATTTGCTGACGGGAAAACGTTCCGAGGGTAAAAGACTGCATGCTGTTCGAGTGGGCGACAGAGTGCATGAGATGCCGTCAAGTGTAAACTTACCGAAAAACACAAACTGACCTCATTTTTATCCTCAGCTGTTTCCTCTTTCTCTTCCTATCAAATTTCAGGGATCAGAGAAAGAGAGGGATTTGGAGAGAAAGAAAGAAAGAGAAATAGGCCTCACTTCGATTCCAGAGATGTCCCTCACAGGAGTGTAGCTCCTTCGGATGTGACGAGAGTATTTGTCGCTGCTGTCGATCGGCGTGTTGGCCCTTGACCAACGGGAGAGGTACTTTTCACTAAATTACTCTTCTTACATTATCAAAATGATAACAGTAGCCACTTCAAACCAAACATCAAAACACAGGCCACTGCCATAAGCTACGGCCAGACGCCACCCATAGGAAGGGCCACGATACTTTGCGTATGAGAATCAAAATAAAGGCCAATTTAAAAGTCACACGACCACATCGCCGTGGCCTCTGTTTTGAGACTGACTTTGAAATACATCCCAGGTCGACGGAACGACTGCGGTAGTGCATGTGGTAGCGGTCACGGTAGGAGTCGCGGTAAGACATCGGGCTCTTGTCTAGCTCTTCTTCTGATAGTCTGCAAATATATATTGAGTAAGTTTGTAATATAAATTGTAATAAAAAGTAAAATACCTTTCACAGTAGGGGGCGTCGACTATTTCGTCGGCGTGGACTTGTGCCAATTGCTGCCAGGTTTTGTCCTTCGAGTACTCGAGTAGGGCTTTCGCTTCGGCGAGGGCTTCGCTTCTGAAAATAGGGGATTGGAAGACAAAGACAGAAAAAAACAGAGATACAGAGGAAGAGATAAAGAGGTAGAGATAGAGAAGTAGTTGAATAACCACCCTGAGCAATTTATATGGACCAGCGGGGCAATCCGAGATGGCTTGGGACTGAGGAGGTCCCAAGCTTGTTCCCTCGAATTATGTTCTTTTGTTTTGCTTTTTACATTATTGCAACGTTTCTCCGGAAAATAAAGAATGGAAATCGGCTGTCATTTCTGTTAGCCGATTACAGCGCCTTACTGCCAGATGCCTAACACCTGCCACGACCAAGAGCCCAGACGGACGAAGTTCAACAGCGTGTCTGAGCACAGCTGATTTGCATACCTGGGAGGTTTCTCGATGAATCTGTGGGCAGGTGGCATGGCTGGCCGCTTGGTTGACAGTTTGCGAACTGATCTCGAGTGTGCCGCCCGACGCCACAGAAACGCTGATTTCCACTTTTGTTTGCGCGATCAGCTGTTGCCAAAGATTGAAAGTTTGTTTTAGGAGTTGAAAAACACTAAATTTACCCAAAACACTTGAGGCTTCTTTGTTTTGGATGAAGGTCATGTAACTAAGGTTTTCTGTTCAACACGAAACATGTGATGGGATCGTTCCCGTCCGAAGCCGACAATATTCGGTCAGATAATTAGTTTTTTTTAATAATTTAAATTTTTTAAAATAATTTTCTTCGTTTACATATTTTGTTTTAAAATAAATATAAAACGATGCATTTCAGTGAGTCGTAAGCGTTCTTCCGACATCTGTTTCCGCAATGTTGCGAAAAACGTTCAAATGTGGATTTCAAGTGATCAGTTGCAGATGATCTTTATTTCCTCGCCATGTTTATTTGCGAAGATCTCAGTTATCCTCCCACGAGGAAGACTAACAAAACAAAGGAATGGAGGAATAGAAGGAGAGAAAAGAGAAAAGAGACGGTCAGCCAGAGCTACAAGGAAAGTATAGGAAGAGGGACCAATAATCAACAACAAATGCGCCATCAACAACGCCCTCGGCTCATGGAAAAAAGGCTGAGTGAGAGAGAGTGTGGCAACCTGAGAGACGCAGACCAGACACCCCCTGAAAGAGAGGGAGAGGGGGAGAGACGCAGGATTCTTAAACTATTCACCCCCGCTTTTCGGGAAGAACCCGGTTGATTCATACCCAGAGGGAAGAGATAGGTAAACTTTCAGACACGGGAAGTGCTGTAGAGTTGAGCAAAGCACAACAGCACAATTTGTTTTAAACCACCGTAGTCTTGTATCTGTAGGCCTAAAATCATCGGATTGCAAAATTTATTGACTATCTCTGAAGAAACAAGTGAATAACCTAAATAAACCCGTGATTGTGCCCTCGGGGAAGGCTAAGCTCAGTTTGTCTCTTTCTGGTCTCCTTCTTCACCTAGTGGGGCCTTGAATTCCTGCGGTTGACTCGGTCGGACACAGGGGACCAAGCGACGATAGAATGCAATGAGAAGTACCGCCAAAAAGCACCAAACGCTGAGTTGAAAAAGCCAAACCACCCGGGGACCAAGGTGCTTGTACATATCCCTGAAATTGAAATTGTCAGTTTTACGGATCTGCAATTTGTAATGTTAAACTCAATTAATGACTAGTTCCAAATTAAAATTTTTGAAAATTAATACACTTGGGGGGAGTTACTCTGATTTTTAGTCCGCGCGCGGTTCATTGACGCTCAAATGGCGCGCTATCTGCTAAACAGCGGACAATGGCTTGATTCGGCGTTAAAAAGAATCTTCAGTCCGGGATTGACAGCCGTGTCCAGGAATAAAAACCTACGTGATGGCCAATGGACCTAGCACGCGGCTGCTGCTGGCCAGGAGGGTGTTGATTCCATGCATTGTACCCTGACGACGAGGGCCAAGTACCTAAAGAGAGATGCTTCTGTCCGTCTTGCTTATGTGTGCGTGTGTGCGTGTGTATGTGTGTAACTCTAACTTACCGAACAGTACATGGCAGCCAGGTGGACATTCATCAAAGCGAAGCCAACCCCGAAGACCACAACGTAGGACACTGCGTAGAGACTCTGAGGAATGCGAGGAGTGGAGGGACACCACGTTTCATCGGCCGAACATCCTAAACCACAAGTATTCTTTTGATCACTTGGCCCTTGTCTACCTTCGATAACTTGGCTGTAGAACGGCCAGGAAAATGTGGTAAGAACGAATCCTATGCAGACAAAGACTCCGAAAAGGACGCCGTTCCTGTTATCCACTCTGGAACAACAAAATGATTACAAATTCAAAAATAAAAAAGAGAGAGAAAGAAAAAACTACCTCTTACTCGTTTTGCTCCAAATATAGGTTATAAGAAACACAAATCCTAAAAGCCCCGACAATGAAACCAGGAGAGAGTTGAATCTAGTGGTTTCTGGAAGATCCAAATTGAACATTCTCTGGGTGTACATTGAGCCGATCCTGAAAGTCACAAATCTGTGGATCAAAAGACGTAAACATACGTTTCCATACAGGCGTAGACAAACATTTGGACCATTTTGCCGCCGATGCAGATGCAGACGGCAATTTTGTCGAATGGAGGAAGAGCTGGACCGGAGGAGAGGGAGGAGGCTAAAGAAGATTGTGGAAGAATAAGAGAGAAGGGAAGAAAAGACTTACTCGTGCTATCGATTGATCCACGCTTCTCTTTCTTCGGCATCGGGACTTCTTTAAATTTGAAAATCATCAGAAGCAGGGTGATTGAGATAAGTACAACCGAGACCATAGCCGGAACGGTGTACATGTTGACTTGGAGGCCAAGGAAGGAGAAGCCTGGGAAGCCGAGAGGGGCGAAGAGCAGTTGGAAGCCTAAACATCTCTATTTCTATGTCTATACCCATGCTTATTTCTCCCTCTTTCTCTTTTCTCCCTCACCTGGTCCACAAGCGAGTCCCAAACAAAAAGCTCCATCGAACATAGCCGCCGCCGTCGCCCTGTCCTTCTCCGCTGCCGCATACGTCCAATATGTCGGAAGAAGAGCATTTCCTCCTGAAAATCCACTTCTTGAAAAGAAATGTCATAATGTCTAACCTGCTGCAATTCCAGCCAGCAGCCTTGCAACCAACATCATCCACCTAGCATTCACTGGGCAGAGATGAAGCAACATATACATAATATTCGTGGCCATCATTAGCCACATGGAAATAATTGACGGTTTCCGAATGCAGCCAAGCTTAAATAGAAAATGATTGAAATAAAACTGCAAAGTTACATTGTTTGCCCATTTTCCGAAGAAAGGAGCGGCGGCGGCCAATCCAATACTGTAGGTTACGCTGATGAAAGAGTAAAAGTACTCGTTGGATTCGGTGTCGATCTTAAATAAATGATATTTCTCTTTTTGTTCCTACTCACCTCTCTCATGAAAGGAAAGAGCGAGGCGAAATAAACTGTGAACTGAATTCTTGTGAAGAAAATGACCACCATGATCAGTTTCAGGGAGGTCCAGTCGGTGGCCTCCTCAGGTACGAGGGTCTCAGAGGTGGTCGTTCTTTCTTTGGGAACTTCACTGCTAAACAGAGAAATTTAACAAAGCAGTTAATTTTGAAAGAACAACTTTATTTCACATTTTCCAAACACTTACCTAATCGAACCTCTTGCTTCCTCAATTGTCGGTAGAGTCAAAAACGCCGGTGCCTTCATATTGGGACTCATTGGCGTCTGAGGAACACTGCTCGATGACCTAAAGTGAAGCTACATAGGTAAGTTCTTACCTTAAGGTCTTTTGAGAACCAAAGTCAGGGAGATTGTAGAGGAAATCAAAGTTGAATATGGTCGTGGGCGAAGTTGGCTGGTCAGAACTGACCGCTCGATTCATCCTGGAATATGAAACTGTAAAACTCAGAATGGAAGTTTGAAATGCCAAATTCGTAAATTTAAATACTTGTCTGGAATTGTCGCCATTTTGAATCAAACACATCAAAGGCCAAAAAACCAATATTGCTTTCTTGACTGTCAGATGCGATTCACCTTTGAAACCAGAGATCTCAGTTATTTGGAGATTTAAAGGACTCTGTCACCAAAAAGGAAAAAAAGGAAGCAGAAGGAGAAACTAACCTAGGTCTAGCAGAAAGTACTGCTGGAGAATTTGGCAGATCGAAGGAGAAGACACTGCAGGGAGTGACGGGTGATGGCTCTGCGATGTAGTGGCCGTTGTGGAGACCAGAGGGTGGCAGTCGTAGTCGAGGCCTCTTCTCCTTCTGTTTCTGCAGAAGGGAACGTCTTTCGGTGTCTGGTCTGGAACAATGGTTCAACCGGGGAAATTGCGTGATTCACTTCTGATTCAGCCTCGGGGACACTACGGTTTGAATGTGCGACGGGAAGTCCCACGTCTCACTGGCTCACTTCCTTGCTTCTCTCTCTCTCTCTCTCTCTCTCTCTCTCTCTCTCTTTCTCTCTCTCGCGCTCTCTCTCTCTCTCTCTCTCTCTCTCTCTCTCTCTCTCTCTCGCTCTCGCGCGCTCTCTCTCTCTCTCTCTCTTTCTCTCTCTCTCTCTCTCTCTCTCTCTCGCTCTCTCGCTCTCTCTCTCTCTCTCTCTCTCGAACTCACTGAAGTACATCGCCGGCTGTTAAAGGACAATCCGAACTCATTCTGAAACACTCGATGAAGCTTTGCCAAAACGACAGATGGAAGAAGACAAGAATCGGCCGGAAACGAAATTATCGGGGGTGTAACAGGACGGGTTGGTCAACAGAAGTCCAAAGACGACTGCTGGAGACAGTAATCGAACATGACAGCGTCGATTTGGGGAAACCACTATATAGTCTCATTTCTAAGATATCTTCTTATTGAAGCGCTAAATGCAGCATTCCTCAAAGTGTATTGGTTGATATATATGGGCCGCCCGTTTAGTATAAATGATGGACATGCTAACAAAATAAACTGCAACAAAAGGAAGGGAACCGGTTCAAGTCAAACCAAGACACCGGCCTTCTGAGTAAAGTCAATGATGGCAAAAGGGCGTTTGTTTTGAAAGACTGACTCCCACTTACGTCATCCAACTGTAACGTCTAATTCGGGTAGGAACTAGTTGTGTTGACGTGAGAAAAGAGGGGAATTTCGAAGGATTTCAAGGGGGTGAATCATGATCAGCGGAAGGGATAATGGGAACGATCAGCGCTATTTATGACCATCGTAGGAGATGATAGGACGAGAACAACATGGCAGAAGAACCGGATTTAGAGGTTCTCTGTCTCTCTGTCCCCCTCAAGCGAGTGTGTCTCTCTTTGATCTCGTTCACCTCGTTGACTCTATCCCAGGAGCTGTGTCCTGCCTTTTCTCTTGTCTAAAACAGTTCTACCCGATGACTTCAAATAAAACAACTTGTTATTTCTTTTCTTCACTCGTCATTCTGCAATTTGTATAAACAAGTTACCCAAGTACAGATGTTATCGTCTAAGTCATCTGAGTGATTTAGCTATATTTAGGTTTGGTCGCAAGAAAGTGTTGTTTCATGTCACTTGATTCGCAACGTGATTCATCAACGGAAGATATGCAAATTTAGACCGCGTGACGGATTTCGCGGACCTGTTGATGAGATAATGCCGAAAACTCTCTCTCTCTCTCTCTCTTTTCATTGTTTCTTTTTGTTGTCTTTCTTTCTCTTTTTTCCCTCTCTCTCCCTCCACATCTCTCTTTATCTATCTCTAAACACACATTGACCGAACGTTTATTTTCATCGGTAGTTAGAGCCAAAGATACAGAAGATTCCAGGCAGAGGGGGGCTCAGACAGGTCGGGTGGCGAGTTTGGTGAGAACGCAGACGACAGTTGTAACTGAAATGGAATTGTCAATCGTGTGAAATAATGTGTTAATACCAGCGATATTGCTGCCATAGTAGAAGGCAATGTAACACTCTATGAATACCAGCCGTTCTTGAAGGGCGACAAGCCAGACGGTTAAAGCCCATGCGATCCATGCTTTTGTCAAAAGTATGATGTGGACGATCTGAAAATGTTTTCCCATTTTTAAAATAGGAAATCTACCGTGACGTAGAAAAGGATCTTCAGAAGTTTGATTTTGTTCTTAGTGACTCCTGTGATCGCGCAAATGCCAACGACAAACTGAAGAGATACTATTGAGCGAAGAAAACTTACGTTGTAGGCGGGATTAATGAAGAGAATAATGATCCAGAACAGTCCTGGGTGGCTTGCGAGGATGAGGGCACACTGCACTCCTCCGAGGATCATCAGGACGATCGCCCAGGACAGAAGACATGTCTTCATGGAGGGGCCACAACAGCAGGAACGGTTCATACCACCCACCATTTTGGATTTGGGGCCATTCGCCTCCACAGTCTGAAAACTCTTTCGTTTTATGTTTGGGTACAAAATCTTACCGTAGCGTCCTTGCGAGAGACATCGGGAGTCTTTGCCTTCTTCACTTCAGGGACTTTGATGCTCTCGGCCGCTTCGACTTCAGAGCTGAGGCTAAGGGCAGTGGAAACCTCTGAGTTCTGAAGAGGAGGGGACACGACCATCCTGGGTGACAGACGGAGGTGTAATGAAGCGGAGAGGATGAGAGCGGAAACGTTTTTCACGTCTACGTACTGTTGGTGTTGCTTGACGCGGTTTGCTCGCAAGTATTCCAACGAAGGCTTGTTTTTTATGATTCCGCATATTTCTCTCTCTTTTCCTCTAGCATGTCCTCCCTCTCTTTCTCCCTTTGTAAACACAGTGACCTGGCTTTATTGACAATTGGTGAGAGATCACGGATGACCACAGTCGGTGATTACGTTAACAAGTGTTAGTGTACGTGTGGTGACTATTCTGGCAAAGGCAGGGCTACGTCCAAGGCAGAAACAATTGCTCTATTCCATCTCTTAGCCATAAAGGCCACCGCTGAACGGCATTGGAGATCGGACCTGACGGAGGGAGGACCGTTTCCCGTACATGCCTCCAGAGAATGGCATCACTGCCCTCTTGTCGTCCATCACTGAAAAGAAGATTTTTTTAGAGAAGCTTTCTTTTTTCTCATTCATTCTTTTTTCTTCTTCTCCTTCTTCTTCATACTTACCTGGACTGGCCCGTTTGCCGTACATGCCGCCTGAGAATGGCATCAGGGGAGCCCTCTTCCCATACATTCCTCCGGAGAAGGGCATAGGGGCTGCCCGTTTACCGTACATTCCTGGAATTTCGGATTTAGATAACTATTCTTAGCTACTCAGATTCACTCTCTCTCTCTCTCTCTCTCTCTCTCTCTCTCTCTCAAATTCTCCCATCTCTTTTTGTTCTCTCTCCTTTTATATTTTAGACAGACCTCCTGAGAACGGCATGGGTGTCCTCTTTCCGTACATTCCTCCAGAAAATGGCATCAGTGCCGCCCGTTTGCCGTACATTCCTATATTTTAAAAATGTTCTGAATTTTTGAAATCCCACCTCCGCTGAAAGGCATGACAGCCCTCTTCTCAAAGACAGGCCGGTAGTCTATTGCTAATAATTCCGCCAAATCGTCATCGGACAACTCTCTCGTAGTGTCTGAAGATGAAACTCATTTTGAAGCTAAATAGTCGAACCTTCACTGGCGCTGACGACGGCTACAAAGAGAAAACAAGATGAGATGACCAACATGAGGCCACTAAGTTTTACCTGAAAAGACAGACTGAAGTCATCTGCGACCGGAAACAATTAAATATAGGGATTAAGAAAACAGAAGGTTACAGAAAGGCTGAAGATCGAACATGGGACTTGCTGCAAAAGAGAAAGGAAAAACGAGGAACTGAAACTTATAAGCCAGGTTTTCAACATGGCAATGCATTTGAACAGTGGCTTATCAATCTTTTGACGTGAAAGCTTGCAGCCTAAAATGCGATTTCTAAACCGGTTTCAGAGACAACAAAAACCCCTTGTTCCCCCCCACTCCCACGCCGATTCTTGAAGCAAAGCAATTGGTTATGCGCTAACAGTTGCAGACTAAAACAAGCTTGCATGGGCAATGTGGAACGAAGAAATAACTGGGAGGGGAGAGAGAGACAGAGAGAGAGAGAGAGAGAGAGAGAGAGAGAGAGAGAGAGAGAGAGAGAGAGAGAGCCAGAGACAGAGAGAAGAATAAACAAAAACAGGGACGGAAAACATTCCGGGTAAATTACAAAATTGATCAGATGTATAGTGAAACACTACTAAGTCTTTTGCTAAGTTAAAAAACGTTCTGAAAAATAGATTTAAAAATATGTTAATTCGACAAGTTAACCGTACCAACCAAATTCTCGAGCCGGCTTTTCAGAAGCATTTGTGAATTGCGTGTGTCTCCGAAAGACGCATGCGTCAAAACGAGTTCAAAAGGAGTAACAACATACGTGCCAACATTCACAAATGAAACGGTTCCGAAGTCTAATTCAATATTTCCATTATCGCACACGTGATTTCAACCTATTCACCCAAGTCAAGCCGAAAATAGAGAAAACTTAAAACACTGAAAACATTTCAGAAATTCCGTCCATTGTGACCAAAAAGTCTTCTTTTAGGCAGGGAGTGACGTAGCCCAAACAATCAATGTAAACTATTCTGCTGCTGAATAATTTATCTCTTGTTTTCATCGCCTTCCTTGTTTTGTTTACTTCGAAAGTTTAATTAAACTGATCGTGTAGGAAGAAATGCGGGGGCAAAATTAGACCATTTTTGGCATAAACAAAGAGCTGTCCTACCCATTCCCATCGTTTCAATAGGACATTTTGTTTTTCGTTTTCACTTTCAGAACTATAAGGATTGTATTCGTGGGATTTGTATAGATCTCTTTTGTCTTACGATTAGGGCCTATGAAAAACAGGCGATTTCACACACTTTTGACGTTCTTTTAACAAAACAAGATCTTAAGCATGGGTTTTCACAAGGTGCCATAGAAGAGCCAGGGGAATTCGAACGGATCGTTTCAGTGATAGAATGAGATGCTAACCAAAAGACCACAGTAGGAACTGTTGCAAATCCTATCAGCTCATCTTAAATAAAGAACGATTGAAAAAAGAAAGGGTGGCAAATACCGCGCTCCCTGAATGGCTCGCACCTGTGGGCGGGTAACCTTTGCGATAACATGGGTAAGTGGCTAATTTTATAAGCGACAGATCAGAGGTTCGAATCTTTTGCGTAGGATCTGTTTTGCAAATGGAGAAAAGGTTCAAAAACGAATAATAAACGTAAGATCCTCAATCGGATTGCTTAAAAACACCTGCTATCAGTCTCCCCTGAATTCCCCCCTAATGACCGTGGAACCGGAAAACAAGACATTTCCAAAGGCTTTTCCTCGCTTAATAGGACAAAGTGTCAGAGCGTAATCAAGAAGAAAGAAGGGTAATTATAAGGAAGAAGGAACGCTAATATGTAAATGGACATGGGGAGGTGATGTCAGTCATGGCGTGAGAAGGAGGGATTCCAGACGGAGGGGTGGCGAAAAGCGGAAGAGGAGGCACAGACTCACGTGCTCACGGTTGAGTCACTGGGGGGCACAGGTCGCGGTTACACACGCTCACGTTTGGAAAAAATACGAGCTTATGCGAACAAGGTTTGAGCCATTCGATCACTCACAGTTTACACCCTCACGGACAAAATCACGGAAGGGAGAAACACAAAATGTGGCAAAGAATCACAAACTTACTCTATTTACTTGTTTGGCTAAAAGTCACAAACACACGTCGTCACGATTAATTCGGAAGGGGAAGGAAGGTCGTATTTGTAGTACTGACTGCGTGGGGCGAGGGATTTTCACCTGTTGTTAAATAACAAGTGCGCTAGAATAGAAAAACAGGCCGTAATTAGAAGTCACGGCTTTTAGGATTTTCTAAAAACGACAGGGAAATGAGGATGGCTGACTGATTCTTGGTTCCATAGCTAAAGGTTCTCTTGAGCAAGAGGGTGGTCATTTTGGTTTATTAATGTCAGTGGAACTGGAAACTACATCGTTCCCCTTGAATACGGCAGGGTCATGCAGAATTACATCCGACTGAATTATGACTGTGAAGGTCGCTGGATCAATCCCCTCTAAGGAATACTAATTTAAAAATGGCAGTGCAAGTGTGGTAAAGAGGTCCTTGCCAAGACTAGGTAGCTGGTGGTCTGAGAACCACGATATGTAGTTTGAAAATGGGCGTGGCTTCGCCTCCTTCGCCCTCTGCAAAAAGTCGTGACGGGACGATATCAACAATAACGGATGCACAACGACGGATTAGCGCATGTGGCATTCCGCCCGCAGAGTTTCATAGTTTTCTCACTCGGTGGTCCCATCACATTCACGGTGTAGTTTGATCACTGCGTCAGTGGTGGGAGTCGAAGCCTCTCCATCGTTTTTCGAATGTTTTCTGCAGGCTACAGTGAAGGCCAGAGCATCACAAAGTTTGAGACCACCCATCCCGTTTCCTGTCGGAAATGTCAAAGTCCGACCAACTTCAGATTGGACTTCCCTTTGTTTGCAGATGCTCTCGGATGTCAGACGGTGTGGGTGGCCTCCCTGTAATTACCCCGTTCCTCGAACAAAGTCCTTCTTTTGCCTCCGAGGCTTGGTTTAATCAGACGAGAATCGCGCAATTCGCCACAATTGGCATAATAGCAGGCCATCACTTCCGGAGACCGATCAATGACGAAGGAATTCTGGAAACACAGGCGTTCCCTTTTTATATCTTTCGGTGAAGTTGGGCGATGAATTGAGGATAAAGACAATTGAAACTGCATTCGTTCGGTATTACAGTACGCGGCTTTTGTTGCGGCAACGCAATCGTAAGCCACGGACAGCGTGGCTCAGGCGGTAAGTCTGTAGCTTGTGATCTGAAGATGAAGGGTTCGAGTCCCTCTTATCTCCAACTCTTTTGCTTTTAGCCCTAACCTTCTAAACTTGGTCCTTACTACCTAAGTCCTCAATTACTCGTAGTTAAAGTCACTTTCCCTCGTGGCTCAAATGACCCGTTACGTGGGAGGTGGGCTGTCAGTACCAAAACAAGCGCTTTTTAACTAAGTTAGAGAAAAGTCATCCCGGTTGACGGTGAAAATAGACAAAGTGGATTATGTCTGCCGGTGGAATGAAGTCTCCGAGAGAGGAACTCGTACAGGGCAGGCAGCGGGGGCCGTGGAAGCTAAGGGAAAGCAAAAGGGCAAATTAGAGAAGTTGGAATTTGTTATTAGCGCTTTGTTTACGGGACACGAGAGGAATGTAATTAAAAGTGAGGATTCTCTCAAGTGGACGAACAAAGGAAGGAAATGGGTACGTGGGATTGGCTGTACCATAGGGCAAGGGTAGGTAAGCCTTGGGTCTCACTTGACCAGCGAAACCCAAGCCTAAAAGTGTTTTGGTTTAAAATCAACAAATGCGTACTGCGGTTCCGACTGATGTGAAGTTTTAAATTGCAGAATTCGGGAAAGCCGTCTGAAATGGACTTTCGCATGGTCTCTTTAGGAAAGTGGTGAAATGATACTTTGAAATTCAACACTTTTCTTGTCAGAGTAACGTCATTGGGGAGATAGGAGGGAGAAGGGAGGTGAGGTGTCTTGTTCAGAAGAAGCAGAGATGCAGTCATTGGAAAGATAGAGGTGGAGCAAGTGAGGTAGTGAGGAAATAAGAGGTTGAGGAAAGTGAGACAAAAAGACATCTGTCTCGAGATTGATCGCAGCACTTTCCATCATCAGAAGCAATATGGCATTCCACCTGGAAAGGTTGTTTTCAAGTGGCATATAAATTGATGGTGATTCAAACATCATAAATTGAAACTAACTCGACAAAACTATAAAAAAAATAATTCAGTTTTAATTTAAAGTTCATTTCGACCTAGAAGACGTCGAAGGGGAAACTTCAAAAAAGATGTTTGATCTTCGAATGATAGACTTTGGCTGTGGCTTTATGCAAGTACTTGAGTAACACTGTGTGGCTATAATCAAACGTGACAAAATGCTGCACAAGGATCAAACGGTTTTTTCATAATTAAAATTTTTAGTAGGATTATTCTCTTAGAATATTAGAATACATTTCTAGTGTTTCTAGCACAAGATTTCATTATTTGGGGCGTATCCGAACCCTTGAGGCCTCGCCCGGGCTACGAATTTTGGAGAAACGGCCCTCGGCAATGCTTGGTTATAATACGCAGCGCTGTGGCCCTTTACAAGGTGCTCTGTACCTCCCGAGGTCTCGTGCTGTGGTCTCTTTCGAAGAGTCCCATGGATGCTGGAGAGCCAACCAACCGTACGTGGCAGCCTTAGCAGAAGTGTCTCCGTTGAGAAGCAGAGGTTGTTTGTGAATCTCAAAGGGGCGGGGTTGGGTTTGTAACGAGGTCGTACGTCGGGTGACAAATGTAGATGACGGTGAGAAGAAGCTCATTTCGGCAGCCTTTGTGCTGAGGATGGATGGTTGGGAAGAAGGACATTAGGAGGCCAAATTTAGGAGGACACGGTGTGCCTCATCTCTTATGCAGAGACACACTGCACGCGGATCCCTTGAAATTTGAGATAATTGGGTCGTTTGGAAGTAGGACAAGCAGTCAGGGGACATGTGGAGGAGGTAAATAAGACCGATACGACTCCCTTTTTCTTCACGCAGAAAAAAACCTTAAGAGTAAGTGCTTGTTTCGTTGTTTTCTTTTCAGTGTCCTGGCTTCAGAAGGAAGCAAATGGGCCAAAACCACATGAACGCTAATTGCCCAGACGGGCAAGGAGACACTAATTTGTCAACTTTGAACTAGCAACGTCTCTCTCTCTCTCTCTCTCTCTCTTTTTCTTTCTCTCTCTTTCTCTCTCTCCCATCCATTCTCTCATCTCCGCCTCCGCGTCGTCGTGTTTTCCTGGGTATCCGACTGCATAAGCGTCCAGATTTGCACACAAATCAGCCATCAAACCGAATGGCCGAAGCGGTTCGAAAGCGTCATTATTGTCTCATGCATTCAGGATGACGCCTGATTAACGGCCGGTCGCAATTTGAGGACGACGTTACGCCAGACAGCACCTGTCGTTCCAGGAGAATGATAGTCTAGGAAAATGAGCACATAATGATTGTAAAGATAAAAATGATAAAAAGGATACAAGAAGAACAGTGAGCAAGCTACCGAAAAAAGTGGGCGAAGAAAAGGAGCCATTTTGGTCTCAGACGCCAGTTGTTTTCCAAATGACGTGCCAAATTTGGAGTCAGACTAGACTCTCTCGCCAGGAAAGATCACTGTCGAACACGAAAGATGGGATTCAATGAGCGAACGATCACTGGAAGAGAGAACTTTGGCCATTTGGATGCTTGATATGATAGAGAGCAAGAGAGAGAGAGAGAGAGAGAGAGAGAGAGCAAGAGAGAGAGAGAGAGAAATGAAAAGGAAAGGAAAGGAAAGAGGCATGGTATATTTGTGCACGTGTGATGTGTTCTGGGTAAAAATAGAAGAGTGTGTGGCAGCCCACCTTTGAATGTCTAAAGAGAAGACTAGTCATTGCTATAACAAAAATGTTGACAACTCTCTTGCTGACGTCTCAACTAGTTTATGTTAATAGGAGGATAAGAAAGAAAGAAATCTCCCGTGTTTTGGTTTCCTCCCCCAAGGCTGGGCACCTGAATTGGCATAAAAGGAGCCGTTGTTCCATTGAACCCCAGCTGTCATTTGCACTATTTCCTTAATGAATGCCGTTAATTAGGAGAAAATTTAAAGTTCACAATGTTTTCTTATTCTATTAAAAACATCTTAAAGCCTTCAATTCGTTTACCTTTTGAACAGTACACTGATGATATAACCCACCATACCAGTCATCTGGTAGTAAGCACCCAAGGGGAGGCAAAAGGGAGGCGATGGAGCATGAAATCAAATGTTGTAGCTGCATCTCGTGTGGTTTCTGAACGAACGACAAATTGCAAATTTGGACACTCGGCTAATTTTCAGGACAGACGGACGAGAGACCAACTAGTTGATGTCTTAAGAAAGACTCTCTCTCTCTCTCTCTCTCTCTCTCTCTCTCTCTTTCTCCTTCTATTCCTCTTTCTCTCTCTCTGTAATGAAGACAAACCTCTCAGTGAAGATTCTTGCCTAGAGCATCATTATAAAGACTAAAGTGCTCCGCAGAATAGATAACTAAGAAAAGAAACGCTTGCAAGTGGCCAAAAACTAAAAGATTTAGTGCATTTACATACATCCTTTTTGAGATATGCCATTAGATTCGCAGCTGATGATCTGCACTCTATAATAATTTATAAAGAGTGAGACATAGGCTTTTCTAGTTCATTGCAAAATTCAATGTGAATAACAGGTCACATCATAAAGCGACGTGCAATTATTTGATAGCCGCTGTTTACAGATTGACAGCGCACAGAATTTGTAATCCGTTTTCGGTACCACAACCTCCTCCCCAAAGCTTTTATAAAGTAGTCCCCATTGAATAGTTCCCTGTTGTTCCTTGATGAATGCAAATTAGACCTCATCGATACCACTGGACTTCCTTGTTCTCCGGGAAAGTGGAATAAGGATGGGTGACTCTTAAACAACCATGGTAAAAGTGCGTGACGACCGACCCATTTACCGATAAAACATCGAGGGTTCGGATCCACTAAGGGGCAAACTTTTTTGTTTTATATATTAACATTTATAATAAATTAGTAATGTGTTTATGTTATCACAGAATATATTAGAAGTGCTTATAGTTAACGCAAAAACTTTACTTGGAGCGGATCCGAACCTTCGTTGTTTGTCTAGTAGAACTCAGGGCCTAGGCCATGGATTTTGGGGGAGCGGGCCGGCCCGCAGCCATGGTTCCTCTTAACAGATTAACTATTAGATTGCAGTTGATGTGGCCACAAAACTTTGACAAAAGAGAAACTAAACTGGCAATGGACTGAAGCCATATACATTTGGTAGTGAAGCTGCAAATGAAACTAAGTTACACTGTGGTTGTGTTGTCCTCCAAGATGCAGCAGCTGAGACCTTTATGTAATGGTAGGAAGGTAGTTGAAGCTAGGGTTGGGTGACTACCAACTGCGGCTGGGTTGCTGTGAACTGCCATATGCAATCTTCGGCCATAAACCGGGGCAGACAAGTGGTGGGTTACTCACGGACCATAAAGCATTTGTTTTGAGGGCGAAAAGTGGTGCTTTTCACGCGATTCCTCTGAAAACAAAACGCATAGTCCTTTATTCAGCTGTACTTTCAATGGTCCTCAATGGCTATGCTCCCAAACAACAGAGGTCTCTGGGATTTGACGACATTGCTCATATGGTCTGGGAAATTTCAAGTAAATTCAACTATAAACTATAGTTTTCTTCGAAAATGTAGAGAGGGTGCTATTGCTCATCAAACTACATAGTACTTAGAGCAGGTGCTGGAAGTGGATCAGAGATCTGCGACTGACGCTAATTAAAGCGACCACGGGAGGGATGTCGTTATGGACCCTTACTCTCTTAGACTACAAGGGTAAAGAGAAGGCAGAGGCAGATGAGAGAAGGGAGATCTCTGCAAGAGAGCTCTAATCCACAGATGTCGAAGGACGTCGTCGGTTGAGAGGACGTTGTAAGTGACGTTTTCTCATTGCAGTCGGAGAAACAATTAATTAGATCAGACGTTGCAGAAGGCGGTCTGGTCATCAAAACCAGGAGGGGGCGGAAGGACGCTAATTGTCAGGAAAAGGGGAAACGGTCGTTTTTCATTTCCGGAAGGACACCCTGCATTCTGAATGAGGGAAAACTTGCAGTTTGAGAAATGAGACCAAGGAGTAGTGGACTGGAAGAGTGGGTCTGAACTCACCAAAAGTAAAGTATAATGATGAATAGAAAAAAAGGAGGAGTGAGTGAGTCAAAGTGAGCAAGTGAGGGAGTGAGGGAGTGTGAGTTTGTGTATGCCGATGAGTGAGTGTTTGTGAAGCCTGTGAGTGAGTGAGTGAGTGAGTGAGTGAGTGACGTGTGATCTCGAAGTAATTCGAATGTTCTCCTTCGGAGCTTCGACCTCTGGGGTGTGGAGGCGTCCTTTATGTGCTAAACGCGATTAGTAACGCCCACCGCCGTCCAATTACTCGACGGATTCGACAGGAACTAATAGGACGAACGGCCTTAACACAAATAAACAACTGGACATTAGGCTGTTGCAAAATAAATTGCAGTTTTTGCGGGATCCCTGTGGCTCGATGTGGTCTTTCAACCACTTTGTGGTTTTTCCAAATCCGTGTGATTTTCCGGCAGCAAAGATCAAATAACAGTTCCGCCGAGGGGCGTAACTGCTTGTCTTCGGCTTAACGCCTGTTCCCGTGACTCCCTGTCCCCTCTCCCTTTCCACACAATGGATTTCGCCTACAGAGATGACCCTCCCTACGAGGTCTGGCTCCAACTTCTGAAAGCGGTTAGTCACATTTTGGTTAAGAGGAAAAATGATTCTCTTCAATTTGCAACATTTTACATTCGCATGCGTTCGAACCCATGACCGTTTGCGTTGCATGCTAATCATTTTAAGGTTTTAACCACAAGGTCAGCGGTAGAACTTTTCGTCCCATCGAGGATGGATTGACCATTGCTAGGCATATCCTCCTTAAAACATTTGAGGAACGGTGTGTATATGTTTCTATTTTTTCATTTCCTCGCGATTTGTGGGCAAACGCGGCTGGCGGTGCCGCAGGCACCCTTTTGGGGCCGAAGGCTGCGAGCAGTGCGGCCGTAGGCCGCCTTCCCTAGCGGCCGAAGACCGCTTGTTTGAAATTGCCTATTCCAGCAAGCTTAGTATCAAACGAAAGCTACTGATGTATAGATTCTACGCATGCCAGGAGTGAGGACCGCCGAAGGCGGGCCGTAACTCCTGGTCTCTGATAATTGGGATTTTCGAACGTTACACTCGAGACGTCACATTCCTCTCGCTGGAATCACTTTTTACTCCCTGTGTCTGTTTGAAATGAGTCATTACCTTTGTTTGTGATACCCGAGAAGATGTCGATTCGGCCAGGAAAAATAGCGCAAAAGTCAAACAACCCCTAATTCTCTTCAAACAATCAAGGAATTAGAAATCATCCAAGGATTTCGTTAATATAAATAGCCTAGGGCTTTAGAGCTGCGGACCTGTGGTTGTGCCTTAAAGATGTCACTCCATAGCCTTAAAGCCTTTATTTAAGGCCTACACAAGTGACCAATGGTCCCTAGCCGAGAGTGACTTCGACCTCTGGAAGAGAGCCTTCGGCCGCTCCTTCCGAATGATCGTCGCTTACGACAAAAGTGCGTTCCATTCCCAATGCACAGGAATCCAGTCCTTTAAGCCTCGTTCTTCCCAGTCGGCTGCATCTGCAGTGTGACCTACCGCCACAGACAACGCCTTCATCCATCTACAGTACTCGGTCTGTTCTACGTCAGAAAAGAATTCCGCGGCAGAGGCATTGGGAATGAACTCTTTCGTCGTATTATAACAGACAAACAACATCACAATCTCTATTTGAATGGCAGTGGGTTACTGTAGCCCACAGTTATTCTGTTGATAATCTAGTGTCTTACATGGTGGAGAAGTACAAAATCAACTACAACTTTGTAAAGGAGAACCCGTGGAAGGCGATTTGGTATCAGGTAGGATTCTTAGAGTAGTTAGTTACAGAAACCCAATAAAAATAGCATTCTACAGTAACCCAGATTACAGTAGCAATAAAGAAACCTACGATAAGATCTCCTAGTGTAACAACAATTGGTCGTAAACATGCCATAACTCTTAATGCGGCTAATTTAGATACCTCCTGATCGAATAAATATGGAAACGCTGTCAATCTCATGTAAGACAATACCCCTAAGCACAAAGAATCTTCAAGGAGTCCTGGAGTACGACGCAACGCTCCAGGATGACCTCGACAGAACAAGCTTCATTCGTCTTTTTATAGCACAGGAGTGTGCAGACACATGGGTGGGTTACTGTAGGAAGGACTTAGAAGCCAGAAAGGCGAAGCTGAGTTCGTGCAAACGTGAGCCAATCATTGCAGGTCGCTCTGAATGAGTCGGGCAGAATCATCGGCTACGGAACAGCCCGTCTCCTAATCAACGGAGAACTCTTTATAGGACCCCTCTATGCAGATTCCACTGTAGGATTCCAAAATGTCAAAATCTTCCTTGTTTTTCAGACAGTTGCTTCTAGTTTGTTATGTCAACTACTGCGTGGAAAGCATAAAGGCAAATATCGAAACCTCCAATTTCAAATTCCATCAACAAATGAAGAAAGTCAGGCGATTGTGGAGAGATTAAGTGGTGGATTCTGCTCGAAAGAGGACTACACAGTCGGTGAGGGTGCAAGTGATTTTATGTGATGGAGAAGTTTTGAAAGCATTGATTTTCGATATCTAGGTCTTTCAACCAAATTCCGCCTGAAAACCGACGTCAACAAAGTCTTCTCCACCACAGAATATGACTTCAGCTTCGTATAACGAGAGATGTCTTGCCCAACACTTTGTAACATGAAACAAAATATAATTAAATTAACCGAATAAATAAATATTCCAGCGGGGGTGGCGTGTTTCCCGTTTTCGGGGGAGGTTTACATGGAATCGGCTGGCGGAATACGTGAGGCGCGGATGACGGAGTCCATTCAGGGGTTATAGAGGGGCGGCCTCCGGAACGGACGGAGCACGGTGCTCTCTGGTGGCGGCCGTGGATGGATTTAGACGCACAGTTGCAAAGGGATGGATGTCCAGGTACAGAAGAAACAGGATTCCAAAGAGGGGCTGAAGAGGCAGAGAAATCATAACCGAGTGTAGAAAACGCACATGACTCGTAAGGAAGACATCCTAAGAGACTTGAACGGTAGAGCAAAGGTGCGTTTCTCGATTCTCGGGCTATGATGAGATTCTTGGGCTATGATGGCTATGAGACCTCGAAATTCTTTTGCGTACGGTTACCCTGTCATTCGCATGAGACTGCATGAGTTTCGGAAACCGCAGGCAGCCCATTTTATGCAGATTTTCTGACCACTGAAAGCGTTAGTTTCTGTGACTTTTGTTTTTGACTCACAGTATTTGAGAAAAAGCCTAAAAAACAATTTGAAAGTTTAGCAACACGGATACAGGGTGACAAGACATCAAAGTGACATCCCAACAACCAACATGGCCTCAAAATATTATTCCTAGGACTTTCGAGATCCAGAAGCCTGCGCTATTAAGAAAAAAACCTTGATATGAATTGGGGGTACTGAATTTTAGTTTTAAAGCCGCAGGGCCTGTGGACTACATTGCAACATCACGAAAGGACCACTAGCCACATGAGCCTATGCAGATGACCTGAGCCATAGAACCACCTGCATGAGTTCACCTCCAAAGGACCACAGAAACGCAGCTGATGGTGAGACCGATCACACAGGCAACAAGAAAACTCCACACCACATAAATACACCAATCAGACTAAAATGCGGGGTAGTACATCTATGGACAAAGGACCTCAGGATTATAAAGCACCAGAATGTGTGGATTTCAAAACCTCGCCACATCTTCAAGTGTTCAAACCCTCAAACAGTTGACGTCAAATGTCAATTCTATCTATTTTCACAAGTTCTGATGTTTTCATAGTTTGATTTGGAAATTAGGTGCTTCGTTCGTTACCAAATGATGACGTTTTATTTAATTTGTCAAAACAAGCCATTCACAGTTAAGTGAAATGTACAGTGGATGGACTTTCGTCATTTTCCAGTTCCCATTGCACCGGGTGGTCGTTGAGGTCCTCGTTCCCAGCCATGGATCAAAGTCGTAAGTGCCGGTGGACGAAATGTGGACATGACACGCGAGATGGGGGACGAAAGCGGTGCTCAGGAAGGAAAACAAGGGACTCGTTATGAATGCAGCTGCAGGGGAGGCCAAAGACGACGAGACAATAACAAAGTAGAGCATCTATTCACGAGGAACGAGATTCTCGGGTTGGAGGGAATGGGGATCAGCTGGGGAGAGAGAGGGAGAGAGAAGGAAAGGGAGAGAGAGACAGGAACAAGGATGACATG
>JAJQXH010000041.1:1932500-2084888 GCA_022343465.1 Oscheius sp. G VE-2021
AAAACCACAAAAAAAAAAAACACGCCTCTGATAGTGAACCAATTTTTACCTATTACATTGTGCTGCTAACCAACATGACGACAACCCTCCAGTGTTATAAAGGATAACAAAATTAATAACGTGGCGATGTAACTCTTAGGTCTTTGTAAGCACATCGTGGAAATCTGACCTTCACGACTGTAGCTCTACCAAAACTATTCAAATCGGACCCTGAGCCTGCTCTCCTTAGGCGTCTCTCTCCCGCCTTGTCCGTGTCTGGTTCCCATTTCCTTCCTGCAGCCATTTTTCTTGCTGAAACAGAGAAAGGTGTTTCTGTTTACTTGTTAGGCAGTCTACAGGAAAATCAAAGACACACCTGCCAAGAAAAATGGCTGCAAATCGAGGAAGTACGGGGAGACAATCAGGGGATAGAGTAGGATTTCCAGGATCAGATAGCAAAAAGGGCGATTGAAACGGGAAATGATCACAAATTAGAGAAGTTAGCGGGAAAGATAGAGAGAGAGAAAGATAGAGAGAGAGAGAGAGAGAGAGAGAGAGAAAGAGAGAGAGAGAGAGAGAGAGAGAGAGAGAGAGAGAGAGAGAGAAGGAAAGGAGAGATAGGATGAGAGAGCCGTGACGATTGCACTGTGGCTATCAGAATTCTGCATTTTCAAAGAGATCAACTTTTTGGAAACAAATTGTTTGTTTATTCTACGTTATGTGTTCTTTTGCACCTAATTCCATGCATCTAAGGCACATGTCTTTCGGTCGGAGAATGCAATCCGTCACATCCTCGTGCAGTCGTCTGTTCCGATTAGATTTTGAAATTAGGCGCTGCCGAAGAGATTCTTGAGGGCATCCGAGGCTGGGATTTTGGTGTTGGAGAAGGAAAACAGATGTTTCGAATAGGGGGGATGGCTTTCGCATCATAAAACGGGTTGGAGAGGGAAAACTTGGTGAAACTTCAAGGGGTTTCTGCTCACTCACTCACTCACTCACTCACTCACTCACTCACTCACTCACTCACTCACTCACTCACTCACTCACTCACTCACTCTCCCTCTTTTGAAATCTCCATTTTCTGGGTCACTAGCACCACTCTGCCGTTCTATTCCAATCCTGTTGTTCCATATCCGCCGATCCTTTGTGTCGGCCACAATCGCCGATTTCTGCTCTTCCCTCCAAACACAATTTCGTGCCTGTGCAGATCCCACACCCTCTCGTATCTGTGAAATATTCAGCCGAATATTCCCTCCGCAGATCCGTTCCCCCGCGTTTCCGTCGTTCCTTCTCCTCCGCTTTCTCCGATTTATGGAGTCGTAGAATGGAGATATCTGAGCAACGGACGGAAACAACGGACGACACGGAGAATTTTGTCTAGAGATCACAGTTCTCTGAGAGAGTCCCTGTCCTTTCTGCAAATTAGTAAAATACATCATTTTATAGCCAAAATCTGCATAACTCCCCAAAAACCGAATAAAAAGACGGTTATAGCGAATAACACGAACCACCCCCTCTTCGTTTCCAAAATTTGTTTCAGTTCCGTGAATGATTCATATTCTAATTGTTCAGGTAATTCTTCCTTGTTGAGAGGGTAGTCATTCTTCCGCCGAGGGCACAAAAACAAGATGACTCTCTCCTTTGGCCTTATTTATGTCCACGCAAGAGCCCCAAGGAAGACGATATGTACCCTCCAGACCTCAAATCAAGGCAGAGAGACAGGTCAACCCTTATCAGCGGCCTCGTTTGACCCCTCGATTAGGACAGACATTCTTCTTGCCAACAATTCTGGAGAGAGAGGAAGTGTGAGAGAGTAAAAGAGAAAGAGAGAGAGAAAGAGATAAAGATAAAGAGAGAGAGAGAGAGAGATTTCCCCGTCTCCAGGCGGCTTCACATCGTCGCCGTGGCTTCCCACGATGGCGTGTCTTTTTGTTGCCAAACATCGCCGCCGTCGCTGTCACCGCCACTGACTCATGTCGCTTCCCTGATCCCCGGCCTTCCTTTTATTCTTCGTAGCCCGTGAGCCCCGTGTTTCTTGATTGGAGGCCAAGTTGTGTTCTTTCTTCCTCGGAACATCTAATTTTGGAGAATCGTTGACCCAGCGGGAGCCAATAAACACGCACTTTTGATTAAGGGACCTCCCTTCTTCTTAAAATCTCCGTTTGAATTGCAGAAACGAACGTTTTAGTGAATATTGTGTCCAAAATCCAGAGTTTCAAAAACACAGTTTTCGTATAAAAAACGTTTCCTCTTCTAAAACTAATAAAAAACAATGATAAAAACACCGCTTCTAATAAGAAATAAAATATTTTTCTGCACCGAGGCACGCATGTCTCATTTGGCCGCTAACTTTGTTTGCTGAGAAACAATCCAATCAAATGCGGAATATGCTTTTTCATTTTCTGCTCCAATTTTCTCATTTCGGTCGCTTAATTTCTAAAAACTGCACCTTCAACCTACAAAATGGGGGTTTTACAAACATAAGCGGCTGTGGAAATTAGAGGAAGGCGATGTCAGAATGGTTAGCTGTTTTGTCTCTGACCCACAGCTTCTTGGTTCGATCTCCCTCATTTCAATTTTAGTGCACTTGGTTAAAACATAATTGTGGAATTGGGTTGTTATGCCTTTCGCCCTTAAAAGTTCCCTAAAGAATAAAAAATGGCATTGGAGCGCGAGAATACCTCTGACCCCTGCCACGTGTGAGTTGTTCTTCGTCGCAGAGAAAGACACAATTAACAGCGCCGTGTTGTTATAAACCCAGGCGCAGAACAAACACCGCCTAGTCGGATATCGGACGTAGTCCTCCACCAGAATACCTCTCTTCTTCTGCCAACCTCTCTTCTTAACGCCGTTTCAAATAACACTTATGAGGGAATCTATGCTCATCAGAATGGGCAAATGAAACCAAGATTACCGGTAAAGGTGGCCATATATTTGTATTTTAAGGGGACAATTCAATTTATAGTTTGCCAATTCTTGCTGGTTCGAATCCATTCAATTAATTTATTTTCAATTTTTAATATGAATATCGACAAACATTCATTTTCTCTGAATTATGCTTTGAAAACTATTTTTTGTAAAATATATGAAAAATGAGTTGAAAAAATGAGTTTAAAAATATTTAAAGGAAAAACCTAGGTTTTGAATTGATGAAACTATAAAAACAAAAATTTAAAAAAAAAAAACATAGAAGGAATTCGAACCTGCCTGAGGCAAAATATCACACAGACATGCTACCACTGCACCACAAATGCGCATTTATAGGTTTATGGGAATATGTGCCTTTCACGCGACAGAAAGAAAAACTCCCCTTGAAATTTTTGATCGATGGCATACATGAGGCATCCTTGTTTCTGCGATGTACAACCCTGGTTCAACCCCCGTCCTATCCTTTTCGCTTTCCCTGTTCACATTTAAATCACTTTCATCTTGTTCTTAATGTTTCCTTTCCCATTACCATTTCATTGAATATCCCGTTTCTCTCCAGAATGTTAGCTGTTTTTCACAAATCGCCCTCGCAACAGTCACGTCGTCGTTCGGGCGATTGGAAAGGTGCCAATATGAAGTTCTTCGAGGATTTTGTGAAGTTGGTGAGTGAGATCAGTGTTGGAACGAAAAACAACACTGTTTACGGATGATTAGCCACCGGATTTGCAGAGAAGAACCTAATTCACACGTATTCAATCTGTTTATTGCCGCTGGGATGCTCTCAGTCTATGGCAAATGAAGCAAAAACTATTATCTTCAGATTATATTGCAAAAAATTGATCCTCTGATCGCTAGTGTGGCAAGCAGAATCGTTACCAATGCACCATTACTGCAAACTGCCTGCCCTGCGACTGATTCCATTAGAATCCCGCCTTTTGTCTTCTTCATGACCACGAATGTTGTGTTTTCCTGAAATGGGCTTACGAATACTTGCGAAAAATAACCACATTCGTAATTTGTCGTCTATTTTTGATAAACAACTTGCCTTCCTGTTTTTGAATAGAAGTGGTAAACAAAAAAACTACTTTGTTATTATATCTCTTCTACTGGCTGAGTCTATCTCAACAATTCTTTTGAAAACACATTGAACTGTGAAATTAAACTGCACATTTGTTCAAATGCCGAAACGGGCCAGGCTGAACAGGGTCGGCACGGCTATTTAGCCAAATTTAAATAATTTTAAATAAAGTTTTTTTAACTTAGAAAAAGGGCTTAGTAGTACTTCTACTGTTTAACTAAACGATTTTCAAATCAGCACAAACACATGAAGTGCACCGTTCGGGATTGAACCCTGGTCGAGTGTTTAACAGTTTTTACTGGGTTGTCCGGATAACTGAGACATGCATCTCTCTCTCTCTCTCTCTCTCTCTCTCTCTCTCTCTCTCTCTCTCTCTCTCTCTTTCTCTCGAACCTTTCCTCAAGATTCCAATTAGCCCAGTACCCAGGGATAATCAAGCGTCCCCAGCCTTTGCATTGTTGTCTCCGCCGTGTGGCTTCGATGAGTAAACCATGTGTTCCCTGCCTTCCGCTATGATTATCCCCCAACAACAGATTTCTCCCATTTGAATCCTCTACTTCTCCAATGAAACGTCATGTGTTCAGGTGTACGAAGGATTACGGTGTAAGTCGCTTTACTTTTTTAGATTCTCTCTATCAAAGTTTAATTTTCAAGATAAATTATAACTCTTATGTATCCCTCTGTTTTCCGTCTGCCAGGTGTCTCGGCAGACGCGGGCTCGAAGCCCGCGTTTTTCTTTAAATTTGCATTTGCTGCGGGAAAGTTCTTAAGTTCAGAGTGAAAGTTGCGAAGAAAGGGCGGTTTTTGTCGGAATCATAAGTAAGTGTCGTGTTTCAGGAGAAGGCGATCTGTGCAAACAGATTGGAACTCGGGCTCTGAAAGCGAGAAACTCGACACCGAAATGGACGCCTTCACCCGTCTGGCGCTTTCAGCCGACCGGTGGGGACAGCCCAGTTTTAATTGGTTACGGTGTGCCAGACTTTATCTGTTGAAGGCAGAAAGTGGTCTTTGCAGAAAGAGCGTGTCTTCGAGAGACAGTATCTCTCGAAAAGATCTTTGAACTTGGCAGTTTAATTGTCTCTCTTCCTCCGTCTCTCTGAAGACATTTCGGTCGTTTGCTGACTAAATGTTGTCCAGAGACGCGTGGGAAAGCAGCCACTTCATTGGAATTCCCGTCATTGCCAAGACTCCTTCTTCTTTCTTTGTCTTACTGTATGTTTCTCTGTCAATATCCATTTTCATTTCATTTCCATCAAACGTGACTGGAGATCCCATCAGCCAAAACAGCCAAAGTGCGTGAGAATCTGTCGAAACATGACCCTCCCTCTTTCATTCGAAGTTGCTACTGGCCAGTATTGTTCATAGACCTCCCCATCCACTAAAAGGCCGCTCAGCGGTCCAGCCTTCGGCCGCTGTTCCAAAATAGCTGGAGTTCATTCAACTCTCGGTGTGACCTCTTCCACCCGGTTGCCTCCGTCGTCTGTTTCTAATTTCGTACGCGTTTTGCACCGCTTTTTCCCGTCCGCCAGTTTCTATTCTGATTATCGGCCTCGATGATCGAACACGCAAACAACGGCGATTCTTTGAGAAAGTTACAGTTTAGTTCAATTGGGAAGAGATGGTTTATAGGGAGAGAGAGAGAGAGAGAGAGAGAGAAAGAAAGAGAGAGGGAGAGAGAGAGAGGGGGAGAGAGATAGATAGAGATAGAGAGAGAGGGGAGAGAGAGAGAGAGAGGGAGAGAGAGGGAGAGAGAGGGAGAGGGAGGGGGGGTTACACATATTAACAAATGACCTCCTGCGGCACAATTTCTCTTTGAGCCCCACTGGCAGGCCGTTTCCAATTTGCAGTACCAGATGTCCGAAACCAATAGCTGCACAATTCTTTTCTAATTCTTCCTATCAATTGCCCTCTTTTCTATCATTACACAAAGAGAGATTCAAGAGGGATAGTGCATGAGTGAGCACGTGTGCAGCCCCATTGACGCGTAAGTGAGCACGTGAGGGCGTGTGGCCGTGCTCCAGACGGAAGTGTGTGGTGTGAGCTATAAATAGGAGATAAGGAGAAGCGTGTGCGGCGTTCGATCGATCAAGTGATTGCGTCCGTCTCTTAATCATTCCACATTGTCATCCACGCATCTAACGCATGTTCCTCCACTAAGAAGACGACATGCGCGACGCGGCGCGCGACCGCACACGGGTAGGCCACCTTTCCACGGGATTTACAAAATCGGATCGGAATTGAAACTTTCTTCTTTTTTTGTGTTGACCAACTTTTATTCTTGGTTTCCAATTTGTTGAATTCACGATCCCCCGAAAACCCAGTTTTTCCAAGTGATCAGCTTTTGTTTTCTTTAAAAATTCACAGTTTTCTCAGAGCCATTTTCATAAAAGCAATTTCCCGTTTGTAATGGTACTGTTTCCATTCAGAGAATAATTGATTCTCACGGAATTTACCTCGGTCTTTTCAAGAAACAAAAAAGCGGGAAAAGGGCCGATAAAGGTTGTTGTTTGCTCTTGCTATACGTGGAATACGTGGAAAACCAAAGCGCACTTATGGAATTCTAAACAGCACACAAATTTCTAGATTATGTGAAATTGAGATAAAGATGATGGGGGATAAAGGCGTTTATTCATGTAGTTTGTTCTAGGTCGTTGGGGCCAACCTTAGTTGTCGGTCGGCGGAGGCTTGTCTGATCCTCCGAAACTTCCCTCAGCATGTTCCACAGACCATACATATGCTCGCGAGAATTTTCGGCCGATCAAAGCTAGCCCTTCAATGCCTAAGTTTACTTTCCCGTTGCATTTCTCTTCTGTGAGAATGTTTCTTCTTTTCCGCTTTGATCCCTTAGCCGTTTCCTTCGTCCACAATCGTCAGTAACTGGCCCACAAAGTGGCTGATTGTCTCTTCTTTCCGTTGCTCCCCAGATGGTGTTTGCACTTTTCCCTCTTCCAGACATAACACTCCATTCTCTCCTCTTCCTCCCACTGATTTTTAACCCCTGGGGTTCGCATTTTTTCCAAAAACAAAGGATTTACGGCAAATCCTCGAAGCAGCCAGTGATTCTTCTTCTTTTCCTTGTTTTGCGACGCTCATGTCGAAAATTTCGGAGGCCGGCGGGCCGATGAATTGGAAATTAGCGATGAATCTCAGGCGGCGCTGTTTGCCATCCTCGCAGATGCACAACAGCACAACCGCAAACTTTGTGAGTATTCTGTTTTTGGGCTTCAGTGCTAATTTAATGTTACGTTGTGGCTTTTTATGCAGTGAAGTGGCTTTTTTATGCCCGTGGACTCGCGCTGTGGCGAAGCGAATTGGCTATGTTGTTCCACTTCAGCTTACAGTTAGAGATGTAGGCCCGAGAAGCGGTTTGATCAAACTGCTATTGCTGTGGCGATGTCACCTTAGAGTCAGTGCCCAATGGACAGTAGCTGTTTCTGCCGGGTTAAGGATAGTGGATATGGTCCCCCACTGAAATGCGGTAGATCAAAAGCGGAGTCATCTTTTAGTATGAGAGTGCACTCAGAATAAGGAGTACGCAGAGAAATTGCTACAAAAAGCCTCACACATGTTTTTTCTACTACCTCCATTATTCCCTGAGGCATTTGTTTTACATAGACTATAACGCTTCGAATTGTGTTGTCATGTGGCCTTGCACTGTCAAACTATGATGTTTGATGCTCCGCTGTGGCGCTTTTCTTAATCCGGGTTGCTTCCTTTAAAACCATGGCTTCGCGGTGACACTGCTACTTTGCTACACTGTTGACAAGGATAGATTTGGGAGCTGTTTAACCAAGCATGACTACGGGTCGGCCTTGTTGCCGAGAATCCCCGGCCCTCACTTGTTTTGTGATACTTGGTCCTCACCCACTTCTGCCTCCGCTGCTTTTTGAGGCTGTGTGAGAGAGCTTGTTGGCCTTAAGTCCAAACAGTCTGTGATTATCTTGCCGTTTTTCCGCCGTGGTTGCGGACGCCCAAGTTCTTTGGTTTTGTGGCCCCGCGGTTTAGCTTTATGACCTCATCGAAAGGTCAAAAGCTCTGGTAGTATGCTTTAACGGAAAACAAGAATCACAATCTTATCGTTAGATGAGAGATTGCGAAAAAAGTGATAGAATTAGAAATTAAGACTGGAAGAGAGAGAGAGAGAGAGAGAGAGAGAGAGAGAGAAAGTTTGCTGCAGACAATGTGTTTGTCTTTCCCAGTCCAAATAGAGCGGGGATCCTCGTGGGCATAAATTTCAATTCTCGTCGCTGCATATGACACCCTCAGGGCAATGACGCAAGTCTCAAACACAACATCAACAACACTGTATGTTTGGCATATGCCATTTAAGCCAACTTAAAAAGTACCTCCAGCTTCTTGATAAGAGAAAATGCTTCGGGTTGCAATTTGTCAAAAGTCATTTCAAGCGAGAGGATTAACAGCCAGTAAACAAAAACATCTCCTCAATCTTTCTTTATACCTCACTCTTTGCTCCACCTCCTCTCCTCTCTTTCTCTAAGCTCTCTCTCTCTCTCTCTCTCTCTCTCTCTCTCTGTCTCGTCAGACTTACTCCAACATTTCCCACGATGCCGGCTGTCTCATCCGCTGGAAGGAAAACATAGTGAATAAGTGAAGTAGCGGGGGTTCCAGTCGTCGATTTCAGCGATTCTGTCTTCTTTGTTTTCCGCAAATGCATTCTTCTCATTATTCCGCTCTACATTGTCTTCCATCGCAATCGCTCGATATTTCTGATTTCATGCCCATTATTCACCCAGTTCTCTGTTTTGAAACCCGCAATTTCTGAGCTAAACTTCTGTTTAAAGATTGTAGGTCACACACACACACACACACACACACACACACACACACACACACACACACACACACACACACATACGCGCGCGCAGGCAAAGTCCACCAAGATAGTTTAGAATCTTTACTTTTAGGTACTACTTTGGTCCAAACGGCAATCCTTTGAATAAATTATTGTGTATCTCGGGGAAATTTGCATTTTAAAACAAGGAAATCAGTCTAATGCGGGACCCAAGGCGTTATAGTTTCCGTCTGCGCTTATAATTAGGCCCCGCCCATTATCCCGAGCGGATCATCCAAGGCTCCCCTCCCCAGAAGGCAACAACAATGAATGAATTAGGAGTCAGAAAGAAGGAAAACAGACGGCGAATGCGAATCACAAAGGCCGTCACATGCGTCTGAAAGTTGCGTGCTTCGGCCCCCAAATCGGGCCATTACCCGTCGCCCCTCGCCGCATGGACGAACCGCTGCTCGGAGCCCCGGCTCCCAAAGACTATTCCACTCTTCGCAATAGAAAGAAAGTGAGAAAATCAAGCACATCAATAAATAATAGAAGAAAAAGGGTAAACAAAATACTTTTTTGACGCCGTACGACATTGTCTGGAGAAGACGCTTCCTCCCGATGTGTGATCAAAACAAACGTATTACAGTAATCACGAGGGTTTCCGGGATCGTTTTTAATGGGTTCACTTTGCGATCGGCAATCAGAAATGTTTCAGAGCCTCGAGATGGGGCGGACAGACGCCCTCGAACCGCTACACGGCGGATGGGAACGGCAGCACTTCAGGTGGGAGCATTTTAATCACACTTTACTGTATTTTTACTTAAATATAAAACGTTCTAGCATGCCAAAGAATCCACGCTCAGCCCCCGTTAGGTGTTTTGTAGCAAAAATATAATTTTTGTAGTAAAAATCTCACGCTCAATCTCACTGACTCATTTACTGACTCACTGACTCACTGACTCACTCACTCACTCACTCACTCACTCACTCACTCACTCACTCACTCACTCACTCACTCACTCACTCACTCACTCACTCACTCACTCACCCTCACTGCCTCTCTTTTTGATGAAAAGTCACAATTACCACCATTCGTAATTGAGTTAGCGGCAATTAGACACCTCATTACTTCTCCAGCTTCGTTGACCAAACATTCTTCAAATGAGGTTATTATAGTTATACAGAAATTGTACTTTTGTGCATTTTGATACGAATAGATCACTTTTTCTCTATCGTTCGCGTTTCCTTTCTGCGGCCGGCGGAAGGCGATTTAGCAAGAGAGGCCGATTACCACCCGATTTAGCATGGGAGAGCACAAAGAAGGGGGGCCATTTTGCATGTCTTTTGAGGTATTCGCTTTAATTTGAGATAGTTCACTCAAAATATCGTATAAAAGAAAGGTTTCCTAATAACTTCTACAGAAGTTCCAATCACAGCGAAACATGCCTTGAGTCATTAAAACCTTCCAAAGTGCATTTCCCTAATCCTAGGCTCAAAAGTCCCTGCCCAAGTCCTTATTGCGGTGCAGTTCCTTCCGAACACCATAACCGTGTGTGCACATAGCCGGAAGGCTCTTTCCGGTCCGTCGCCCTCTGCCTTCCATGCGGCGCCCAGGGGCGCTTCCTCCGAATTCCACGGGTAAATTGCATTTCCTCCTACACGTAACGTTCGTTCAGAACGAGGGCCTCCTGAAAAGTTGGACAAAAACATAATTCTACAAAAATAGAAAACAACAACATTTTCAGCCAGGAATTGTTGGATGCGTTGGATGAAATCGCAGACGATGAATCTTTGTTTCTGGAGGCCTGTCGACAGGACACCCTGTACCCCATTTACTTTGAACACATTAACACTGGAAGAATGCAGGTTAGGCAGAAAAATAATTGAAACTGAAGGCAAATTTCAGTTTGCGTTACTTTTCCTGTTTACACTGTGTTTGGCACAGACTATTATAATTATGTTACTCGGAGAATGGGTTCTCCTCTTCTTTCTAATTCTTATTGACGTGAGTTTCAGAGAGCGGCAGAGAGAAGCATACAGACAGAAAAGAGAGGAGAGTACAAAGGCCAATGTTTCAGATCACCGTCCTAGCCCTTACCATTTTTTACAAGGGCAATGCCCAAGTCCTCTCGGCAGTTGTCATCATTTGCTCAGTGGTTCTCCTAGGCTGTGCTCCTTTCATCCTCCATTCCTCTCTCACTATTCTAATTCTCTTTTTGTGCTACACTCTACTTCCAATTCCTCTTCTGCCAACGGTTCGTAGATCAACCCTTCTGACCGACTGAATTCTTTCAGATGATAGCTGCCTCGGTTGTTTCAGCAACTGGACTGGCAATTCAAGTAATCAACAGCAGCAACATGCAAAGTGTTGGTTCCTTGAATTGACTTCTAGAGTTTGTCCGAGTAACATTTTCATTTTATTTAAAATATTGATATTACTTTGAGGATCCTATAATATAGTTTATTTCAGCTAATCTCCGACGCGTTGCTCTTCCTGGGAATCAACATCGTCGGTTTCTTCGTATACTACCCAACGGAACTGGTCCAACGCAAAACATTCCGAGAAACCAGGTACTAACTTTAAAAAAAGGTAAACTCTGTGCTTAGGAAATGTGTGGAGACAAGAATGATGCTTCACCGAGAGCTCGACAAACAAGAGAAGATCCTTCTGTCAGTCCTTCCAAAGCACATTGCCTACGAGGTGAAAAGAGACATGCAGGGAAACGACGAAGAGAGGATGTTCCATAAGATCTACATCAGAAAGCACGAGAATATCAGGTAAAAGAAGTTAGACACTTAGAAATAGTGGGTTTCAGTATCCTCTTTGCTGACATCTGTGGATTCACAAACTTGGCTTCTGAATACACGGCGGAGGAGTTGGTGTTGATGTTGAACGAGCTCTTTGCGAGATTTGATGCCTTGGCTAATCAGCATAAGTGTATGAGGATTAAGGTTAGCCAGACAGAGAAGGAAAGTTCTCACATCTTTATTAAGATTCTCGGAGACTGTTACTACTGCGTCAGTGGCCTCCCCGACAGCATCCCCGACCACGCCGCATGCACCGTTGAAATGGGCATTGACATGATCGAAGCAATCAGGTAGACCTTTTCCCATCGATAACTTATTTTGTCATTCAGACTCGTCCGTGAAATGACCCGTGTGAACGTGAACATGCGAGTGGGGATCCACTCTGGAAGGGCGCATTGCGGAGTGATTGGACAGAAGAAATGGCAGTTCGATGTATGGTCGGATGACGTCACTTTGGCTAATCATATGGAATCTGGAGGCATTCCTGGGTAAGTGGTCAACAGAAGCCTCAAATGCAGTTTTTAGTCGTGTCCATATAACCAAGGCCACTTTGGATGCATTGAAGGGAGCTTACTTGGTTGAGATTGGAAATGGACATGAGAGGTCGAAGTATCTGGCTGAGCACAATGTGGAGACCTACCTGGTGGTTGAGGGATTGACTAAGACGCCAACTCCCAATGAGAATTCCAGGAGACAGGTAAGAAAGAAAAGGGAAAAAAAGGGAATCATCTTTTTCAGACGACGAGCAAAGAACTCCGTCTCACAGGAATGGCTCATCCAATCCAACGAGGCCCAAGTTTAAGGTATCTCATTTGGTTGTTTCTTCCATACGTCCTTTCTAAGACATGCCGTGAAGCCCGTTAAACCCATCAAAGAAGACGTGGAGTCGCATTTGCGACAAGGCATTCAGGCGATAAACAAGGAGTCCTGGAGACAACAACACTGCGAAAGGATCACTTTGAAGTTCAAAGAAAATAATGTTGAAAAGAAGGTGGGAACGACACTTTTCTATTAAACTTCAATTGTTTAGTTCCTTGAGGTTAAGGAGTCCGCCCTTATGATGCAGATCTGCTGCTATCTCATTGTCTTTATTCTCGCCTGCGCTGTGCTCTCTATTGCCAATCTTGGGTATGTTTCGATGCGGTTACTTGTACTAAACAAACTATTTCCAGTTCTCTCCCCATGTACACATGTATGGGAATGGCTGCCGTTGCCCTGTTCGTCATTGTCACGTATGTCGCCACCAGATCATTCATGGTTAGTTTGTCTTCCACCAAACAAAAGCATCTCTTCAGCTGAGGAATGCCAAAAGAGGGGCTAAGAAACTCAACTGCTCCCGCCCGATCCGCATAACTTGTATCTTCGTCATCATGATCTTGGCAAACTGTGTTGTTCTCCTGGTTAGTTGTATCTAGTGTTATTCTAGAATGATCATTCAGACAGTGAAAAAGGATCCCTGCACCTTCCATTGCACCATGGATGGCGCTATCTTCGATG
Source organism: Oscheius sp. G VE-2021 (assembly GCA_022343465.1). Lineage (NCBI taxonomy): Eukaryota > Metazoa > Nematoda > Chromadorea > Rhabditida > Rhabditidae > Oscheius > Oscheius sp. G VE-2021. The sequence goes on from JAJQXH010000041.1 coordinate 1,945,586, forward strand.
AAGGTGGCTGCAATCGGATCCCTGAGGGAAATTCAGAAGTGCTCTATTCTTGTCTTCTTTTCATAATTCTCTTCAGTTGATGTTCGAAACCTGTCTCCTTCTCCTCCTGGCGACCTGTGTCTTCCTGGCCCTTCTAAGTTCCTCTAAAGTGGTCATGGTGGTCTTCATGTGTGGTTGTGGGCTGGTCCTCATGTGGGTGGTCCCAGCGGCTCAGCTCAACAATCGCCAGTTCCACCTCTGGCTGCAGGTGGTTTGTGATTTGGTTATTGATCCACCCCATATTTTCAGGAGAACAATCACATGTTCGAAAACTTCACCCTGTCTGCCCAGATGTCAGCCTTCTGCAGTAATCAGTCGTTCTTGGACGATTTGAGAATCTTCTTCACCATGACTGCTATCTTTGCTCTGGTGTTGATTATAATGCAGAGCAGAAGGTCCGAGCTCATTTCAAGATATGACTTCATTTGGAAACTGCAGGTTAGATTTACATTATACTCCCAGCCAATCGGTACATTTCAGGCCTTGGATGAACAACTTGAGATGAAACGCCGACATGGACAGAACAGAAGTGTTCTAGAGAACATCCTACCATCCCACGTGGCTAGACACTTCCTGGAAGACAAAATCAACATCACTCGAGGAAAGGATCTCTATCACGAGGTACTTGGAATTGTATTTTGCATAGCAACTGGTTTAGGCTCGTGAAAACGCCTGCATCATGTTTGCCACCATCACGGAATTCAACAAGTTCTACATTGAATTGGATGGAAACAACGAAGGTGTGGAATGTCTCCGTCTGTTAAATGAGATTATTTCTGATTTTGATGAGGTAGCTTCATCCTCAATTGAATCTTTAACGCCTTTTCAGTTGTTGGATCGTGAGGAATTCAGATGCATTGAGAAGATTAAGACCATCTCGACTACATACATGGCTGCTAGTGGCCTCAGTGGAAAGGTAGACTTGCTTTTGATGAGGAGCTGATATTTGTTTCAGATTGATGACAACAATCACGTCGTTGCTGTGGCCAACTTTGCTAAAGAACTGGTGTCGAAAATTCAGGCTATCAATGAGCACAGCTTCAACAACTTCAATCTGCGAATAGGTGAGCTGTTATTCGTGCTCGCGTATGTGTTTGTGGGTGACTACTATGTGTATTATGTTTGAAAAACTTGATGCTTTCAGGAATCAATGTGGGTCCAGTAGTGGCTGGTGTCATCGGAGTGTGGAAGCCCCATTACGACATCTGGGGAAATTCCGTAAATGTGGCCAGTCGGATGGATAGCTCAGGAATTGCGGGGAGGATACAGGTATGTCTACTTTTCTGCCTCACTTAAACGTATCTTTGGTTGTCATTAAAACAAAGTTTGTTTTTCAGGTAACGGAGGAAACCAAGGCCATCTTGGAGCCCTATGGCTTTGAGTTCGAGTGTCGTGGGGAGATCAACGTCAAAGGCAAAGGCCTGATGACCACCTACTTCATGGTTCTGTAGCTTCGTTGTTAAGTGCCAACTAGTCAATAGGCCCGGTAACCTTTGCCTGGAAATAAACACGGGTCGTGTCTTCTGTGATCTTTTCCTCATTTATTCGTGTATGTCAATTAAATCGTACTCCTAACAAAGTCTTCTTTGAAAAGATTGTCTTTGACCCGTTCCATCCATTCCACAAGAGTCGGGTATTCAGTGCCCAATATGCGAGTCACTTCATTAGCCTTTGGCATGTAATAGTTAGACGCAAGATGCCCGAATACAGAAGCATCCAACTAAATCTTCTTATTTTACATCAAAGCAAACACTTACATTTCCTATTTTGTCCCCGAAGAAGTAATCGTTGTTGTCCAACAAGGCCCTCAGCACGTCCAAATCTTTTCGCAACAAGAGGCCAAATTCTTCATCAGAAAATGAACCAAAGTCCGCTAGTCTTTTGGCAAACTAAAGCTGTTTAAATGTGTTTATGTGATTTGCAAACCTTTGATTTAATTGCATATGCAGCTGGTTTTTTGATAAGATGTAGGTAAGATGGGGCATTGAAGACATCAAACATGGCGTCAATGAAAGATCCTGGGTTATCGAACACTTTGTACTTGGAGAAAATTCTTAAAGTTGAAATAGTAAAGGTGTATGATACTCTCCCTCTCTCTCCCTCTCACTTTCTCACTCAGCAAAACACACTTACGGAGATGAATGATGAGACACCATTCTGGCAACAGCTCTCGCCACAGCTTCATCCTTCTTGTTAGCATATTCCTGGACATAGCTAAATTACGAAAGCAATTTAAATTTACCTTTAGCTTGAAGTGTTCTTTCAGTTTTTCCTCAATCAACTGGGAATCGGAAATATTAATTCCATTCAATTCGACAAATGGTACTTTTCCGTGGTGAGACCTCTCTTTCCAAATGAACTTGTTCTATAAATCTCTTTAATAGTGCTCTTTCTTTTGAAATACCTCATAGTTAATGTTGTTTACCCTGAGAAAACATTCAAGTTTTAGACAAAATGGAGACACATTTCGAACAGTTGCGCCAATGGGAAACTGATAGAGATAGACAACATCTTTCTGGTAATGGGTTTCTAGGATCTGAAACAACCATTTCACAAAATTAAACTACACTTGCCTTTGGAGGTTCATTGCTTTTGCTGAAGAACTTTTTATAGACAAACAAAAGCAAAATAAGTGCAAATATGTAGACAATCATAGAGGAACCGTCGATGGAGTGCAGATTGTTTAAATAGCGGAAGTGTGTTTGCGGAGAGAGCAAAAGTCCAGGGTTCACGCGTACCCATTACACGTGTGAGATGTTTTCCTTTTTTGCTTATTTGGAATGTTGTCTTCTACATTCCTTGTGCATCAATTTCTTCTGGTATTTTTACACTTAAATTAAGAAAATCTTTTATACTTCCTTATGTTTTCTCGCCGTTTGCTTGAGGTATTCTTACAATCTTTGCTCCTGAAGGTATCTTGCGAAACCCTCGTTCTTTGATTCTATGATGATTTCCTGTGTTGACCCACTTGCGTGTGTTGTCGTTCTACCATTCGCTACTCCCGCATTGTCATCATTTTCCCTATCTTCGTTTTAAAGCCGCCTGCCGCCCTATCAAACATTCCTTGGTCTTTCAGGCGTTCCATCCTCCACTCTTTTACCCATTCATTTGAACTTTCGCAATTTCATATGTAAACATTTTAACTCGGAAACTTGAAACCCAATTTCAGTTTGAAAATTTCAGATGATTTGTCCTGCATGTCTCTCGGTGTGGGGAATTCTGGGGACATTAATCTACTTTGTGTATTCCAAACTATTCAAGAAGAGTTGTTGTTCGGGTCCTGAGGTGACTTTTCTTCTTTTCCCATGCTTAACAAAAGAATTTCAGCTTCACAAGAAGGATTGGGAAAAGGACGTTGTTTACCTCTACCAATTCCCAAGACCTCCGAAACTTGCCAACCTCTCTCCCTTCTGCATCAAACTTGAGATGTTCATGAGGCTAAATGGTATTTCCTATCAGGTAAATTTCCTTTTTTGCAAAGGAAACTTCCCTTTAGCCTTGCGATATCTCGATGTCACGTTCCAAGTACGGATTGGTGCCATTCATTGAACTGAATGGGGTTCAATATGCAGATTCACAGCTGATCATGGAAAAACTGAAGAACCACTTTGATGTGAAGGTAGCTCTCTCTCTCTCTCTTTTCTCTCGCTCCCTCCCTCTCTCGTTCTTTCTCTTTTGTGTCTTGCAGTCTAAATGGTTCCTTTAGCCCCTGTCCAACCCTCGTGAAGAATCCTACGCCCGTGCCATCGACCGAATGGCCGACAACCACACTTTCTAGTGAATTTCGTGTTCTAAACACCACCAACTGCCAATTTAGCGTATTCATGAAGCACAAGGTTCTGGACCAAGACTTTGCATCGACGCTCTTTAAAACAATGAATGTCCCAGCGGTCATTCTACCAATCGTTGTTTTCATCACGAGACATCTCTTCACCCGTAGGGTTTGTGGAGATCAATTTTTTTAATAAACGTAAGCTTTTCAGGTCAGAGGTCGCATTTTCGCTTCTCTGGGGCCTTTCTCCGATGACGAATTCCATCTTCTTTTGAGGAAGGACCTCGACGCTTATCGGGATGCCCTTGGAAACAGAGACTACCTAATGGGCGATGAACCAACCGCCGTATGCTAATTGACATTTCGAAATGATTGGAGTTTTCAGGTTGATTGCACAGTTTTTGGCCAGCTGGTAACTCTATGCCACCTGGATATGCAGAATGAGGTTAAAAGACTGGTCCGAGCTGAGTACCCAACTCTGGTCGCTTATCAAGAAAGGATCATTGCGAAAGTGTTTCCTGCTGAATTTAAGTGAAACTTGAAATAAATAAGTTTTTAAAGATTCCGTGTTTGTGAACAGTTGGGGAAAAGGTCTTTAGGTGAAAATGCAAGTTGTTGATGAATCTCCGTAATCCTTTCTTATCGGTCAATTGTTGACCTCAGATATCTCCAAAGTCCATTCTATGCCTGTAGTCTACAGCCAGATACGTTATCTTTTGTTCTGCCGCAGTTACCTTTCACAATTCCCGATCACCTGCAGTTTTCCTTTTTCTATAATGGAACCTGATTTTACAGTTATACTTTTAGATGCAGATCTGCAGATGTCAGGCAGCTGCGGTTGCTGCAGCCACTATTGGGGCTTATCTGATTTACTCAAAACTTCGAAAGAGGAAAGCCGAGCCAAAGGTTTGTCCAAAATCTGAATCTGTCTGTCTCTCCCTTTCTCTTCTTTCTCTCTGCCTCTCTATTGTGACCATTAGATCCAAAAGAAGGACTGGAAGGAGGACACTGTCTATCTCTACCAATTCGGTCGTCCGAAGGGAATGCCTAGTATGTCCCCCTTCTGTGTTAAAGTGGAGATGTTCCTGCGTATTAACAGCATTCCTTATGAGGTTCATGAAGACCTTCGACTAACTTATAAAATGAATCAGAACGTGTTCGTTTCTTCTACGAGATCCAAGTATGGTCTTGTTCCCTTCATTGAGATGAACGGGGTCCATTATGCCGACTCTCAGCTGATCATGGAAAAGTTGAAGGAGCACTTCAAAATCAAGGTGAGTTCAATTCTTAGTCGTTGTTCGTTAATTTTCAACGGTTTACTAGACTTTTATGAAAACAATTTGAGTTCCCACATATCCGTTTTAGCCTCTTGATGACCCTCGTTTGGAAGCCTTCGCCCGTTCTCTCGACCGCATGGCCGATATCCACAGTTTCGCGTAGTTTATAGTTTTTCAAACAGTTTCAGGTGTGTTTCAGTGTGTTCATGAAGTACAAAGCCCTCGAAAACCTTTTACCATTCGTCTTTTCCGTTCTACAATCCTTGAGGAGACCTAAACTTCCGTTTGCGGGAGTATTGGCAAACTACCTTTTTAAGCCGAGGGTCAGCGATATGAAACTTCTAGTTTGCAACAAAAGTTTTAGCTTGAAAACCGCATCTTCACTACTCTGGGTCCCTTTTCCACCAATGAATTCGACCTGCTAATGAGGAAAGATCTGGACACCTTCAGAGATGCTCTGGGTGATCGAAGCTACCTCATGGGAGATGAAATCACGGCGGTAAAACTGAATTTGGCATGTGTTTAACCGAACATTTAGGTTGACTGCACTGTGTTTGGACAACTGGCTACAGTCTGCTACCTGCAGTACCCAACCAAGGTACAGAAGTTGGTCCAGGAGGAATACCCTACCCTTGTCAAGTACCAAGAAAGGATCATTGAGAAAGTCTTCCCCGCTGAATTTCAAACTTAAGATTTAATTGTATGCGTCCCATTTCGAATGTAGATTTGTTAGCAAATAAAATGTAAATAAGTTTTCTTTGGTTTAAAAGATTGGGTGCAAGGTCACCTTTACCTTTTATACTTGAGCGTCGGTTAATGGAATCACATTCAGGGTAAATTATTCAGTTGCACATTGAATTATTCAGTTGCACATTGAAGCACGGTCGGAAAACTTTCAAAAAGATTCCCAAAATACCAGAAACCATTCTGGTAATTCTGCTTTCTGCGGATTCTGATGACCTCAGTCTGCTTTTAATTCGGTTCAATTCAATTTTTTGACTCATCGAGGCCAACTACTAACACCTATACAGAAGATATTAAAGTTTATTTCGTTTTAGGCAAACTCAGCAGGGAAAACCTTAGCGACGACTCTATCCAAGTACTGTTGAATCGTAGGATACTCAGCTGAGACCAAGCGCTTCACTTCGCTGTCCATATCCAGGTAGCAGATCTGAGCGAATTGACCAAAAACTGTGCAATCCACCTGAACAATCAAATGCGCTTTTAAGTTTAGATATTCTCACAGCAGTTGGCTCATCTCCCATGAGGAACTTCTTATCTCCAAGGACAGCCTTCAGAGTGTCGAGGTCCTTCTTCAAAAGGGAGTGGAATTCTTCTTCGCTGAAGGGACCCAACATTGTGAAGACGCGGCTTTCAATCTAAAAGATCAATTTATAGCGCTAGGAATGCGGCTACCTTGCGCTTGAAGATGAATTTGAAGAGGGGAAGAGCAAGAGGGAAGAGGAAGGAGGGAATGTGGATGACGTTGAGGACGAGGGTCACAAACTCCGTGAGACGATCCAGGGACTTGTACTTGATTATAAGGCTAAAATTAGTTTTTCAGAGGGAGAGAGAGAGAGAGAGAGAGAGAGAGAGAGAGAGAGAGCACTTACGCGAATGTATGACCATCAACCATGCGATCGAGACTGCGAGCGAAGGCCTCCTCTCGTGGATCGGAAAGTGGCTAAACTTAAACGTATGTTTGAATCAGAGTGACTAACCTTCACATCGAACTTTTCCTTTAGAGTCTCCACAATCAGCTGTGAATCGGCGTACTGAACTCCATTCAACTCGATGAAGGGCAGAAGTCCGTACTTAGATCTCTTGTTTGAGAAGCAGTTCTGAAGTGAATGTTAATCCAGTGCATTCATCATCTCTCTCTAACCTCATATGGAATATTGTTGATCCTCAGAAACATCTCCACTTTCATGCAGAAGGGGGAAAGATTGGCCAATTTCTGAGCCCTCGGGAATTGGTAGAGATAGACAGTGTCCTTTTTCCAGTCTTCTTTGTAGATCTAAAGTTCGCTTTCAATTTGTCAATATAGTATCTACTTTTGTCTTCTTGGAACAGCATTTGAAGTACTTTGTGATGACAAAGTAGGCCGCAGCTGCCACAGCCACCCATGCGAGGGCGCAGGGAACACAGAAGGCCATCTGAACGTTCAGTTTCAAAACAGACTGAAGCACGGAGAAAGAAAAACGAAATGACAGCCATTGCGAAAGAACGGAGGAATAAACATGTTTACCACGAAAATATCACCAATAACAAAAACCTGAATGCAGGGTAAAATCTGTGATACTCAGCCAAGGTACGAAATTGAGAGAACTCAACACGCATGCGAATGGAAGAGTGGATGAATCGTTTATATTGCTTTCAAAAAGCTGAGATAGACGATTCGCGAACGGCAAAATGATGACAGTATCACGCAAGGCGGGGATTGGCAACGGGGCAAACACAGAAAAACTGTTGATAACGCAGAGTGATGGCGACGGACACACAAAGACACGAACCACACGGTTGATTAGCAACAGTTGATGAAATAGCAAGGAAACTATGGACATGAGTAAAGTTATGAAACAGTCCATAACCAGAGAGATAGATGAAGGGGGGAGGAATATGGCAAAATGAACTATCAGGCTCAAAAGCAAACTGACACAAAGTTTTGATTGGGCAATATAGAGGGTAATATAAAACAAACGGGTTATTAGGCTATTTGCTAGCCGTAAAAATATGACCTCAGCATGAAAAGGAACGATGCACAAACAAAAAAACTGTTGATAGCTGCAAAGTGAAGATCGGGACGCGCTGCAAACAGATACATTTTGAAAGGCTAGAGTGGAGTCTCTCTCTCTCTCTCTCTCTCTCTCTCTCTCTCTCTCTCTCTTTCTTTCTTTCTTTCTTTCTTTCTTTCTAGCTTTGTTTCTATATTTCTCTCTCACCCTATCTCTCTTCTTTTTACTTGCCCATCTTAACCTCAGGTAGTTTTGTTTCAGTTTTTCTGCCTCTGCATAAGTCATCTTTCTCCTCCCAGGGTTCTCACAGGCCGGACCGGACCGGGCTGGCTGGGAATTTCTGGTCGGCCCTTGTCTTTCTATCCGTCTATATTGGTCCCATAAATTACCGCCCAAACGACCACGGTTCGATCCTGGTCGAAAACTTCTTTTTTTGTCAAACTGTAATTGAGAACTATTGCCCCATCCCTTCTCGCCCCCTCCTTGTCTTCGTTTTCCCAGTAAACCCACAACAAAACCGCATTTCCTGCTAACGAATTTTCAATAGATTGTCGAAAGTCAACTATAATAAAGGGGCACCGCTTTGTGATGTTGTTGTCATGTTTGCAAACTACTTTCTGCGTGGTAACAACACACAACTGACGATTGTACAAAACATTGCTCTTTCGGAAGAAAAGTCCCTGAAATTCCCCTTGTCGCCGCTTTGAGTACTGTATCGCCTCCAATTATACAACCAGCCTTCGCATAATAGACGAGGTCGACGGTGCGAAAGCGGCGGCGAATATGGCCGAGTAATTGGATACAGTAGCGGCGATCGGTCAAAGAGCAACGGCAATCGGAATACGACACTACACTCGCAATTAACTCACCTGGGAGAAGAGAGGGAGACAAAGCCACCGATGCGTTCAATTTACAGGGCAGCAGCCAAACTCTCACAATTTGATTCCTCATTGTTGTCCAGTTGTATATTCCCCGTTGCCCAGAACTCCCCCCTTATAGCCTAGCTAAGATTAGATGGTCAAAATGCAGATTCTTACGTGGTTAATGGGGCAGCTAATAGGCCGACGACCGCCGTTTCGTGAATCTCGAATCCCACGCGTTGGTCGACTGCGATTACAGAAGCACCTCATTGGCCTTCATTTGCATGCGATCACGGGAAACACACTCCTCTTCTGGGAATAGAAGGGAGGAAGTTGGATACATTGTCAATCTGACATTCATCAAGAAAGTATATGAATCACGGCTTGAGGCCATGGACGGGAACTGTTTTAAACTTGAGGTTCGTGAACCTCTGGTCCTCGCGATCCCAGTCTGACCCCGCTGCGTAGTTCTTTGGGAAACTTTACTCTTATCACATTTATGCACAAACTCCTGACTCCCGCGGACTTGCCTTTCGTTTTCTTACGGACAAGTGGAAATTAATTACAACGCTGGTCCTTTTTCTTCAAATTACCTTCGCATGCCGAAAGCCAATTCGCATGTCAATGTAGATATTTTCAATTATGAACTTGATTCGCAATCTAATGACAGTTTTGTAAACTCCACCGAAATCAAAAAGCGTCTTCAAAGTTTTACAAGGCATGCTTAACAGTAAACTCTTCACCGAAATCAGTTAGCTGACTTTTGATTTTGTTATGCAGCAAGGGCTAATTGTTTCAATTGTTTTCGTCTGAGAAATATTCAGTATTTTCACTCTTCAAAAGAGTTTTTGTGGGTGGTGTGGGTGTTCATTACTAACTAAATTCCTATATTGAAATAGTATAGAAGTGATGTGAGGGATAACAATAGTATCTCGTTTTTAATACTCCATTCTCCCTCGGTTGAATAGGTCCGCTATTGCCTTATCATATAAGTCACAAACAAGACACGGTCGGAAAAAAGAAGCTCATGGAACTCTCGAGACGCAAAAAGTATTCTTGGAATTGGACAAATTCCTTAACCATCAGGAATTTGGCCACAGCCATACATGAAGGGAACATTCGGCCCTTTTGTGTTGGACCCCCAACCGATTTCACCACATGAGGAAGGCCCTTACTTAAAACGAACCCCTAGTAAAGAGACAAATATCAGTTACGTCAGAATGCAAAGAAAAAGGAAAGTGGCCTGAGATCTCTATTACCAACCGATTCATGACCCCCTTCCAGTTTTAAGTAAAAATGCATATTTCTAAGATTCTTTGAAGCACAATTTCAGGAAACCGACTTTCCTAACACAAAAGTTGGTTTTTCTTCTTCCGATCATCTCTGCAGCCTACGTAACTAAGCTATTCGCATGTCATTGTATACATTGTGACACTGTGATGCTTTCCCATAAATTTCATAACATTTGTAATAAGATTAATGTTTTCAAATGCCAAACTTTGGCTACTAGGAAGTTGCGGCTGCCTGAGGAACATGAATGTATTCTTAAAGATCATATATTTTAAAGAAAAGATCTCTGAAAAAGCCCTCTCTCATCTGAACCCATTTGCACATCCGTTTCCTCAAACAACACCCACAAGAGTGCGAAAAATAGAACGACGAAAATTACGGGCAACCTTTAGCAGAAACAGGTGAAACTGCCGGAAATCAGACTTGCACGTTACACCTGATTTACTGAGAGTTTTTCACTTTTACAATTTTAACAGGTTCAGGAATGGAAGGATGGAAGATGGACAAGTTGTTGAATGATAAAACCCAAATTTAATCAAACTAGGTGAGGGGCCAAAACGTCAACCACTAAACAATCCGTACCTAATTCAAAACAGTAAACTCAGCATGTGTTTATTCCAATTCTTCTGTTTCCACGATCTTCTGTCTTCAATTGACGACACCATACGGTAATTACCCGGGTGTCATATTGCGACTACCGGTCTCCGCGCTACAGTATCCAATTCCCACCAACTGAGCTGACAGGGGCTTTGAAAATTAGAAAAGAACTTGGTCTAAAAACAATCTTATTAGCCTTTGACCCTATATTGGGTCGGTATGTACCCTTTAATGCAATTGGAAGCCACAGAAAGTCATAGGATCCAAGGCTCTAGGGCTGTAGATATTGCAGCGCACTTTATGTAAACCTCACTTCGCAGACATCCACAAATCTCATTTCCATAATCTCGATGGAATCATCATATATTTTGCCCAACTAGTCCTTTAAGTTCGGGATCCGTCATAGAGTACGACTATAGGAGGTTGTTGTTTTGCGGCAGAGTCATCTGAGGAATTCCACGGAGGACACTTGGCGATCAACAAAGGATCTTCTAATGAAAAGTAAAAGACCTCGTTTTAGTGAAAGAGGACACTCCGCAAACAGAATCACAAACATCGCTTGAATATTTGACCATGTTGGAGGGGGAAGTGACGATTAGAGTGGGTTGCAAAGTTGCTTCAAGAAACAGTTTGAAGTCTTTCCCGAATGTTGTTTTCTAAAGTAAAATTAATTCAGGGAAGATCGAACTCGGTATTAAACGGGCGGGAAAGAAGTACCTAGTACCACTACCTCCTACCCCACACAATCACTGGGGTTCAAAGGTCTCTTGCAACCTAATGGACAATCTCGTATAGATTCAATGGACCCTTACCCGTATGGGTTCATTTCTTTGTGGGACCCTTGCGGGAGTATACATAAGCTTCAGAACCTTGCTCTCCTGATTCCCAAGACTAAAAGACCAAAAAGAGCTGGAAAACATTGGATTGAACTGCTCCATTGCCCTTTAAGTGTGAAAACATGATTGAAAAACTTTACGATATGAGATTTTCCTATATTTCCCCTCTTGTCCCTGTCTTCTGTGACGTGGAGCTGTTCTGAGCAACGAGTGCTCCGCCCAGAGAGGGCGTGGCCGAGCCGACCTGCCGTTGTCCCAGCTCACTCCCTCTCGCTGAGCTCCGCCCGGCATCCATGAACGCTTTCAACACCATCCTCCGACTCTTCCTCGCAGTCGCTCTCTTGGCAGCAGTCGTTGTAGCAGGTGGGAAGGGGCGGAAGAAGATGTGGGGGAACTGAGACTGCATCTAGAAGCAAAGACAGAAACATACGCTTTAAGAGACATAGAGAAGGAGAGAGACAGACAGACAGACAGACAGACAGACAGACAGACAGAGAAAGAGAAAGAGAGACGAGAGAGAGAGAGAGAGACGAGAGAGAGAGAGAGAGAGGGGGGGGGGGAAACATATACAATCAATTAACAAAGTGCTCCGTTTTTGCTAATAAGGGTATTCATCAATGGCAAACAAGGAATGAAAACAGCACTTCTTTACTTCTTTCTCCATTGAAAATTTAACGCAATTGTTCATTTCAATTTTTGAAAGTACATAAATTTACTTACAAATAGTGTTCTCAAAGTGGAACAACTAGTTTTTCAAAGCTCTTTTCTCATTTCGAAAAGGGCAAACAAGTGGAACCGTTTTAAATTAGAGACTCACGTACACCCTCTTCCAAATATTTCTCACTTTCTTCTCACTCTCGCACTCTCTCACATGCTCACACTCCCTCACACTATCACAGAAATTGTTTCCCTAATCTCCCACCTGTTCGAATTCCAGATGAATTCCTAATTTATGATTATACGACAGGTGAAATATGTGTTTAGTTACCCGAATGTTGCGACCATCGCTCAAACACCACCCAGGAACTTCAGCCGCTTAGATATTTCAGAAACTGAAGTTTCTTCTGAAACTGCTCCCTTGCCTTCCCTGTTGTGTATTTTCCTCTCAAAAGTAACGTCAACTGCGCTCCAGTGGCGGCAAATCAGAATTCCGGCCGCGTCTCCGATGTAAATGAGACGTTTCCTCCCAAAAACACGCATCCCTGCGTACAAAGACGCCCACATTCGGTAATGAGGGAGAATCTAAGGCCCCGTTTTATGGGATCCTCTTATTTTGGTTAGATACAGGGGTAATCTGGAGAAAACTAAGGCCTGAATGGCGCCACAACAGACTTTCCGATATCTATCATTTGGTTTTGTGGCTTGTTGTTGTCTATTTCTTGGGCAGGGCCATGGAATATCTAATGTTTTGTTGAGGCTATGTCATATCACTCAAATACGGGCTGGGGCTACATGAAACAACTAATAGCTGGTCAACTGTCATTCACTGTGCTTCTCATACGATCCCACAAAATCTGTTGCTCCAACATTAAAAATCAAGCGTACGTCTTTTTTCATACAATTACCAGGTGTTTCAACTACTCATCCAAATAAACAAGAATCTATTCCCAACGGTTTTTGTTGAATGAGGAGAGGGCGGCTTGTTTGAACAGGCTAAATGAGGCATTAAGGGACCTGTTTTCTAAAACGTATTTTGAGCATTGACTTATGACCTTTAAGAAGGAATCTGGGTACGATAAGAGAGTTAATTTAGTGAAAAGGGCGCCACTAGCAGGTCGACTCTTTGCAGCTTTGGTGCAGTGGCTACCTGTCTGCCTTTGAAGCTGCAAGTTCACTCCCCCGCATTTTCTTTTCCGTCTGCAATTGCCCCACTTATAAGAGCTGCAGAGGAATGAGTTTTCCCACAATTTCCATCTCTTTCCACCTGTCTCAATTCATTCGAACTAGGAGAAAGTGGAAAGTTGTGATGTCAGGCGGATTAAGTCATTCGGCGTGAGATTGAGTGGATTACCCCTGGATTTTGATTAAAAACACGCTGTTATTTCAAAATCCGCGCACTCTTCCACCTTTCTCTTCCCACGGCCGAGATCGAGAGCGGAGTTATTCATGTAGTGGTTGCGCTGACGCGGATTTTGGGGAAAGCGGTGGGAAATATGGGATTTTTTAGTTCGGCGTGAGGGGTAGAAGTGGGGAGGCCACAGCAGAGTTGGGAAAGCCACGGCTAGGAGCCACGTAACAACAGCTGGAGTGAGCCTGGGAAGTTGAGATCACAGCAGCATTCATCATAGGCCTTGATTCCCCTTCTTCCTCCTTCCTTTCTTTCCACCCATCCACATCCCCTCAATCAACTACCGTAACCCTGTCCTCATTCTGTCCACTTTGTCTGCAATTACCCGTCGGAGTACTGTAAATGCTCGTGGGAGCGAAAACAGTGCACATAGGCTTGTTAAAAAAGAGGTTGATTTGTTCCTTGACTAAATCCAACGGATCTAATTCCAACAACGGCATAAATAGGCCAGGTGACGATTCCATTTGCATTAGAGACGAGGATGCACCGATTACTAGGCACCTCATTTGCATCTGCAGTGGATTCGGTGGACACTTTGTGACAATGATCAATAGAGAGATTCTGGGGTACGGTAGGGGAAGAAACACCAAACTACAATTAATGAGGGCGGGGTACGTCAACAGGGGGAACTGGGTCGGGACTACAAATTGAGGCATTCTCGGAACAGGTGCATTTGTAAATGGCAACGGAGCATCTGAGGGTGGAATTGAGTTCAGAGAGGGTGGTAATAGGAGTGGTGAGTGAGTGAGTGAGTGAGTGAGGAAGTGATGTGTACACTTCACTGAAATATGCAGTTCTTCCTTTGTCACGCAATGTCCATTGTGAATAAACAACAAGGTCCAAAGAGGGGACTAAAAACAAAACGTAGGTCTTAAACGAAACGAAAACATAAAAATTCAATAAAGTTCAGTAATAATGTTGTTTATCGGTTATGAAAGTCTATTCAAAGTTTGTTTAAACACCAATTAATGCGTAGATCCATTAATACACGGTGAAAAACACGAAAAGAGAAAGATGTGGATGTAGGTGAATGTGCCTGTAAGAGAGTGAAAGAGAAAGAGAGACGAGACGGAACGAGAAATAATGAGTTGATTTAAGTTTCCCTTCGCTTTCTAAACTCTCCCATGCACCCAAGATTTCCCTTGTTTTATTCCGTCGTCACTGCATAATCCCACACTGACACCATTGATCACTCTTTCTTGGAAAAGTTCGAATCCCTCTGGCATTCCAAGAGATCTTGGTTAGAAGAAGCTTTTCTAAAGGGATTATATCGGAAGAACAATCGGCCAGGGGATCGGTGGACCGATTTTCTGATCCAACTGGAGTCTTCTTCGGTTGGTAATCTTGTTAGGGCGCTCATCCGGGAGATGACGTTGGAGAAGAGAGAGAGAGAGAGAGAGAGAGAGAGAGAAGGCAGGGAAAGAAAGAAATAGAAGCTTTGCCAACATTTTTTCAATCAATTATTACGACGAAAACACCTTAATTTCCTCTGGTTACAGTCCATTTGTAAGAATTGCTTGGCAGTTTCAACCCCAATGACATCATTGAAACTAGCTCATTCTATCACTTCTCAAACTCTGACGACTTCATCCGATTTCCAAAAACTTCCGCTTCTTTCTTGAAGAAACCACTGTTCCTTTATTTTCTTTGCAATTATCTCAATTTCCCCATAATTTCCAAACCCAAATTGTATGCGTCGCAGTAATTCCGAGCATCAAATGATTGAACATCTTGGAAAACACGTAGGAAGGGGAAAATCGAGTTCAAAGACAAGGAAAACAACTTTTTCTTTTCAGAGTTCGACATTTTGGAACAAGATGCGGATCTTTTTGAACCATGTAAGTTTTCTCTCCCATTCTCAAATGTATTTTGCGCCAGTTTGATTACTCCAACAATTTTTTTATATTTCCTATATTCTTGAAAACTAAGTATACATTGTTTATACATTAGAAACATTATTTATTGAAAAAAAAAATGTTTTTCAGATCTGAAAAAAGGAGGTCCGCAAGGTCCCCTTCGATTCGGAAAGCGCCGTGGACCGTCGGGACCTCTTCGGTTCGGAAAACGGTCCCACCCGTACGCCCAGTACTGGTCTCAGTAGAGCACTCTTAGTGTCTATTCTTGCCAATAAACTTTGTTTCGTTAATGAGAGAGAGAGGGAGAGAGAGAGAGAGAGAGAGAGAGAGAGAGAGAGAGAAATAGGTAGAGGGTGAGAGATAGGGAAGTCTAAGTGAGAAAGAGACAACGAAACATCGAGAGACAGAGTTAGAGACAGCGACGAAGAGCAAGAGAATTTCTCTTATCAAATCCTCTGAAATGGGCCACGTTTTTCTGTTTTCATTGCCCCTAATGGATGCTAATTGATCGACGCGCAACTACCGTAACCCAGGAAGGTCGTCTCCGAATTGTTTGCTCTGAGGGAGTTTGTCACGCACTGTGAAACACATATTTTCCTCCAGAATAAACTCTTCCTTTCTTCTTTATACGGTGTCGTGTCGCCATTATATGGTCTTGTGGCGCAAAACACAGCCGACGTACTTTTACGAGTCTTTTCGGGGTTAACTGCTCGCGCGTACGGACGAAGGAGAATTGGAGAGGAAACAAGTGGTGAGGTAATAAATGACAGTTAACAGTTGTTTAGAGAGAGAAATGGAGAGTGACTCTGCCGAAAAAGGAAAAGTCCTAGTTCCTATTTTCCTATTTTTCAGTAGACTTGTTTCAAATGGCATAGTAACTGTAATCACGCATCGAATGAAGATTGTAGCTAACCAAATGATACTTAGGTATACTCACAGCCAATCCTGGTTCTGTGAGTTTTCGAGATGGGTGAAATTATTCTGATGTTGTTGATCGAATTCCTAATTACAACAGCATATATTTTAACTAAATCTAAGGTAACTAACGCTAACTCTAAGGCCCTTTTTCGAAAAAAAAAAACTAGCTTTGGCCAAGATTATAAACGAATGCAGTCAAATTGTTGAGTTATACATTTGGTGAGAATTTTTGAACTCCTCATAAAACTTAAGCCATAATAGAAATATTTACTTTGCTTTACTCTAAAACCTGTGGCTTACTTTGTCTACACATTTTTGTCTTCTCTTCTGCTTCGCTTTTGCTCGTTCACGCTCGTCTCCCACTCTGTCTCCTTCCATTTCAGGAATATGGTTAGACGGTGCTTCTGAAGAGAGCGACTCCATGACAGTGTGCATGTCCAACTGTCAAAAGACTGCTCTCTTCAGCGCTACCGTCGAGGGGGGCTCTTTCTCTCAACTCTCGCACTTTCTCTCTTCAACCTACCACAACTTGTCAGTCTCTGTCTCATCCATCATGTCGATCAGTCGGCAAAGTAAATTCTCCCGTGTGTTGGAGCGGGAGTGCATTCAGTGGTCGAGGCTGTCGGGAACCAGTCAATGAATGAACTGAGACGTTTGCGCAGCGCGCGCCCACAATGCCGCGCCGCGCCCTTTTAAGGGCCCGCGCCACCCATTTGCACACCCCGCCCAGACTGTGTACCGTATCCCAGAAGAGAGGATTTGTAAGAGGAAACGCATGGTTTACGTGTTATGAAGTGGAGATAGACTGGAAAGAAGAAGAGAGAGGTAAGGAACCAGGAAGAGAAAGAATCTCATATCTGTCTATCTCGATCTGTCTTGGTCTCTCTCTATCTCTCTCTCTATCTCTCTCTCTCTCTCTCTCTCTCTCTCTCTCTAAACCTATCTGAATACTGAACTTGTTATGTCTCACCTATCCTGGAAAACTGAGAAATCACAATTAAGACTAGAGGGAACAAACATAGACAGATAATAACAGAGCATCCTCTATTGAGACAGAGATTTTCAGAAAGGGGACGAACTAGAGAAACAGAGAAGACCAATTGCTAAAAAAGAGCTTTCGTCTGTGGGAAGGCGGCGATAGGATCTGCGCGATGCCCGATTTTAGGAAAACTCCATCGGCAGATGACCGCTTTTCGGTATTTTATGGGTGTCGTTGATGAAAAACGACAGGGCGTTCGTTTTTGAAATGGAACACGTACTTTCCTTCCTCTGTCTTTGCCCTGATCTTCGCTCTGCATCTATCACTCTGACACACACATACACGCACACACACGCGCACACGCTCACTCCCTTACTTACAGGTTGTCTCTATTCCTGGGGTTTGTTGCCAGATGTATAACGGAAGCGAATGAGAAAGCCTAAGAGATCAGCCAAAGCGAAAAGTGGGTGTTCCGCCGGGTGTGGTCCTGGGAAAACCGTATCGGCCTAGGTGTTCCTAATTTGTTGTACGTAGCGGCCGGCCATCAGTCATTCCATCACGCATTTGACACGCTCGTTTGCACCCGATGCCTCCGGTGATAAGACAAGGAGAGAAGAGATGCGAAGGTGACGAAGGGAGAAAACGGAACTGGGGATTCCCATCTCTGGCACCTACTCACTCATGTAGGAACTTCATTCCTCCTGCATTTCCTTATCTTCTTCGCTCTCTCTCCCTCTCTCTCTCTCTCTCTCTCGTACCTGTCTCTGCTGCCAGCCGTCTGTCGAGTGAGTTCCGTCGGAAGACGTGTCTCCACTGTGAATACAAAGCGTTGAGTACACAGAAAATGAATGGAGGCCGAGAGGCTGCCGCGCACCGATTGCGGCCAATTTCAAACGACAAAGTCGAATCGATCAGTGATCGAGAGGGAAACACAACAATTTTATGGAAGATCTAGAGCATAAGTGCCCAAAATCTCTTTTTTTTCGTCGGCTCTACCCGGCATGTCTACCGTTAGACCACCAGCTGCGCGATGACTATAGTCCCTCGGCCGGCTCTAGATTTCCAAGTCTTCAAATTTTGCGAATCATGTACACGTGACGATCGCATCTTAATCTTGAAACTTGTAGTGTATTCTGATGACAATATTTCCGAGAGGGAATCCAGTTTCAACACTTGAACATTGGTACACGAATAGACAAATATCGAGTTCGGCAAGGTTTTTCTGAACGATAAGTATCATTTTTCATTATTTACTATTTAGAAATGTAGTTGCACGTTGCATGTTGCTTTGTGAACTGGCTAAGTTTTGGTGAACGTTTACAAGTTGGGGTTGATGTGCTAGCTCACGGCGGATTCAACCGACTCTTGTCGATTTAAAACAGCACTGTGAAATCGACAAAGACAACTTTTAAAGAATACTATGTGTTTAGTAACTTATGGTAGAAAATATGATCTTCTGAAACTCTGGAGATTCGAGAACAGAAGTCCAATGACCCAGAACCATAACCATTTCAGTAACCTTGTCTTTAGAATCCCGACGGTCGCGGCGAATGTTAGTGCAAGAAGAAGGTGAGAAGGGAGTAATTAGGGCGGCTGGGGCGAGATGAGACCTTGGCGCCGAATGGCCATTTATGTCCAGGAGCTGAGGGTCTCCGCTGAAACTGGAAGACAGAGGTTACACCGTAATCCTTTATTTTGCATGGGGAATATCAGTTATCATTTGGATCATTTATTGTTTTTGCTTAACATTGAAGTTGACCTCGAAGCAGCAATAAAGCCACATTGGCTATGGTGGCTCCAGAGAAGAGGAAGAGACAGACTGAGTGGGCATTGGTACAAAGCCAATCGGCCACGCAACGACGGCTGGAACAGAGCTCACCGTTTTCAGCTCTCTTTTGGTCACATTCTCTGAAACAAGGGCTTTAGGACAAAGAGAGAGAATTCGGAAAGAAGATCAAACTACAAACCTCCTCTTGAGTGCGTCAGCGTGATTTAGAAACTTAGCCATGAGCAGCCCCATAATAACTGCCATAGTGATCATCACCAGACTCACCATTATATACAAAGCTAAATTACACAAATTTATATTATTTAACAATGTACTTATAATGGCAAAGTTTGAAACTTACAGAGTATTGGTATACGATCTGATTTGGGCATGTTATCGGATGTGATTTGAAGTACCATCAACATTGCAAGCTTGGCCGCAAAGCCGAGGCTCAACTGAAACAAAGAATTATCTCTATCCTTCACACACATACGCACACACGCAAAAACATACACATACACACACACTCACCCTCTCCATATAGTTCTTTTCATCAACTGGCGACCAGAAGATTCCAAACATGACCAAAATGGTCAACATAAAAGATGGTAGGATCATTGCATGGACATAGTAGTTGGAATTTCGAGAGACTCGGAAGACAATAGAAACCTTAAAGTTGAATTCTTGAGACAACTAAGGAAGGCTGACCACTGGGTATTCCCAGCCATACATGTCAAATATGTTTGGTCCAGACTCGATCCAAACATCAGTGGCCTGCCATTCGCCATTGCTCTGAAGAAATATGTCCCCTCTTCCATTGTATTGGTCACCATGTCTTCCACAGTCACTCTGTCAAAGAGTTCAGCCACCAAGTCTACTTCGGAAGTGAGGAAGTTTCGAGATCCCATTCGGATTCGGCATTCTTGGTTGTCGAAGGGAAAGGCCCACACATGAAACGACATCTTTCTCTTTTCTTTCTTCCAACTCACGTCAATCTTGCATGTGAATTTAATAATGATGCTGACAAAATACATCACTGTTCCATTAGAAGCCACCAATACGTTCTGTCTATCTGGATCCAAATTTTTGTCATACGAAATTCTGAAAATCAATTTTCGATGGGATTTGTTTTGAAATTACAAATCTACTGGCATAACGTCGGGCACCCATATCTTGTTGTGGTTCATCATTATTGCTTCAATGCCGTCGTGATCAGAAGCATTCCAGATTAGGCGGAAGTCCGTCCACTCCTAAAAGTGGAAGCTTTCTGTCTCTGTCTCTGTCTCTGTCTCTGTCTCTGTCTCTGTCTCTGTCTCTGTCTCTGTCTCTGTCTCTGTCTCTGTCTCTGTCTCTGTCTCTGTCTCTGTCTCTCTCTGTCTCTCTCTCTCTCTCTCTCTCTCTCTCTGTCTCTCTCTCTCTCTGTCTCTCTCTCTCTCTGTCTCTAACCGTACATGGTATAACTCAGCTATCATCGTCGCAGTTTGTTCGTGTTCGTTCTAAAAGTCTAATATTAACAGTGATCTCTTTGACCTACGATATCCAGCAATTTTGAATACATGAGTGTCATTTTGAACTGTTGTGTTCTTTTTGCATCTTCGTAGCGATCTGAAACTGAAATGCGGACCTCTTGTCGTTTATTGTAAAACTAAGTGCCACTGGGCGTTATTTCCTTAAATGTTCCTTAATGAATGAAGAGACACCTCGTGTGTAGACGGATGGTAGTTCCATTCGGTAGTTCTGCATCAGATGGTCCGAAAGACGGGTGAGACGAGTCAAGAATTCCGGAAATGACTCTACAAAGTGCGATTTATTTTGCATTGCGTTTTTCTTGTTTTGTTGTGCCCATGGAGTGTTTTCCAAAATGCCCTCAAGCTATATTAAAAGATATTATTGTTTGTGAATTCGAAATTAGCTGTGGATCCATTCAAAACGTAAATTTATATGAAATATTACGCAGTGATCATCCTCGATACCAATGGTTGGGCAACGATGAACGCAAAATGCAGAGAACCTTTTCTCTAAAACTACTCTAAACTGTTGGAAAACCCAAAACTATTGTTTTGAAAAGTATCAATCTCATTACTATGGGTTTGGAGTGGGTTTTACTAAACTACCGCAAGAGCACAACAAGAAAAAATGTTTTTTAAACGAGTTAGCGGTTGACAGGGAGAACACACAAATTGAAATGGTGTGTGTGTGTGTGTGTGTGTGTGTGTGTGTGTGTGTGTGTGTGTGTGTGCATTATGCCGTTTCCGTTCTCACCATTTCGTCTATCCACTCTCTGCGCAACTGCAGAGAGAATGAGTAGAAGAAGGAGCAGAAGCGACGGAAACATAGCCGAATGACCGCCGTGTGAATGCACTGATGCGAATAGAGAGACCTAGGGACAGACACCATCAGGGAAATTGAAAGCCCTCGTAAACAGGGGCCATTCCTTGGGGTGCTGGTTTTAAGAGAACGAAAAGCAGCCAGCTGATTGGAATTAGGGAGAGCGAAAGTGGAGGAAAACACATCAAGTGTGGAAGTTGGTGCACAGCGTACTTCGGACACATGCGCCCTCATTTCCAGCCCACTTCCCCGCGTCTGGTTCCAACAACGACCATTTGAAATGCAGTGCTCCGACGGAAGAGATCATTCATATGACATCCGAATTGGGTGCTCTCTGCACGTCAAAGCTTTGCTCCCCCTTCCCACAAGATCTCAAAGACAATGTATACATCTAATCTTTAACGAGCTGGATTCTGGAAACGGATCAAATGGTGCAGCCATTCTTCGGCGTGAACGACGGCAGGTGTCCCTCCTCCTTCAGTTTGTGCAGCGCCGGCGTCCAGTGCGACTCGGGCAGATTCCTCAGCTCGACCAGCCGTTTCGAGTACGGCGGGTTGTTATCCCTGAAAATAACAATAACGAGGCCTCTAAACCGACAGACCTCCTCCAGATGCGCTCCTTCTTTGTGCACTGCCAGACAGCCTCGTCCCAGTAGGAACACTGCCCAACCAGTTTACCTAAACCCCTCTTACAATTATTCCTCTGTCGCAATTAACCCACCAACTGGCTTGTCCTGATGACACCTCTGCAAGAACTCGATTAGCACGTTGCACTCGTGCGTGTGGAGGTGGGGAGAGAGATCTGGCAACATCTGAAACCCACAAATAAATGAAAGGCTGTCTTATGAGAAATCAATGGCCAAAAACCATTTGAGGCACTTTGTAAAATGAAAATAATAGACTTTATGAAAACAAAACAAAACTACTACCGGTTCCTAAAAACAATGAAATGCTTAAGCATAGTCGATTTCTATCTGTTTGTCGTCTTCTCCGAACTTGTAATTCTTGTTGATCTCGTTGAAGAGACCGCCGCAGGATACGGTAGCCTTTAGTTTTGTAGCCAGGAGATAGGAGCCGGAGAGCTTGCGATGCAGGGAGTAGATCTCCTCAGGGGGAGAGGTCAATCTGCAATGGTACTGTTGCTTCTGATTCAGATTCTGGGGAATGTTTGCTTTTAATAGTTAGCTATTTTGACAAATCTCCTAGTTCCCACCTGTGCTCCAACATGACAGGCACCAGCTGATGAATCCTCTTGGTGACATTCTGATGGGAAAAGTCGTAGGGAGAGTCGCTGGTCAGTGTTTCTCCCATAATCTTCACAGACTCCACGTGGGCCTTCTCCATGATCTCCGTCTCGTAGCCAGTGAGGAAGCCAATATCCCTCGAGTACCTGCATTTTCCATTTTCTACGGATTAAAGCAACCAAATCACTGGAGAACGAGGTCGTCTCGGCCGTCGTAGGCAGCCTTGATGATCTGCATGTACTTGTCTACGAATTTCTTCGGGTAGGCGCGAGAGGCTCCGAAATCCAGAAGAACAAGGCGAGGTTCACCTGAATCAGAAGGATTCCGGGGAATGGAAGGGGGAAACCTGTGGCGGGATGGACTCCAAGGTAGAAATTGGACCAGTTGGGGTCCGTCTGCATGAATCGCCATTCGAAGATCTGAAAATGACTAATTAGGTTAGAGAGCGAGAGAATTACCTCTTTGAGACAGAGTTCTATGAATTTTCCAGAAATGTAGTCCCTGACGACCTGGGGTTCGTCCAGGCACTGATCCACCGGCTTTCCAACGATGAATTCGGTGGTCAAAACACGATCCGAAGAGAGATCATCAACCACCTGGAATATTGCATTGAGTGTCAATTCATCATCATTCTAGCATTTCAACACCACCAAATAACTGACAGCTGGGACGAAGAAATCCTTGGAATCGGCGATGAGCCTCCTGAATTCCCGCATAGCCCTGGCCTCCCTCTTGTAGTCGCATTCCTGTCGCAGCTCCCTTCTCGCCACCTAAAACAGCATTTGCATTTATAGCTTAACATTCAATACCGTGGCAAAAGACTCCAGGAACATGCCCTTGGGGAAAATGCCACCGACGGAGAGCACCGAAACGAGGTTGTCGATATCCGAGTCGATTCCTGAGAATCTCATTGGTTAGTCATTCGGAATCAATGAAATACCCTCAGCCACTCCGGGGTACTGTATCTTGACGGCCACTTTTCGTCCATCGTGCAGAACTGCCTTGTGAACCTGGAAGAAGGATTTTGAGAGACATAACGAGATACCTGGCCAATGGAAGCAGCGGCGAAGGGTCGGTCATCGAAGGAGGCGAACTTGCTCTTCCACTCGGCGCCGAAAGCTTGAGTCATCTGGGTGTTCACCTGAAAGAGACATTTGGAAACATTGGCTTCCAGTGTGCAGAAGGAAACTCGAAGATAAGTTGGCATACGCGATTAAGAGCACTCAAATTACATGACAGCCAGGTTGCAGGAATAAGTACCATTAGCATGCCTATCCACGTTAAATCCCACGTGAAGAAGTGAGAGAGGCGGAAGTGTCATTCTCTCTTGTGGCGATGAGCAACACGGTCGACGCTCTTAAAGAGATCACCTCCCTCGTCGACAAGACGACCGCCGAAATCCAGTACATCTTCGACGCCATGCCGGGTAATTCTCTCTCTCTCTCTCTCTCTCTCTCTCTCAAAACTTTGGATTCTGTCAAACATAGAATAAACAAGCGCATTCAAACACAATAGATATAACCTAACAACTTCTAATTTTCTCATTAATTACAGTACCGTGACACCGCCATTTATAGTTTTTTCTCCCTCTCCCAACCTCTTTTCAGGCGTCATCGAGGAAAAGTGCACCGGAATGTGGAAGAACCTCCCTCGCGGCTCCTCCAAGAATCCCTCCAGGAACTCCAGCAGCACCGACGTCACTGCCTCCGCCAAGGAGGAATCCAGCGGAGTGAACATGTCCGCCTCGACGGGCAGCACAGTTTCCACGACGGGAAATACCAGGATGGATACGAAGATCTACCACGCGGTGGACAAGAAGGAGGTGTTGATCACCACCTGGGTGGAGTCTGCGGAGCCGATCGACGACGAGGAGATGCGGGAGATTGAGAAGGTCCTCCTCGGCTAGAAGAACTTCTTCAAATACCAACAGAAGAATACAACGGGCGTAATGAAGGGTTTGAGTAGCGCACACCGTGTATCACTTCAATTTGTGGTGATGTTTGAGTGAAATCATTGCCTACCAGCAACACGATCAGGGTTCAATCCCTTCTGGTGCACTTCTTTTTTAAGTCCGACAATGCAGTCTTACCTGTCGGAAAGGCATGAAGTCGGCACTGTGGCGAACGCGCTCGAACACCTCCAGCAGGGCAGGAGGGACCGTCTCAGAGTCCTGGATGGACAGCATTTGTCCCAATTTGAGAGCAGCTCCTCTGACCTTAAAAAGGAGAAATTGTAGGAAAAGAAAGAGACTGACCCTGCAGAGGGTCTGAACAATTCTGTCGGCGTTCTTCTGAGACATGAAGGGGTTGCTGGAGGATCCCTCCTGAACTGTTGCCAACCCCAGGGTCCTTTTGGTGATCTCGGCGGCAGCTCCTCCTGCCAAACCAAAGGCCAACTGACCGAAGGAGGCTAATCTGAATAGAAACTTAGATTACTCCCGAGTGGCGACTAACCTGCCTATCCTAGTCGAAGGCACCCGGCTTTCCTTGCTGTTCGCCAATGGCTGAGTGGTGTCCTGTGCATCCACTCGGTAATCCTTTGGCAGAGTCGGCCTGTAGATCTATGGGAAACGGATACACAGTGAAACGACGGGACAAACCTTACTAGTACGGGAGCTGATTATGCTGTTCGCAGCTTCCATGTCATTTACGGACTTGGCGGCGTCGATGAGGAAGGCCTCCTCTTCTGGAGTAAGGGTGGGGTCGAAACCAGCCGTCTCCGCTGTTTTTGGAGCAGACGAGGGTGTTGTTGAGACTAAATGAGGGGTTTTCCGAACATTTCCCTCTTACCATTCACAGCCGGTGTCTTCTGCAAAAACGTCCTCCCCAACTGCTCCAGCGACGGCAACTGTGAGATCGGCAGGGGAACCGCCCCCTTTACCACCAAATCGGCAATCTTCAGAAGGAGATCCTGCAGCTGAGGCAATTGGGACAACCCCCGGCTCTCGTAGACCTTCTCTCCGTTTTCGTTGACGATATACCCACCCGATCCGGGATAACTACCTGGAAAAGCGAAAAGTAACGAGATTTGGGAAAATTATGACCTTGAGCGAGAAGAGCGGCAAAGGTTCGAATGCCGACAGCAACAACATTGGCACGTTCCAAGACATCTTGAGCATTGGTGCTGGAGGGAAGCGAGAGAGCGGGGAGGGAGGGGAGAGAGAAGCCAGCTGACTGAAAAGAATCATTGATTAAACATGAGTGAGAGGACTTTATTTTGCGAGATTCCGACATATATTGCTAAACCCCCTGTTTTCCCAACGGTTGTCACCTAGCTGATATCAATTTAGCAGGCTTTTAACAAATGACGTAATTAGGGGTTACCAACCTTAGTCTTCGGTGCGAGGGGATCCACCACTTCTCCTCCGAAGACGGCCACCTGTAGGGCCTTCCGTGAATACTCCTTCTCCAATTTCCGCCCTTCGAATCCCAGCTGGCTCTGGATCAGAAGACGGGCTCCTTGGGCCATCGGCTGAACCTCTTTCTGAACCCATCGCAGCGTAGACGCTGCCGGACCCGTCGCCATATACACTAAATTAATGTTCATGTTATTCTAACAACAGTTTTATAATAAAACAATAATATACAATTTTTAAAAGAAATATAAAAGTGCATGTACGAATGCAATTAACTGCATGGTTTTGAAGAGCTGTCGTGACGGGACCGAACCAATTTCAACGGCTGGCACTACTCACATGTTAATTTATCGATCGTGGCAGCCGGGCCACTCATCTACATTCTCGCCCTCTTTTGTCCTCTTAAAATTGATTATTTCTGTCGTTTTGCATATTGAATGCTTTAACATTGATTTTATTTAAAATTCCACGTTTTCAGATGTGGTTTTAATCGGTCTGTTATAAGAACAACTCGAATTATGGAGGATAATCAGTCTATTGGTACTGGAGAGGTTCGTTTTCTTTCCTTTACTGCGTAATCCCGGCTGATGGGATCGGTATCACTGCTTATCAGTCATTGCGGGTGTGTGTTGATAAGATCGCTTCTGCAGGTAGTCTACGGCTCCAGTGGGTCGCCGCTCGGCGACGAATCACGGGTAATGTCGGAGAAGGTGCAGTCCCTCGCCTCCTCCATCTACAGGGAGTTCGAGTACATGATTCAGAAGAGTGGAGAGGACTCCGTTAAGGTGGGGTGGAACCGCGCCGTCTCACATGTGGGAACCCGTATTGTTGCTTTTAGAGTGGAAAAATAATTTTCTTTTTATCTATGTTTCTTTCTATGAATGTAACGCAGATATCGACTGGCTTAGACAGAATCGTATTTTCACCAATTTCTTGCAGAACTTGATGCCTTTGGTGGTGAATGTTCTGGAAACGCTGGATATGACCATTCTGGAGCGAGACGAACACGCAGCCGACCTGGAGATCTTCAAGGAAGACAACGAACAGCTCCTCAATCAGTTCGAGAGGGAGAAATCGGCCAGAAGACAGGCGGAACAGGTCATTCCTACCCATTTGTGCCTCATTAATCAGTAAATTTCAGAAGTACATGGAGATTGAGGACAACATGGTCGGTGAGAAGCGCGAATTGGAGCACAAAATCGACTCCCTCGAGAGCATTATGAGGATGCTGGAGCTGAAGGCCAAAAACGCTAGTGATCATTGTGGGTTTACTCATTTTTCGTCCGATTTATTCATTTTTAGCTACCCGGCTGGAGGAAAGGGAGGCCGAGCAGAGGGCCGAGTTTGACAGACTTCATGAAAGGTACGGTATTTATACATTTGAAAAGTATTTTGGATTACCAAGTTTTGTGGCTGTAGAATTCAAATTCAAACGATTTTACGGAAATGGCGATTTTCAGGTACAACACCCTGCTGAGAACGCACGTGGATCACATGGAACGCACGAAGTACCTCATGGGCAATGACAAATTCGAACTGATGCAAAACATGCCTCTGCCGCAGGCTCAGTTGAGGACCAGGTGAGAAATGGCCATGCTTTGCTGCTTGTGACTGGAACACGGCATGTAGATCGTGCTTTATTTATTGGGAACATAGAAATAGCAAAGATTACGAAAATATACAAGCATCGACCTGTCTTGGAGGGGCCTATTACTTTTGGAACCTTTGAAATACCAGGCAGCCGAGTGCAGTAAGACACTTTTTGACAAACTTGGCGGATGACGCGCCCCGTTTGAAATTTTACTAAGTCGATCAATCGTTGGTGGTATACAGTAATCCCTACCAGCCGGTTGGCAAAAATGCCCCGATATTTGTTTTTCCTCATCGTCGGTGTACCTTTTTGGCATAACATTAAAAGTATTCTTTTGTATATTAGCCTTCTCCGTTTGAATCAAACATAGTTGATCGTTGTGTCGTGAACTGTCGTGTTTTAGCTGCTACCTGCCTTCTGGCTTGCCTTACGTGTGAGTTCCCTCCTTTGGTTTGCAGTCTCTGTTCTTTCTGTTTCTGTTTAACGCACCTCCTCTCTCGGATCTGTCCGCTTGTCTTTGTAGATTCTAACGATTTCGGGCTAACTTTAGCACCCACCACGCGGGAATTTTCGGTTCCCCCTTGCACTTTTTATCACCTCTGGTTTCAGGATGGGAATGGCTGCGTCGGTGGATGCGAACAGCATCCGCGGAGTGTCCGATCTCATCAGCGCTCACATGACACAGAGCACCACCATGGACGTCAATCTCGCCAATCACATCACTGAGGGTGAGGAGAGAGAGAGAGAGAGAGAGAGAGAGAGAGAGAGAAGGCAGGGAAAGAGTGGTTTCAGACTGGCAGGACGAGTTTAACTCTGACGTAGAGCCTTCGCCCAGGGAGCCGTTGGTCGAAGAGAAGCTGTCCACTCCAGTCGCCGAGCAGGAGTCCAGTGCGGAAAAGGCTGATGTCTCTGCTGGAGACATCCAACGGTGAGTAATCCTGCAAAAAGTTTTCTTTTTCTCTTGAAAGCTCAAAAAAGTGATTGATTGTCGCAGACCAATGTTCACTAGCCACCGCATTCCCCCTCTATTTTGTGATTTTCAGTCAAGCCGCGGAATCGAGCGAGGCAGATGACGCCCTAGGAGCTGACCTCACCGGTAAGACCTTTCTCCTCTTTTGTCCCCTGTCCTCACATTTCCGTTTCCATTTCCCCCACCTTCAGGAAACCTCGTAGATCCCGCGGAATTCGCTTCTGCCGGTAGGGCATCACAGATGTTGTGACAGTGTCTCTTTTGGTTTCTTTCGTTTGAATTAGCACCCTCTGAATGTCTGTGGTCCGTCTGCTTCTTTAGTTATTCGTGTAGTTTGGTTCATTTTGTGTTGTGCAGATGACGAGTTCGGAGACCTGCTCACCCGGAGGACCACTTCCCTTTCCATCGCCTCAGACGACATAGGTTTGTTCTCGTGGAAGCATGGCTGTCGCATGTGCACTAATATCCTCCATTTTCCTTTTATTAACAGACTAACCGTCTTTTTTCAGTCAATGACACTTTCATTGGTGGGTTTAGATGTTGTGCAGTGTGGAAAAACAAAACAAAAACTAAAGCCATATAGCCTGTTTTGAACGATCCCCTCGAAATTCTCACGCTCAACGTTTGAAAAAGACAGTATGAATTTTCCAACAAAAAAGTGTTCGTAATTACACTAAAAGGATATCTGAAATAAAATGTTCTTATTCAGGTATGGGACGGGAGGTGGAGAATCTGATCAAGGAGAACACGGAGCTGTTGGACATGAAGAACGCCCTTAACATCGTCAAGAACGACCTGATCGCCAGGGTTGATGAACTCAGCAGGTGCATTTTGTTTCCTTTTAAAGTAGTTTCAATTGTTATCAGTGAGAATGACATTCTGCGGGACGAGGTGCGTAGTCTGGAGATGGTGCGTCTGAAGATGCACGACGGCATGGAGAAACTCGAGGAGGAGCTCAAATCCACCAAACAGAAGCTCGCCGACAAGGAGGCAGAGGCTGATGAGGTGCGTTTTTGAAATATTAGAAAAATTAAATGAGAATACAGAATAAACATTGATTTTCAGGAGGATGTCCCCATGGCCCAGCGCAAGCGTTTCACGCGTTCCGAGATGCAGAGGGTTCTCATCGACAGGAACATGTACAAGGTGTGTTTCTGAAGAAATGCATCAGAGGAAGTCCTTTGCAGGAAAAGTTGATGGAGCTGGAGGAGTCTCTGAAATGGACGGAGCTCCAGAGGGCGAGGAAGCTGCAGCAGCAGCAGACGCCACAGACGAAGAAGGGCACGGGCATTTGGGACTTGTGGGTAGTTTACTCCACCAATGCGATGGTCCTTCGCTACTTGATCCGCTCTATTTTCAATCACACTCACAACGCCACTCACGAAAATTAGAATAAAATGGGTATTTTCAATCCTTTCGAATTCTTTTGCCACGAAGCAGTTTTGTTGATTAGAATAGATTTTTTTCTTTCGAAACACCAAAACCCTTCATTTTTAAAACTAAATTATGCTAATTAGGATCAAAATGCTAATAAATTTTAATATGTAAATCAGATATATTTTAATTAGCTAGTCAAATTACCTTATACCGTGCTACCACATAAGTAAACGATTATCGATCGAAAATACAATATGTTTTACATTGACTTCTGAAAATCTCTTCGTTCAGCTTCTCCGGTCTCTTCGGCGAGTCCCTGTCTCCTACGAATCAGCGTCGAGCGACCTCTCGCGCCGACTCGCGAGCCAAGATGACTCGAAGCGTGGAATACATCGACCCAGACACGTCAGTCACCAATTAGTGTACCATACTTTTTGTTTTTATTACGGTTCGCCTTTTCTCGCCTTTTTATTTGTAGCCAGCATGTGCGGGTTCTCGAAAGCATATTAATAGAGTATTTTATTAGTAAATGTGAATTGTACCCTGGGTGTCGTGTTGTGGCAGAAACAAAGAAAGAACGTTTTTAGGATTTCCGAGAGAAGGGCGGCTGAGAGACGGGAACAGTACAAATTAGTGAGGGAACACGTTAAACGCGACGACAGCGGAAGGATTGAGGTTCGGCAGAAGGGTGCCTGAATTATATTAGTGACAGGCCTATGGGTGGTCTCTGCCGGCTGTGGAAGCGACTGCCAACTCTCCGATGGTCCCTGTGCCTGTCTGCTGTAGGCCTCTCCTCGACAACCAGCCAGCTCTCAAGGTTCGGCTTCGTAGAATATAAGCCTTGTGAGAGAGAGATCAAGAAAAGGAGGGATGAGGGAGGTTGTCAGAATAAGAAGGGCGGAAGGACGCAAGAGCGAAATTTAGAGAGAGCGAGGTATATACCCAATATTCTATTAGGTGTGGTGCTCAACCGGCGTCATTCTCCGCGGAGGTCGTGGAAAGGATGGCCAGTTCATCACCGGTGACCCCGTCTACTTCTCCCCGATCGCTAAGAAAGTGGAGAAAGTCGAAGGTCATGACAAGTTGGAGACTGAAATCTCGGTAAATCCCCCGTCAGTCTTTGTCAATTGATTATTTCAGAGGGCACTTGCCCTGGACGCGAGGGAGAGTGAACTGTCCGAGTGGGAGTCCTCCTCCCTCGCCTGGGTTGGCAGTTCCAACCAGGGACAGAGTCTGGTGGCTGTGCTGGATGCCAACAATCCGAACAACGTCATAGAGACATTCGATGCCTGCGATTCCCACCTTCTGTCGATGTGTGGAGTGCCGGGAGTTCTCGAAGGAGACCCGGTCATTGATGAGACCATCGCTAGGAAGTACCTCACGGGAGGAGGGAAAGTCAAGGATCTGCCAGAAGGTTGGTCTCTCTCTCTCTCTCTCTCTCTCTCTCTCTCTCTCTCTCTCTCTCTCTCTCTCTCTCTCTCTCTCTCTCTCTCTCTCTCTCTCTCTCTCTCTCTCTCTCTCTCTCTCTCTCTCTCTCTCTCTCTCTCTCTCTCTCTCTCTCTCTCTCTCTCTCTCTCTCTCTCTCTCTCTCTCTCTCTCTCTCTCTCTCTCTCTCTCTCTCTCTCTCTCTCTCTCTCTCTCTCTCTCTCTCTCTCTCTCTCTCTCTCTCTCTCTCTCTCTCTCTCTCTCTCTCTCTCTCTCTCTCTCTCTCTCTCTCTCTCTCTCTCTCTCTCTCTCTCTCTCTCTCTCTCTCTCTCTCTCTCTCTCTCTCTCTCTCTCTCTCTCTCTCTCTCTCTCTCTCTCTCTCTCTCTCTCTCTCTCTCTCTCTCTCTCTCTCTCTCTCTCTCTCTCTCTCTCTCTATCTCTATATCTCTCTATCTCTCTATCATTCGCCCATTTAAGGAATCGACGGTGCTGGTGACCTGGGTGCCTGCGAGTGGATCGAACTCCGTCGGATGGAGGATTCGCAAGACGGCGTCCCCACCTACTGTTCCAACGACCTGAAGCCCTCCCCCAAGCGTACCCGTGACTGTGAGTGTCCCTCCCCCTCCTCCGCATGTGACACCCTTGTTCCTCGTGTGCTCACCGCTGTTGTCTCGTTTCAGTTAGCATCTCCGAGACTGCGGCGCCAAGTTCCTCCACGAATCCAGGTGCGGTGTCTTATTTGAATAGTGTAAATGAGGGGGATTCAGCCAAACAAACAATGGCTCGCATCGAAGAGGCTCAGGAGGCCCGCGAGTCGCCTCCCCTCGTGTCGCAAACGCTGATTTCACTTGAAAGGATGAAAGGTGTCGATGGTGTTGTGCGCTTTGTGAATGCGGTTGTGGTTGTCCTAGAATAGATGGCACAGACGAAGGGAAACCTCAAAAAATGTAGTATTTTTAGCTGACTAAGAGATTTCCCTTCGCTCTTTTCACTTTCGGCGCTGGGCAAAATCACTGCTTTAACCCCTTTTGCTTCGGTTGTCTCATCTTCCTTTCAGCCGAAGCCACTCCTGTCCCTCCTCCCAGTGGCAAAGTGGGCAGGGCCGCCCTGCCTCCTCACATCCGCGACCAAATGAGCAAGTATGACGAGGTCTCCGGACAGATGACTGGCTCCCTGCCAACTGTCTGGATGGGCAGTCAGAACCAATAGTGAGTGGCCACGGGATTCCAACGAAAGGGGTTTCAGTATCTACGTTCATTCGGCCGTCACTGCCTGGAAACAATGCCTCAGGAGGATAAAGATGACAGACGCTGTTTTGAGTATAGTGTGAGTCAATGTATAATATTTCACTGCAAGCCAGGCTAGCCCGGAATCTTGAAACTGAATAAACGCTTCCGTTTCAGTCACTTCCGCGGACGAGTCTTCGCCGCCCTGGCCAATGGATGTCTGGCCGTTTTCCACAGAGACAAGCGTAAGTTTTTGAAATTAAAATGAATTATCGAGATGTTTAGTGGGAGATTGGTCGGACAGCGGCTACCATGTGATCCGAGTGGGAAAGGAGACGTCTTCGGTCAGGACGCTTTCCGTTGTTGGTGGTACGTTTACTTTCACTCGTTAAGAGGAGTTCTTCTGAACTATGCTCAACTCTTCTTTCAGGTAACATCTGGGCTGCCTACAAGAACTGTGTGGTTGTGATCGACGCAGAATCTCTTCACATAGTGGTAGCCACCCTTTCCTATCCATTCCCAACCTTTTCCTTTCCAGAAAGTCTTTGCCGCCCATCCCCGAAAGGACAGCCAAGTCCGCAACATGCAATGGGTCGGGGCTGGCGTCTGGATCAGCATTAGACTGGATTCTTCTCTGAGGTTCGTTCCCTCACATTCTCGGTGGGACCCTTTTGTTTCAGACTCTTCCATGCAAATACCTTCGAACACCTTCAGGACGTAGATATCGAACCATACGTCACTAAGATGCTCGGTAATTAGTTTATATTCAACGGATTACGGTAATTTCCCTTTAGGAACCTCCCGCCTCGACTTTTCCTACATGAGAACGACGGCTCTTTTGATCTCCAACCGTCGCTTGTGGATCGGAACAGGAACCGGTGTTATTATATCAGTTCCCTTGAGTGACAGTAGGTTACGGTAATTATTAAAGGACTGGATGTGTTTTAGCCATAGAGCAGAAGGTGGAGACTAAGGCCACCGACACGAAGAGACCCTCAGGACCTGGAGGTCTGGTCCGAGTCTATGGGAAGCCGGCGGATGAGGTTTTATAGGACTTTAGTCTTGGGTTATTGTATATTTTTCAGAAAACAAAGGAGGCTTCTGGATATATCCCTTACTGTAACCTCACACAGGCACAGCTTTCCTTCCATGGCCACAAGGACAGCGTCAAGTTCTTCCTAGCAGTGCCAGGTATTGATTTATTTCATAGAGAATACTGTGGTTTTTAGGAGCCGCGTCGAGTGAGGAAGAGGCGGAGCTGCGAAAGATGCTGGTAGTCTCCGGTGGCGACGGTTACATCGATTTCCGCATGGGTCAGTGGCAGTCGCTTTTCCCAAAGTGATCATTTCCCTGACCTCAGACGCTTTATTTCTTTTTTAACTCCACTTTTCAGGTGAAGAAAGCGAGCCTGGGAAGAAGGGAATGGCCGGCGTGCGTGACATGTCCCACCTGATCATCTGGGAAGTGGACGCCGACCTGCCCGTCGTCTCGAAATGAGCCTCCGATTGCATTTGGCTGAAATATCTCCGAAATTCTCACTTTCTCTCTTTAATTAACCCCCTGGGTGCCGTTTCCTTTGCCGTGATAGCCTAGCTAGATTTGTATATTTCCAACTGTAATAACCCTGGGTATCTCTTCCAGAACTAACTCTAGTCACACAATTCCCGTCGCCTTTGTGATTTGTCTTTTCAGCACTTTGCTTTGTTAGAATACACTTTTCTACTAGACTTTTTGAGATTTAAGACCTGTTGTCAACGATTCCTATCGGTTTCAAAGGGTTTGAGCGAGATTTAATGGGTTCAGATGTTTCGCGTTCAACACTGCAAACAGGCCATGGAATTCTTCATCAAATTCGACACCGGGTCGAAGGCCTTCCTCTCCTACAAGGAGCTGCCGAACAAAGTGCTCGACTTTGAGCACACCGTGACGCCCCAGGAGCAGCAGGGCAAGGGGATCGCCAAGATCCTAGTCAAGGTAAGACTTGGCTGGGATATTAAGAACTTATTTCTTTCCAGGAAGGATTCCGCTACGCGGGGGAGAATGGCTTCCTGGTGAAGCCGACTTGCTGGTATGTGGAGAAGTACGTCAATGAGATGGCCAGTGAGGAGGAGAAGAAACTGGCGGCGACTTTTGTGAAGAGCGCCATCTGAGAGCCACGATAGGAAATGTGATATTACGGTGCATTTTACGGTGTAAGTAACAGGAAAATAAATAGTTGTATATTTTGAAAGTTCAATTTGTGGGTCCATTAGAGCCGAGAGAGAAGATTTTT
Organism: Oscheius sp. G VE-2021; assembly: GCA_022343465.1. Classification (NCBI taxonomy): domain Eukaryota; kingdom Metazoa; phylum Nematoda; class Chromadorea; order Rhabditida; family Rhabditidae; genus Oscheius; species Oscheius sp. G VE-2021. The sequence continues at coordinate 1,980,368 of JAJQXH010000041.1, forward strand.
CCAGCAAGATCAGGGGACGAATGAAGAAAAGGTAAAGGGTAAGAACGATAAATAAGAGCACGTAGAGATAAAATGGAAAGTTTGGGGAGAGAAAGCTAGATATTGTCACACCCGGACACCACGTGCTTCCCTGGTTTTCCTTGCGGCTACCGTTTTTTGGCAACCATAGGACGCTTGACCCTCTTTTTTGGCAAACGTATACCGCTGGATTTTAAGCGGCAACTTAATTCCAGTCGATTCCGAGGCATAACTTTAAATATTCAATTCTCCTTCATCGTATTTCAACGGATCCGTGGATTTTATAGAAACATTGTAGGTCTATTGCTTCTGCTTCGGGGAGACATCAGGGCGTCTGTGTCTAATTCAGCATCAACGTCGACACAGTATAGCGGTGCAAACGATTTTGGGTATGACCTTCACTATCTCGTCTGTACCTGAAGACATTCGTTAGCATCGTCCTTACCATTTCCCTCAAGTCACTCTTGTTATGTGTCAGATTCTTCATAATTCCTTTAATTGTTTTGAAGGTAATCGTATTTCTGTAATGTGATAAAGTTTGTAAAATTGGTTAATATAACCCGGAAGCCTTGTATTTCTTGGGGAAAACAGCTGCTACGAAGAGAATGTGTCTGCGGAGGGAAATTGGCTGCGGCCGCGGAATTGCCGCCGCCTCGGCAGAATTGCTCCTCTTTCGACAGTAATTCGGGCGGATTGAATGCGACAGATGTTCCGATTCTCCATCTCTTTCCTCTATTTCTCTAACCTTCTCTTCCACTCTCTTTGTCCATCTCCCTCTCAGCCCCTCTTCCTCGTAATCGCCTCATTTGCTGCCTCCTGTATACAGCAGGGCTGTTTTGCCCTGGCGTTGTTTGTGGAAATGCAGCTATTTGCGAATGCACGTGTTGTTTGCCCTCCGATGCGATCTCTCCTTCTCTGGAACCGCCTCTCCCTCTCCCTTTGTGTTCCTCGTACTCTCGCCATCACATGTCGCTGCCCCTGGCTGACACGCCGTCCGGCGGTCAGCTGACGGCCAAAGCGATGGGAAATAGCCCGTGTACATTACAAATGATGGGTCTCCGGGGAAGGGAAATTGCCTCTGTGACAAAGACCAGTTTATTCCTCACTCACTCACGGATGCACGAATGCACGCACTCACTCACTCACTCACTCACACACTCACTCTCACACACTCACTTACTCGTTTGAGACGGTCAGGCTGTCGCGTTATCACTCACTCAATTTGTTCTTTTCCCTTTTTCTCTGCCCCATCTCCTTTATGGCTATTCTTTGGAGTTTGGTACCACTGCACCAAGTACTCTTGCACTTAACGACTTCTCGCTGAGTCTTAATTATTGACCTCATTCTAGATCAAGCAAAGTTTAAAATATGCATTTTGAGGCTCAAAAGACAGCAGGGGTTCTTTTAAAAGTTTTAAACACTATTTTTTTGTCAGCTGGGACAAAGTTATCGTAAACATTGATAAGAAAGCGATAAAAAGGTTGGGGGCTATTTCCAACGCTGTATTCTAATCTCTCAGTTGAGTCAGCTGATTCCCTGTCTTTCGGAGGGAAAAGCCCCGTGCGTAAGTCCCGCGCCCGGCGTCGGCGTGTCGAGTGCGGCCGATCGAAATCAGCTGACCGGGCGGCGCCCCGTCAGCACAAAACACGACGGCCTGACCGCCGGAGACGACCTTCTTGCATGCAACTGAGGGCCGACCTCTGGAAGATCGTCGGGCTGCTAATCGGTAGGTTGAGGCATTCGATTTCATCAAAACTGCTCCGAGAACGAGCTATTTCGAGGATTTTTGGTGTTTCTATTTTTATTTTCCTTTTGCCCCAATCAACAATAGTGCAAATGCCGCGTGCAGAACGGAACCTCTGCGAGAGTATCGACGGAAAATCGAAGGCTGCCATCGGCGAGGTATATTTGGCCGTTTTCTTCTATTTGCCACATAAAAATCGGATGAGAAGGAGTTCTGGAGATTTTAGTGAAAATCAGAGACACTCTCCTCACTCTCTTACTTGTTCTCTCTCTCTCTCTCTCTCTCTCTCTCTCTCTCTCTCTCTCTCTCTTCATCCACCATGCCTCTGCCTCAGATTCTGTTTCGCCCTCTTCTCTTTTGTCACCACTTTCCTTCTCCCCTTCGTCCATTTCTTGCTCTCACTCGCAGCTCTTTTGTATGTGTATTCTTCTGTATGGCTTGCCTTGCGTTCTTCGTCTATCCTTTTGTCTGATTCTCCCTCCCCCTCTCCCAGTCCATTTCCAGTACCATTTGCTTCAAAATGGGAAAACAGCCCGAGTGCCGGCTAAAAAACAAATCACGTGTTACGAAAACAGCGCCCCCCGGAATAGCCGGTGATTTCCGGACCTCAGCCCCCACGTGATTCCGAATTCGGTCAGCCAGGGACGGATGTTTTCGCGTGGAAAGGACGCCTCCATTACCTGTCTGGTCTTGACCTCCATAACCAGTTCACCCACAACTGACCGACAATCTCCTGCAGAGAGACCACCCACCACAAGCAGACCACCCGAACTTTACAATCCTTCTTTTATGCCAACGGGCACTCCAGCGAACGCCATCTGCGCCTGTTGTTTACGGAGGGAGCAGTTGATACGAGAAGCGCAATCGATGTTTGCAGGACAACAAGTCCGTTCCCGGTTGGCACAAGGCTGCCAGGAATTGTTGGTGCCAGCTGGTCGCCGAGGAAACGAAACAAATTCTGGATCCCTCTTTTGGAGGAGCAGACATCTTGGGGAACGAAAAACACAAATACGAGCAGTAAACACAAACTTGAACGATGTTTACGCGATAGGGACGATACCAAAACAACATTTTTATCAGTGTGTCCTATGTTTACCCGCAACGGCGCGCGGTTTGTAAACACAGTACAATACATTGCTATTAGTTTCTACGCTCCATTGCTAATGGGTGTTTGCTCCACTGCCAATTAATAGCAAATAAAGATATTATTCCAATTACCGCAAGGAAACGCTATTTTTAAAGGTCTAAACTGAATTCCCCATGCGGAATCTGAAAACAACCATATTTCCCTCCGAAAACAACCACCGTAACACGAAACCTAGTGGTTTTCGACGCGTTTGAATAATGCAAAAGGGCGCCGATGCATGCATAACAGCTGATATTTTTGGCAAATCCTCAAACTTTCTCCGTCTTTCATTGGCAATGCAAAGAGACCACGGAAAGAGTGCAGGTGCCCTCTGAGGCCGTTAGACAAGGGAAAATTACTACTAAATGGGCTCCAGAAGGCTCAAAGATCTCGCAAAATGAGGTATAAAACGGTTTTATTTTGGGAGAGTACTTTACAACAGATGAACTTTGGCACGCCAAGAATAACAAGTATCTGCACCGCCCGGGATTGAACCAGCGAGTGTTTGAGTGGCAAATTACAACTTTCAGAGCAGCTAAGCAACTACTTTAATTAATCTTTACTAACATATCGATAGTTTCAAAAATAAAAAAAAACCCTTTGTTTTGCAGCAACGGCGCGCGTTTTGAAACCATTGAACTGTGTTTTTATTTGCTACATTTAATATGTATAACCACTTCAAAAACAAAATCTTATTTTAGCCTCGTATTGTCGTACCTGGAGCAGAGAGACTTAGCCTTAAAACATAATAGTGTTTTTCCAATTTCCAGCCCTTTTCCTCCATTTCATGTACTTTCTGGGTTTTGCAGACGGAGCTGCCTTCTTGTTGTTCCCAGTGCCTCATTCTCTTGCGTCATTTGTTATGTTTTTGTCATGCCAGCAGGCCGTCATGACTAAAAAATGAGAAGAACTTTCCGAAAACCCATTTATTCTATAGCGAAGAGTACTTTTTGAGCCTAATTCCACATGCATGTGTAGGTCCTTTGTTTCCTTTTTCTCCCCAGACAGAAAGGAGTCCGGCGGAAGACATTTCCCAGCGATAGGCCTTTATGAGCCATTTCCTAACATCGTCTCAATAGAAACACGTAGAAAGAGCACAATTTTCATTTGGTTTCGCAAAGTTCAAAGCAAATTGGTAAAATTGGATTGTAAATGACTATTTTGTAAATGCAATGAGAAAATTACTTTTTCAGCTATTTTTGTAAGGAATTCTATTTTCGCGGCGTCTCGTTTCCCAGGAGACTGTTCTACTCCGCTCTCGGGCGCTGTTTGTCTTGGCCACACGTGACTTTCCGAATATCGCCTTTGGTCACGCAGGGACCCTCTGCCTCACTCGCTTTCCCTTATAATCCCTCCTCTTACTCGAATCTATGGATATTTATGGAGACGCGTTGATGCATTCGATTAGAAAATGAGTGCGATTGCCCCTTTTCCCACGAGAGACCAGCGACCGGCGATGGAAGGGGATTACGGTCAGGGGAAAACAGGAGACGATTTACATGGGAAATTGACGGTTGTTTTGAGAGAGAGAGAGAGAGAGAGAGAGAGAGAGAGAGAGGAGAGAAAGAGAGAGTATTTGTTCAAAAGGCGCGGATTCATCGTGTCGGCACCTAAAATGAGTGAGTCAATAAGTTAGTCACTGAGCCAAAGACATAGATGTGTTCTCCTTGAACCCTTTGTCCCGCCCGAACCCCCTTCAAAAAGATTCGCGCGGGAAGAACTGACCACCCGGTGTCCCTCTTGGTGCCAGCCGGTGTTTGAACCCTGCGTTCCTTCCCGCGCATTACTCAGTCGCAGCTGGGAAGATCGCTCTCTCGCGCGCTCGAATTAATCAGTCTCATTGCTGCCAGCCCCGCTGCTGCCAGAGGCCTCCATTTGCTTGTCCTTTTATCTCCCACCATTGTTTGCTCAGCTGGGAACGCACTATCAGTCTCCTCTTTCGAACATCTCTTGCTTTCCTAGTTCTCCCTCCCTCTCTTTCTCTCATACTCTCTTTGGGTCCTAACACGATTTGCCTGGCACGCTCAAAAATAGGCGCAGATGCGCGTCGGAAATTAATTTGGTCGGTCTCAGAGATCTTCGCAAAGTGCAGGTTGCAGTCACTTCCCGCTTTCGTTTTTAAACTTTTGACCAGTTTTTATCAACCTTTGGACGTGTCACCCCGTGCTGGGCCGTATTTCTGGGTCTAAGAAACAGGTGGTTCCTTGTAAGCCGGAACTTCCTCACCTTCCTTGGGACAAGATAAGTGTTATCGGAAAAGGAGAGGGGAACAGCTGTTTCTTGGGAAATAATTGGGTAGAATTTGATATTTAGAAAGTGAGGCTTGGGTGACACTGCTCAAAACAGCTGGGAAGGCGGAAAACAGATCGAAACTCTCTCTTCTCTCTCTCTCTCTCTCTCTCTCTCTCTTCCTTTTTTCTTTCCATGTTTACACTCTATTCTTCATCTCCTCTGTTCTCATCTGTTCTGTCTCTGTCTGTCTCTCTATCTCCAGATGTCTTAATTTTTCTCTCTCTCATTTCCTCCAAAAGACAAACGAACCAGTCAGATCGAGCGCCCGTGCAGTGGTGCCCGCCCTTATAGTGCACGGGGCGGCGCATCGCCTGACAACGTCCGCTGCTGACAGCCGGGCCCCTTTCTACACCGGCTGCCTGCACCCGATGAACTCCCGCCCTACAAAATGTTCCCATTTCCTCAGTTCCTCTCCTCAAGGGGTGGATTTCTCAAAATATTCGGATTTTCTCAAGGAGTCCTTGACTAATCCTCCCATTTGGCCTGTTTTGCTGAAAAGTGCCCTTCCTAATCCTGTTTTCCGATTAGTTCATTTCCAAAAGCTCTCCATTTACGACTTCGCTCGCGCTCTCTCTCTCTCTCTCTCTCTCTCCCTCTCTTTCTTTCCCTTTTCTCTCTTTCTCCAGTGTCTCCAAGTCGCCGGCGCGTACTTCCTCTTCCTCCGGCCAATTCAAGCGAAATCCGCGAGAACTTTGGTCTTTTCCTCAAGTGAACACGGAAGCGGATTTATGCAAAGAGATCATCGACGCCTGGTAACTATTGCCAACGATCAAAGTCCCCTTATTTGTCTGCTTGTCGGAAACAGCGCTGCCTTGCCAAAGAACACTTTATTCAGTTTTATTTTTGTAGATGTAGCTTCGTTCTTAAAGCAAAAGAAGAATCCCACGAAAGAATCGAACATCTGACCTGTTTCCTGATAGGCAAACGCGCTGCTAACTGCGCCAAGGGGTGACCAGAGCAAATATCACACGCTGAGTCCCACTGCCATACAATCGTTCAATGGTTCGATCCCTCCAATGGAACTTTGTTCTGCCCATCAAAAACCACTTTCCTACAGTATCCCACTATGAATGTGAAAATTCTCCAACTGTCCCCGCCTATTTAGAGCTGTTTTCACTTTTCTTCTCTACAAAAGACTCAACGATCAGTGTAAATTCCTGCTAATTCCATCTTCAGAAGGTTCAAAAATAGCTTCTTTCGCTTAAGAAATCAGGATTATCTGGATAATTCCAAGGTTTCCTCGCTTTAGATGTTCTTTTTCTAAAGGATCACAATGGAGCACATAGGTGCTTGAAAGTCCAATTTACAACGGAGACCACCCGTCTCCGGGAACGCACTCTTGTTTTCGTCACGGGACGCAATTCAATTTCCCCTTTTTAGTTGCGGCTAAATGAATTTCCGTCCCCGGTTTCACCTAATGAATATGTGCCATCCGCAGGCTCTACCGTATCCACTGTTCTCTCTTTCTCTCTCTCTTTCTCTCTCTTTCTCTCTCTCTCTCTCTCTCTCTCTTTTTTTGTCAAAACCCACGAGGCAATATATGTACAAATACAGCAAAATATAAACGACATGAGACAGTTCTTCAAAAAGCCCTGTCCTTGGGCCACCACGCGCTGAGCAGCACCTACCCTAAATCCTTGCTTATGATTCTCTCAACCACTTCCTCCATGTCTACCGTAATCACCCCTGATTTCAGCCGATCTGGCCCCAAAGTACCGCCACTGGTTCTTCCCGAGAATGAAAGTACTAGAGCCATCGACCAAGGACAACAAGCCAGCCCAGAAGAAAACGTTCCAGGTTAGATTTCAAGGCCACAGCTGTCTGTAAATGCAAAAGAGGTCACTTAAAAACCACAGCGTTCCTAAAGGACACGTTGATAAGACACCCAGCCAAAACATTAAATTATGGACCAGATTTGGTCAAAGTGCACACAAATGTGCCCCATGTCAATTTGTTCCTAATGATATCACTAAGGTTTTCGTTGCTTGGACAGACACTTATTGTTAGTCGTCAACTAAATCCTTTTGTTCTTAACCATATCACTAACTTCTTAGTTCTTAGACAGCACTCAGCCATAATCCTCACTTAGACATTAACCCCCATTGTGATATTAAACTCAAAAAGTACCCACAAACAAAACTTGGTTCTTTGCTAACCTAGACCTTTTCTTCTCTCAGTCTATACAATTTACCCTTTGTCTTCACATACCCTATAAATTTGAACTGAAATAGAGTAGTCTCTCTGGTTTTTTGGGACACCAGCTGGTAAGTCTATTTGTCCGGTCAGCTGGCCACGTGACGTAGCGCGTGAAAACGCTCTCTGGCGAAAGACCACGTGCTCGATTATGTCTGCCTTCAATGTACTTTCTGTCGATCTGAACCTCCGGTAAATTGAGCAGAAAGTGGAATTTCAGGAGTACCTGCCAGCTGGGGATCGCTGCTATAGCTGTGTACATTGCCGAGCGAACCTCGCTAGTCATACCGACCTCATCTCGAAATCCTTCCAGGGAAGCCAAGGAAAGGCATACCTCTTCAATGCCGTGTAAGACATTTAGAACAAATGGGGGTACAGTGGAGATTTAGGGTAAACATTGGGTGTGGACCGGCTGAGGAGCGAGTGCTCTTGACTGGACTGCATGCAGTAGCTGATATATACTGTGAGAACTGCAAAACGACACTCGGATGGAAATATGTGAGTTAGAGTAAGAGAGGGAGAGAGACAGAGGGACAGAGATACCATATATGTGGTTGATGCCGAATCGAATCCTGAGAATCTTGGCTAACCTCTTTATTTCAGGAGCACGCCTTCGAGACCTCTCAGAAGTACAAAGAGGGCAAGTACATCATAGAATTGGCTCACATGGTCAAAGACAACGGCTGGGACGACGACGACCGTCGAAGGCGCTCCGTGTCGTGATCTCTCCCATTCCGTCTTTCCCCGTGCAATCCCTGTTTGTACATACCGTAGGCGTCGATTGCGCCCCCTCTTTCTCGCCTAGCCCTCCAACAGTTACGGACTCTTACAAACGGACTTCCGATCGGCCGGTAGCCGCCCTCCTCTTCTTACGGTACGCCGCACCCGCATTCTTTCGCCTCTCCCATTCCTCTTTCGATCCTGCTGTACATAGCCCCAGCCCCTTCGCGATCTTCGCCACCGCAATTGCTGTACTTTATGCCTCGGGCAATGAAGTCTGATACTCGGTGTCAATTTGGATATGAGAGAAAGTGGAATTCTACGTCAAGAGAAAGAATAAAGCTGATGTTCATTTGAAGCTTTCTGTGTACAATCACTGAGCCATGATGTGCTTCACAAGGTCCTCGGCCTTGATCTTGCCGTCAGTGTCGTCTAGGCCGAAGAGGAGACTGTCCACTTCTAGGGGCATTAGCTTTTCACCTGAAATATGTCTTTGAATGAGTATGCCCCCCCTCTCTCTCTCCCTCTGACCTGCATTCTGCAGCATAGCCCTCAGATCAGCCACCGTGATGAAACCATTCTGATCCCGGTCGAAGTAAGCCATCAAAGTCTTAAGATGTTCAACTTTAACTCTCACTTGAATTCCTCACCAAGTAGACATTGACGCTTGGCTGAGCTCCACACTCCTTCTTCACATTGTGGTAGATGGGAGTAAACTCCTCCACCGACACTCGGGCTTCTAAAAACCGCCACATATAAATCTTTCAGACACAAACCAGGGTTGTTAGCCCATTGATGTGTCATCTTGTTTACAAGGGCCTCGGTTGGAGTGAGATGAAGCGAACGGAGGCAGTTTCCAATCTGGAAACAAAGAATTTTGAGAAATAAAAATGGCAGTCACTTGGTGAGCTGCAATCTTCTTGTCTCCTTTGTTGTCGTAGAAGTGGAAAGCGTCGGCGATTTCTTCGAGAAGGCTCATCTGAAGAGTAAGTCTGGGAGAGGAGAAGGAGAGAAGGTGGCAGTTGAACAATGTTGAATGACTTACGATGGGAGAAGAAGGAAAGCGGAAAGACGTTAGAACGAGGCGGCGATTCTGAATCAGTCGACGGAGATGCGTCAGCCCCGGAATCTGCGGAAACAGAGACAATACAAATCGATTTTGGTAGGCAGAGGAGGAAGCATCTCTCTTTCTCTTTTTCTATCTCTAGTTCTCTAAGGTGCATTCGTTTATTTTTCCTAGGCAAAACCAACGGTTTTATAAGACGAGGCATACTGAGAATCATTATCTCCCGATAGGTTGGGGTAAAGAAAGCGAATGGTTCTTTCCTCAGCCTTTTAACCTTTGGATGGACGGAAACTGTTCCAATCAAAACAGGTTGGCATGTCCATTAGTACAAACTTGACCTAAATTTGGAGTTAGACCTTTAAACAAAGGTTTCTACCGTGACGAAGTGCTTCAGAGAGATAATTGGGCAGGTGTTGAAGGAAACAACAGCTGATGGGACTTTAACATACAAATGGATCGTGGCTTCAGATTTTTAGGTGGGTAAGGGTGAGGCAGGCCCATAAACAATTAAGGTTGAATTCGTTTATTGACTTTTGTTATAAGGGAGTTTTTTGATCCAACCCCGGGGCGGAGGGAGAGTAGCCTGGGGCGGAAGGAGTGTAGGCAGGGGCTGCTTCGTTGGAAGTTGGTGTTGGAGGAAGGTTGTGGTAGAAGGGGTAACGAGGAGCGAAGGACTGAAAATAGGTATTTTTTCTTTCTCTGCCTCCTGTCCCTCCCTACGCTTTCATTCTTTCTCTGCTCACCTCTGCGGCCTCAATGTCCTTCGTAGTTCCTCCATTTCCAAAGACAGTCTCCTCATAAGCCGGTGGTGCCATTGAAGGCTGAGGACCAGAAGGTCCCGTGGGATAGGGTGGCGGATTAGATGAAGAAGGTAGGTCTGGGTAAAGAGGAACCACTGCCTGGCCAATAACCATCTGATAGACAGGAATGGTTCCAATCAACACAGGCAGCTCATTCTTTATCGACGAATTCACACTTCCTTTAGTGCATAATTTGACCTAAACTCAGAGTTTCATCTTAGCAATAGGGTTCCTACCGTAATGAAGTACTCCACAGAGATAATGGGACACGTGTTGAAGGAGGCAACAGTCGCGGGGACTTTTACTCCCAACTGTAGCTTCGATTTTGACTTGGGAGCAATATTCAGCAACTGAACAACTATGGTTGTCAAACAGAATGTATGCATTGGTTAGAACACAGTGATTGACAAAACGCCTTACCTGGCCTCCTAAAGCTACTACTTTTCGTTCTTCTCTGCGATGAGTGCAATTGGCAAGTACGAGACCTAAACAATAAAGGTTTTAAGGTAATGCATTAACATTAGTCTAAAAGGGTAAGCGAAAGTAAGTATATGTAAGGTTTAAGTAAAATGTGTAAGCACCTGATGTGTAATGACACGAATACCCATTCCTCGTAGCTGAATAGCGAGAAAGCTGATGAAGTTTGATCTCAGCCTTAAAATGTCTACTGTGTCTATGCATTCGCTTCGCCAAACTCACATTCACAATAGGCTTTGAACTGGCATTGTCCACATTGCACTCGACTACGATCCCCTCTCCTGGCACAAACCCCATCTTGGGAATTTTTGCCTGAATTTCCATTCTTCACAATCTGATGGTTCCGCAAACCTCGACCAAAACTTTTCCATGGCGGAAGAATACCATACCCGTATCTTTGCACTTGGTGTCCTGGACAGGCATCACTGCCTGGGGAATTGTATTGAGATCAAAGGTGGGAGCAACTGAAAGAGGTTGTTAGAGAGAGAGAGAGAGAGAGAGAGAGAGAGAGAGAGAGAGAGAGAGAGAGAGAGAGAGGAAAGGAGAAACTCACCAGTAAAGAATCTCCTGTTGGTCTTGTTGAACTTCCATTTCCTATCGATTTCCACTGCCACTTGGTATCTGATGTATCCATGGCATCCCTCGAAGGAAGGAGCACAAGTGGGTGGGAGATGGAAGCGGAAGGGGAATTGGTGCTGACCGGCTGGGAGTTTGTCAGTGGTTGTATTGTCCGACCAGACAACCGCTTCACCCGTTGCGTAGATCACATTGGCTGCGTAGGTAATACTCCGGTGTTCTGTGTATGTAGAACTGCAAAAAGAGAATCCTTCTTTCCCCTCTTTGATCGCTTTCCCTCATTCTCATTCTCTCTCTCTCTCTCTCTCTCTCTCTCTCTCTCTCTCTCTCTCTCTTTCGTAGTGTCTTTTAACCTACCCATCCGTTCTTCTATGAGTGTGTGTTTCTGATTCTGTCCAATGGGTGTGTGCTCTGCCATCCACTGCGATGCATACCGATCGTGCCTTAAACAAACTTCGTATAACTTTTATTACCTTAGTGCCTGAATAAGGGGGTACTTATCTTTCCTCCGTCACGGAAAGTCATTTGAGATAACAGACTCAGGAAATAATAAACAGTCAGTGTTTACTTTCGCAATAGAAATTCATCCACCATTTCAAAAAGAGGAGAATAAAGGAATGAAAGGAAGAGGGAGAGACACAGAAAGAAAGGGGCCATCGTGAGATTAGATTGGAATATAAAAAAGAAAGAGAACCAGAAAGAAACCCAATAGAGATGGGACTATTTGACTAACCTTCAGAGCCGACTCGAGATTCAAAACGACAACTCCGGCAACTTCAGTCCCTGGATAGAACACCCCTTGTGGATTGTTGAACTGCACGTTAATTGACATCTAAACATTTGATTTTTAAGTTTAAATAAAAATAAATCTGTATTTGAAGATCAAAAAGTAGCTGGAAAACAAACAGTAGAGTGTTGTGGCAACTGGTTAAACAAAGGATGGGCAACGGCGTTGTAATGAGACTCGCTCGCGCGTGGCGATCAGTTCCATCCATATAAACGGCTGTTTGGACAGCGAGAGAGCAAAAGGGGAGACGCAGGCGGAAGATAAGCGAGGGAATGACGTAGGGTGAATCATAGGGAGAGGTGGAAAGGGAGAGAAGACGACAGAGGTACAATTAGAGACAGAGAAAAAGAGAACTGAGACAAAGTGGGATAGAAATAGAGTTCCATCAACTGTTTTCGTTATCTGGTAAAACCATTTCTCAGTCTTAGAATTATAAACGATCAATTTAAGAATGGAGACAAATGAATCAGACGCGTTTTATCTCTTTTCTGTCATTATATTTCTCTTCGGTTCTCTTAATATCTCTGTCGTTCCGTTTTGTATGTGTGTTGCTTGATTTCGCAATGGGAACGGGAAAATGACGAATCGTGTGTGTGTGTGTGCATGATATAAAAGAAACAGATGTGCACTTGTGGTTATACAGTATTTCTTTTTTTTCTTTTGTCTCTCAAAGTCTCTTAAATACTGAATCACATACATCCCTCTCCCGTTTCAGACAAGAACGAGTGCCGCCTTTCCATTTCCCGGGTAACCGAGTGCCAATCTTTCCGCGGAGCGCCATGCTCCGTGGTCGAACTACGAAGATAGACTACCCCTACTATCCATTTCGTCTCTCAGTCGACTACGTCTTGGTTTCAAGAAAGGATAATCTCTCAAAACAACTCCACCGCTGTATTTTCGAAAAGGTCAGATTTTCTAATCCTTGTTAATCCTTTGGTTCTTTGATTAATAGTCCCGTCTAAATTGGACGAAAACTGGTTAGACAAATTGGAATGCGTTTCGCAATCAGATTTTTCATCTTATGAATACTTATTACGTGGGGTCTTAATTGAGGTGTAAATCATAGTAAGCGCTCTGGGTTCGTGATGTAGTTGCGCGACACCCTGGTCCAGGTTTCTTATCCTTGTTCCAGGCAATCCGCCGAGAGGGTCTCCTGGTGCACCATGACTTTGTTGGTCCCATTACTTTCACCCTCATCAGCACTCCATTCCATCGTCTCTGCCGAGAAGCCGAGAAACTTCAACTCGCCTTTCCACTCAAAAATGTAAGTTTTTCATCAGATTGTCAGATGTTTTCTACAGGCGGTAGACATTAAAAATGGCGTCTTACCCGAATGACGTCTGAGCTACAGGTGTAAACACTAATCACCTGTGGTGAAATCCACAGCTGGCAAAGGGACGAACATGATTTGTGATGGCTCTCAATTAGGAAGTAGCTGAAACATTCCCGCATTTAAATAACTCAACGAAAAATAAACGAACGAAAAATAACTCAAAATGTCAGAAAAAACATACAAGGTTGATCATACAAAGACCCGGAGCAATGAAAAATTGGCCAAGAACTGTGATCAAACTCTACAAAACCATTCAATTTGCAGTGTTCTGTTGACAACATTGAACCCTCCTGCTGCCAATTGCTCTCATGGATATTTGTTACCAGAGAAAGAGGTAGGAATACAGGCAATTAGTCAGAGTACAATCCACAGAACACCTGGTGAGCGCCCCCTTCCAGCGAAAATTCGCCAATCTGTTCACCAACTATACGGAGGAACCCAAGTTCTTCACTCACGCACAGAGGGAAATGCTCACTCATCAGGTGACCCAGATAGGCATTTTATAAGGTCTACGTTTTAGGTGTTGTCTAAGATCGATATTAGCGAGGATATTGAGAGGAATGCTACGAGTGTGGAGAGTGAGAGCAATGGAGAAGGTGAGAGACAGAGAGAGAGAGAGAGAGAGAGAGAGAGAAAGAGAGAAAGAGAGAAAGAGAGAGAGAGAATTAATGAAAAGATAATTGCAGATGAGCCCCTGAGGAGGCGAGGATTGGAGTTTTTGCTTATGGAGGAGGCATATGAGAGTGCATTTGTTCTGCATCAACCTAGTGAAGAAGAACCGTATTTCAAAGTGAGTGACTAGTGAATTGCAGAAACTTACAATGATTTCTGTCTGGGATGTCTACCCAATGAAGGTACGAGAAAGATCATTTTCAGGCAATGAAAGAGGAACAGATGGTTGGTTTTGATCAAATCATGGAGAATGATGAAGAGGATTCAAGACTGAACATTTCGATACGCTGGACCAAGTATGGCTACAGTAATCCAAAACACAAGTTTTAGTTGGTGGAAATTGCAGCCTCTTGGAGCCATTAGAGACTACTTTGGAGAACAAATCGCCTTTTATTTTGCTTGGCAGGGAACTTTTTTGACTCTTCTTTGGCCAGCTGCCATTGCTGGGATAGCTGTTTTTGTATTCGGCTTCTTTAAAAGGTGAGCTCTCTCTCTCTCTCTCTCTCTCTCTCTCTCTCTCTCTCTCTCTCTCTGTGAATCCTCTTCGTTTCAGTGTTCAACGAAGTGAGACGGGCTTTGGCAACTGCACCGCCACATCTCCTTCTGACTCGCATTCCACAGCGTACGCAGAAACTTAGAAAGCACAGTTTCGTGACAGTTTCAGGTGTAATTCTGCCTTTTCTCGATTCTCTTCATGGTTTCTACGGGCATTCGACAATGAAATGAATGCCGTCTTTGCTGCTTTCATGTCTATATGGGGTAAGACATTCAAATGAAAAAGTATGCGAAACGCTTTAGGTTCGTTGTTCTATCAAATCTGGAGGAGAAACAACGCTGGGTTGGCGTTTGCATGGGATTGCGAGGATGTTCAGGAAGTAGAGCCGGATAGGCCGGAGTACTCAGGGACGAGAGTGAGAGAGGATCCGATCACGGGGGAAACTGTTTGGATCAATCCAACGTTTATTCAGAACATAAAGGCAAGTCCATTCCCTCACTCACTCACTCCCTCCCTCCCTCCCTTCCTCTTATTATGTTCACAGTCCACCTTAGCTCCTCCTCTCAGCCATAGTCGTCGGTTTATGTATGGGAGTCGTCGTCTGCAGTGTATTCATAGTTACCGTATACAAAATGTGGGCAGCGGAACTTTTCGACTGCAACAAAGCCCAGGTATCCGTCTCAATTACTTAGCTACTTACACTTCTTTAGGCTACCCTCTTGTGCAGTATATCTGTGACCTACCTTCCATCCATCCTCAATACCGTATCTACAATGATCCTTGGTACCGTATACGCCTGGATTGTGGAAAAACTCAATCAATGGGGTAGGTCGCATTCCTTTAAATTCAATTGAATTCTTTTCAGAAAACCACCGAACTCATTCCGAGTACCACAACGCTTTGATAATCAAACTCTTTGCCTTCCAACTGGTTAATAATTATACTTCTCTCTTTTATGTAGCTTTTATTCGCCCTGAAAGTCATGTAAGGAATATAAAGTGCTCTTCGAGGTAGTTTTAGGGTTTCCAACAAAATGGGTTGTTTGGACTGGGGCCAACGTACAGAGACACTTGTAGCGATAGTACTTGTGGCTCTTTGTTGGCTGTGCAGTTGCTTTCTCATATGCTTCTGAAGCCGGTGCCTAAGTTTGCAAAGGATATTGTCATTCCGTGAGTTGGGAAGCGAGACAGAAAGAATTGCACATCTTTGTCTTTTCAGGTGGTTCTATCGAGAATACCGGGAAGCTACCTGGCTAAAGAGGATGCCAACTTCATTAAACGACCTGCTCAGCGAAAGTGACGCCACTAGTGTGTTGGTGAGAGAGTGGATGAAACCAGACGCCGGTCAATTTGCCTTCTGGGAGTTTAACGAAAAGATTCTTCTCTTCGGGACTACAATGGCACGTAATTCTCTCTCCCTCTCTCTCCTTCTCTCTCTCTCCCTCTCTCTCTCTCTCTCTCTCTCTGCCTCTGTCTCTGTCTCTGTCTCTCTCTCTCTGTCTCTCTGTCTCCCTCCCTACCCTCCTCTCTCAGATGTTCGCCGCCCTCTTCCCCCTGGCCCCCGTGATTGCCCTCCTCATCGGATTGGCCGATCTTCGTCTCGATGCCAGTCGTCTCCTCTGGTTCAACCGAAAGCCCGTCCCTGCCATAGCCTCTGGAATCGGAATTTGGCTGCCGATCCTCTCTTTTCTACAGTACACCGCCGTTATGACCAACGCCTTTATAAGTGAGTAGGATTGGGGCAAATCAAATGTCTTTCAGTCGCCTTCACCTCTGATTTTTGCACCAATTTTACCGGGAAAACGTGTGATATTCAGTCAAGACTACTTATTGTTATAGTTTTTCAGGTAATTTACATAAATAAAACCAGGGTTTATAAAAAACAATTTTTAGAATCTGGTATTTGTGTTGAAATACCTCATACAAAGTGTTATTCCAACTGTGCCTTCGTCAATCCGCCTAGCACAACGGAGGGTGGGTTTAGAGAAGAAAATAGGCTCATTTTGCCTAATTATTTAAATTTCTTCCGAATCAGTAAAACGCTGAGTGGCCATAACCCTGTGTTTCAGCAGCGCTTCGTGGTGTCCCACATAATAGACAAGGGCGATGTGCCCCTGGGAGTCCGCACCAGGTAGCCTCGGTTTCTTCAAAGGGCAGCTTGTTTTGTTCAGGAAGCGGACGAGAAAGGCGAAACTGGCTTGGGTGACGTCTCGAATCGGCGTCGGCGGCGATCCATCTCGGCTGGAAAAACGGGTGCTCGAAGATCAATCACAATAAAGCCTCAGATCTCAAACGAATCTTTTATTCCAGGCGACCGTATAAAAAGGCGCCACGAGGGGCTAAAAGCACAATAATAGAACTCTTAGGAAAATATCACCAGATCTAGTTGAATTACAAGTGGTTGTTGTGCATGTTCAGGAAGGAAGGGTCATTGCTCCAACAACAGAGGCTGGGAATGGAAATGGGCATTGGAGAGACTAGAGGGAGGACCCCCGTGTGTACTGACACAACCGCGAATTGGGCACCGTATTGAAAGCCGATGGCCTCGAGAGAGGCACAGGCACATTGTACTATAAAACAAGGGGAAACGGAGTGACTGGGTCACTTTTTCGACTGGACTGGCGTCGGAGGAGGGGGCGGCGGTCGCTTCAGCTCCAACTCGTACTCTTCGCGCAGCCAGGCGATCCCCGTAAGGAAGAAGTGAGACGCCTTCTCGACGGGAGTGGTCACACACATCGAACCACATAACGACTCGAGGCTAAAAGGAGATGGTTAGTCTGTTTCCCTAGACTTAAGTATTTTGTACCCTGCACCATCCTCGTGTTTCTTCCGAGAGAGAAAGAAAAAGAAAGACCAACCTATTGATAAAGAGGGTGTCCGTTGGATTCTTATGCATCAGATGTCCCGCATCCGCCCACAACTTGTGAGCCCACATTACGTGCTGGAACACCTTCAACTGGCTCTTCATCATTTGATATGTATCCAGAGGCATTGTGACCTAAACACATCCTTCTTCTACCGTAATCTCCAGTCTCACCGTAGAATTGGTGCTATGATTGGAGGAGGAATGGACGCTTCCAGGAGACCTCACATCCCCAGCACCGTCTTCTGCTCGATTGAATACAACCCCACTCTCATGCAGTTCCACCAAGTGGAATGACTTCAAGACGTTCTGAAGGGAAATTGGCCTCGAAAAGGGAGATTTGACCTACCGGAGCCTTGGCTTGGTAAGAATTAAAAGCGAGTATGGCCTGTGCCCTGATGCTCAACGCACGGACACGCGAGATGAAATGGTGCTGGAGGGGAGTCAGAGACTCGGAATGGGCGAATCGGCTAGTCGTTTGTCTGGAAATCACATTTAGGTGGTCAATACAGGGACAAACTTGGCAAGATCTGCCGTGTCCCTGAAAATCGAGGCTTTCCGGGACCCCGACTTTTCAATCGAAGGGAGGAACCGAGCGCCCAAAGCGAAGTAGACGATGGATTCCAGATAGAGCAGGATTTTCTTCACGTGATCCGTCTGAAAAAGGAATAAATATGTTGATCTCCATTTCCTACCGTCTGATCAGCCTTTCGCTTAAGAGACTTGGCGTGGTTCTGCAGCAGTTCGTCCGGTTTCTCCGATGGAATATTCGGACGAACAGGCTTGACCGGCAGGACCTCGTTGCAGGCACAACGGAAATCCTTTCCGCCGGAGAGGGAGCTGCCCGGGCGAGGAGAGGGAACCTGGAAATGACCAATCCACCTAGCTCAAATGGGGATCGCACGCCTTTATTTTTGGTCCAACCTAATTTCATGAAAAGGCACTTACACTGGTCTCAGGCGTCGCCCTGACGTCATTCTTCGCCAATTTCTTCGGAGTATCCCCATTGGCCTCCTCACGGTGTTTCTTGACGGTCTCCGCAGTGACCAGAGGAGACTGCGGCCGCTCCGTCTGAAACAAAATGGCATAGGGAAGAAGAGTCGCTTAATGACGGCCAGTGTTGCTTAGGAACTCGCAATCTTCGATAGTTCTCAGCACTGAGTAACAATATTGTAACTTACGCTGCTCCCAGGCTCCACCCTGAGTTCCCTCTTCATCGCCTTGGGAAGTCGTTCCTTGGCCTTCACTTTCTCTCCATTGGCTCCCTTCTCCTCGCGCTCTCTTCGCTTCTTCGCGGCGGCTTCCGCAGTCACCAGAGGAGAGATTGGGCGTTCCGTCTGAAAAGAGGTTCTCCTCTATAATCCAGAGACCAAGGGATCCAACCCCAGAGCCCTTCTTTTTTACTTACACTGCTCTCAGCCTCGACCTTGTCCTTCTTAGATTTCTTCACATTCTCCGTCTCATCACGGTCGCGCTTCTTCTTGACGAAGTCCGCCGAAACCAAAGGAGACTTTGGCCTATCGGACTAAAACTACCGTAGTCTGTTACTCAATTAAGATCTCACCTTAGTCTCGAGTTTTCCATGTTTTCGCCCCAGATCCATTAGTTTGCTCATCTTCTCAGAAGACAAAAGATGCAGAGGAAGAACGCCTAAACGAGCCCTCTTCAAGATTATTTATAGGAACAAACCAGTGAGACGGTTAGAAGCCTCGGCGAGAGGTTGATTCACCGGCGATGCGGCCATCCTCTCCCTGAGCGCCTTCTCTGCCGCCGCCTCTTCCTCCCTCTTCTGCCGCTCCCTCCTCTCCTCCGCCAGACGTCTCTCCTCGGCCACCTTCCTCTCCCTCTCTTCCGCCGCCCTGCGGTCTCTCTCCTCAGCCACGCGGCGTTCTTCGGCGGCCTTGCGCTCCTTCTCCTCGACTGCCTTCCTCTCCTCCTCCAATCGCTTCTTGGCCTCCTCCCTAGCCTTCTCCTCCCGGGCTGCCCTCAATTCCTGCTCTTTCCGTCGCTTCTCCTCCTTCTCCTTGCGTTCCCTTTCCCTCTCCTGAAAATCCCTTCGTAAAATACAGTAACCTGTGCCCACCTCCTTCTCTTTCCGTTCCTTCTCCTTATCCCTGATGCCCTGCTTGTCGAGTGGACGCTCCGTGACTGGGGAAAGCATAGGCAAAAGACTGAAAGATAACATATTTAAAGGAATGCGGGGGTTACGGTACCTGCTCATGGTAGCAATGATGGAATTGATGTCGTTTTCCTCATTTCCTTCGTTTTCCGTCGAGTGGACTCCGCTGTCCGGACTAACGCCCTTCTCGCTGCCACTCGGCTGGAAATAAGAAAATTAAAAATTCGCGAAAAGTTATTTGGGCAGAATTTAGCGGTCAACTCAGTCCAATCTTAGGTCAAAACAGATACCGTACCTTGGCCATATCATCTCCGAAGAGCTCCTTCATGGCGTCGTCGTCCTGAGGCCTCTCACGACTAGTACTGGGCTTCGAAAGCTGAAACCCCCCCATTTCCTGTAGATAAAAACGGTGGGTACCTCGCTATGTTCCTTGTGTCTCTTGCGCTTCTCCACCTCAGAGTCACTGTCCGGATTACGGTGTTTCCTCTTCTTTTTCTTGGCTTCCGACTCATCTGGAGAGCTACGGGTCGAGGAGGCCGGATTAGACGAGTACGAGGGGTCCTGCAACGACAACTGGAAATCAGTGAAAAAGAGAAATACCCACCCGGTGGAACATCAGATGGGCCAGATTGGGCGGTTGCAGCGGGGAGGATGGAACGAGGTCCGACATCACCTGGAATATAAGAACGTCTTCAGAATACTACCCTCTCTCTCTCTCTCTCTCCCTCTCTCTCTCTTCACTCACATTGACGCATTCCCTGGCTGAAGGGGCAGCCACTGGGCTCTGCGACCTCGGCGGGAATGCCGGAGCACGGCTGGCCACAGGCGTGGGCGGGTTCTGAAAAACCTTTGTTAGTCTCATTGACATCGTTCAGTGTCAGAGTAACCGTTGGTGAACTAAACTGCTACAAGCAGTCTTACGACCGCACAGTCCTGTAAGCGTCCTTTCCATCAAAGGTACCGTATTCCCAAATGCTCACCTGAAGAACGCCGTGTCGCGTCAGATTGCTGGCGGTGTTAGACAAAGTGTGGCAAAAATCGCTGTAGTTTCCAAACACATCTAGAAACAGTCATTATTAATGTACTAAACTTCCATTTGTTGTGCTTTTCACCGACAATTTAATCATTTTCCTATCTCTGTATTCCAGCGGTGGCCATTAGCACTTGAAAAAAGTATTCTCTTATCCAAAGCAAACACTTTGCCTATCAGATCAGACAGCTGCAAGTGATAAAATGGCTCTACTTTCTCTGTTTTCGTGATGAATATTCAGTAGGCTGCTCCCGCCACGAAAAGAATATATGTGCAGGCTCCCAGGTTACGGTAGCTACCTTGGCCCTGGGGATACTGTAACACCAGAAATGGTTAAAGAACTGTTAGACCCCGACGAATTAGAACACTGTATATACATAAAAAGTATACGGTATCTCTGAATTTCACTTTTGTAGCACGAATGTTCCGATGGTCAAGGCACCAAAGATATTCCAGACTCTTGGGAGGGGGGACGAGTCTTCGTGAAATTGAGAAATCTTGCGCCAAGTGGTGTCCACAGACTTTTCGCATCACGGGTTATAACTGTTTAGGATTACTGTAATCAGCATAAAAATTTGTTAAATCAATGTTTAATGCAGACTTATGCCAGGTAGCTGCCACCTATCCAATTAATAGTTATAAAATCGATATCGGGCAATTAATAGGTCATGGAATGTGTCCATATGCCCGTGTCCAGAAAAGTACAACCAGCCAAAAGACCAAGGTTCGGCGGTGCAATTCACTTTTGCAGGGTTAAGGAATCGATTAAAGAAAAAGTGATTTCATCGTTTAACAATTATGTAATTATTTTTACTTCTAAAAATTCTGTTTTTGAAACTTTTCCGGGCCAGCCCGTGATCCACGCGTTCACAGTTACATATTTACACGCGTTTCGCGGGAGACTGTAAATTAAAGTCTATTTTTAGCTGCAGTTTGAGGAGTCACGTACACTTTTTTGTTTGTCACATGACATCAGTGAGCGAAATTTAGCGCTTTCTATACTTATTTACGTGAATTATAACAAAAATAGCGTAGTTTGGTTCTAATTTTAGGCTGTTGCTGTAGCGAAACAAACAGACTATCGGGTTCGCAGGGCGCATTCTTCCCAGCGCCAACTTTTTGTCGTCGCCACCCGAAATATCCAGTCGACGGCGCGCCACCAAAGCAACAAAATACGTGCTAACCGTAATGTTTGGGCATCATCAGAGGGTTTTTAAAGGTTTAGTGGCAAATTACGAGAAAAATTGAAATTAAAAGTTTTTTTCTGAAAAAGGGAGATTGACTTACTTTGCAGGCGGTCCCTGATGTCCTTGTCCATTTTCAGGGTGGTCCCCTGGGAATGGGGCTGGGGTGACAGAAGCGGAGGAACCACAGCCACTCTACACAGACCGTACGGCTGGTCGCGAGCCGCCGCGTCTCTGCGTGTCTGACCGACGGGCAGAGGCAGACAGACAGAGCGCAGAATTCTTGGAAGATTGCCCATTTTTTGGGAGTCGTTTCAATCGCTTTCATGCTAATCGCTTTTTCTAGTTTTTGAATTGTTTTTATCCGTTTTGAAAGCGGATTTAGGAGAATAATCGATATCTATAATGAAATCACAAAAGTTTTAGATGAGAACCGTTGAAAGTTGAACAAGTTACGCTTTTGAAATTGTAAACGTGTCTTCCAATTTGTATATTGAATGGCCGCTAGTCTAGTGTCTAGTCGACTAGGTGACTAGTCATATTCTCCCCAAATTGCTTTGGATAATGTGCAAAATGCCAACAAACTACCCGTCGAACCTGTAGTAAACCAACGGAAATGCGATTTTCAATGACTTCTTTATTGCTGTAACATAGTTTCAAGTGTGTCTTGTAAACTGTTCTATAAGTCTTGGGGAATAGCAGACAATGTTTATATTTGTTAGGATTTTCTCAATTGCTTAATATGAACAATCGTTTAACTTACAAAAGAATGTGCGTTGCAAAATAGTTTCGAAAAATATTGGTAGCGGATTGAAAAACTTTCAATAGAAGATTTCAATTTTCCTGCTTTTGAAACCGGATATGGCGCTATTTCCATCGTTGTAACAGCTTCCCCTTCCGCCTTTCCTACTGTTTGATTTTTTTTTTATTAACAACGAACATACCTAAACTTCTAGTAGTAAATAGTCTACCTCCTTTTTGACGCATAGAAATGTTTTGAAGCAGTCGCTCTTCTGACTGATTTCGAGTGTCCAGCGACTGTCTCTTCAGTGACCTAATAGACAGACGTTATAATTGAGTGTTGTTTCCGGCCGAGGCTAGAATTGACCTCGTAATCATTAATTTTATTTAAAAGGTTTTTTGGATAGTTCTGATTGTACCTGCTGTTTGCATTAGTTGACGGAAGGCAGCAGTTATCGTTATGAGATCCATATACAGATTTTTAAGAAAGAATTAGCTACATATCTTCAAAGAATATCGACATAAAAGTGACATCACAAGATAGTTTTTGTGTCCTTTTCTATCAAAGGGGAAACATCATTTTCTCTGTTAAACCCTGGTTGAATTGGCGACAACTTGCTCTTCAACCACTCCATATCTGGAACCCTCCCAATGTTGCCAAAAACCCCATTGTTTTCGACGTGTTTCTCTTTTGCAAATCTGAATAGTCGATTCCCAATCGATCCCTTTGTTGTCTTCCAAAAGAGCCGTGTTGCGTTTCACGTGTAGTTTTCAATGCCGCCCGGGTCTGATAGCGGGTCTTGATGGAATTTTATGAATCATTTGCGGGCGCTCTCGCGTCTGAGCTGTTTTCTCCCCGTCTTCCGCGAGTACCTGACGTCGCGAGAGATTCTATCTTTCCTGTTTGCCAACTGTTTTGTGTGGCGGATGGCAGCGGCCCTTTTAATCTGTTTCCCATGGGAGGAGCTCTATTTCAACAGACAAACAATGGCACACTGTAAGCTGAACGCTACTCCATCAGCTCCCTGCTTGTAATTGTCATTTCGTACATTTGTTTCTTCCTTTATTAGTTACATCGAGTCGGTCGGCGCATTCTTTTTTCTGTAACTTTAATTGAATGTGGCAACTAGAAACACGCTTCAGGTTTTCTAAACGCGTTTAAGAATAATTGTGACGAGCGCGTCCTTTCATCGAAACTATTCTCTCTCTCTCTCTCTCTCTCTCTCATCCCTCTTCTTGCAGATGGGTATTCCAAGTCAGTAGACATGGACAAGTTCAAGATGCGAGTACTTTTCGTCCTTCTGTCGCTGCTCCTCAGCCCCGCCGCCGCCCAGGCCAAAGAAAAGGCCACTCGAAGTGACTTCCCTTCCTTTTCTCTTGTTAAACTTCTTTTTCAGATGTGGTCGTAACGGCAGAAGAGGAAAAGGTGCGCGACGCGGCGGGCTACGCGGCGATAGCTGAGATCCACCGCGAAATGGACGACGACCAGTCAGGGTCAATCGATAGGAAAGAGACATCCGGGGTGCGTTTCCAAAGGAAATGGAGGATTGACTTTATCTCGACACCTGGCCTTATCACTCCCGTTATATGGCCAATTCGGGCGGGGACTCGCAAAAGAATCACTGCTTTGATGGGGCTGGGACCGAAAGAATGAGCGTTTTTGGGAGGAACAGTGAAAAAGAGACTACCGTTAACTGAAATGGCAAAGTAAGTATTTTTCTTTCAGTTCATGGCCGAAGACATGCACATGAGAAGTTCCGACCGATTGAGAAGGGAGAACGCGTTCCATGGGAATGACGAAGCCATCACGGTCGACGATTTGTGGGAGGCGTGGTTTGAGTCGGAGGAGAGGGCCTGGACCAACGAACAGGTACATTTTCAGCCTGTTTTCCACTGGAATGCTCGAAATAAAATTGTTAGGAAAATGGGCAAAAACGGACCTTACAGCATTTTTGTTATAGTTTTTAAGAAAAGAAATGCTGCGCCTGCGGGATCGAACTGTGATCGTATGACTGGTATTTTGACTTCTTGGTCTGGCTAAGCGGCCCAAGCCTGTGAAGTCGGGCCGGCCAGTTACAATCCCGTTCACACGTCAAATCACTCGGTATTTCTTTAAAAAATTCGTCTCCCTAACTTGATAGTTGAATTCGTGTTTCCCACTTATCTTTCTAATCACGTGCGTAAGCGACGAAATCTGGCTTCCGGTCGATAAGCCCTAATTTCCGGTGCCCCTTGACTCTGTAATTCAGGTACTCAACTGGGTCGTTAACGTCGTTAATCTGCCCATCTATGCGGATCGCATCGCAAAGCTCAAAATCGATGGCTCCATTCTGCCCAGGTGATTTCCCTCCCTTCCGGCCTAACTCCCTTTGTCTCTCAGGTTGGCTGCCCACAATTCCAGCTTTATGTCCCAACAGCTGGGCATCAAATCCTCCGTCCATCGACAGAAACTCCGTCTGAACGCCCTCGACGTCGTTCTCTTCGGCTACCGGGACCCCACCAACAAGACGAAGGACATCGCCCTAGGGCTACTGGTGCGTTATCTTCCGAAGATAAAGTTGTTTATGCCCCGCGTAGCTCCTCCTTCTCACTTCCCTGCTCATAGTCTACGCTCGGCAGAGGAAAAGGGCCGTCCAGCAGGTCAACGAACTGAACAATCGACTGAGCGAACTGAAGAACATGGAGACGGAGTTTGAGGATGTGCAGAAGAAGTGGAACGAGGAGAGGAGCAAGGTATCCACCACGGACGGTGGAGTCAACGCCACGGAGATTGAGAATCTCAGGATTCAACTCGAAGAGGCAGAGAGGAGGTAAGCGCATTTGAACCCTCAAATACAACGGAATAATTCCAGATTGGAGCAGAACGGCGCTTGCAACGGCACTCCCCTCGCCCTGCAGCCACTGCTTCGCAAAACATGCGAACACGAGCTGGCCTACATGGAGAAACAGCGCCAAGAGTGAGTTGATCTTTCTTTCCCAGTAACCTGGGATTCAGCTGCCTTCGGGAGATGAAGGACGCCATCGAATTGGTGGACCGTCTTCAGAAGAAGCAGGGCAGCGTCCTCTCCTCACTCAAACTGGCCACGGGCGCCTCCTCGGCCAGCGACCAGGTCGACAGCAAAATATTCGCACTCAGGTGATTTCTTAAAGGACTGGTCTGATAAAACATAATTTAGGTCCCGGATGGAAAAGATCCACGCGCTGACCCGCGACACCCAGGAGAGGTGGATGCAGATCGAATCCCTCTGCGGATTCCCCATTCTCTACCTCTCCGGTAAGAATTGAAAAGATTGTATCCTTTGTTTTAAGAGACAGGTCTCACGCATTCCGCTTCCGCACAACATTTCTACGGCAGTCGATCCGGTTAGTTTTGTTTAAATTCTCCTTATTTTATACAAAAATAGTCTGTTTTCGATTGTGAGATGTTTTAAAAGACTGAGGGACTAAATGTTCCACGACGAAAATTGCAATATGGGATAAATTTTGAGTGCAAATCAGCCAGACTGAATTTAAAAAATGTCCTTTTGCAAGTTTGACAGAGCGAGTCGGTCCTAAGTGTCCAATATTTATGTCTTAACTCCGTTGAAAACAGACTATTTAACTCTGCCTCATCGCTTCAGCTTCCATGTTTAACGCTTTCCTCCCTCGCTTAACCGCTTCTAGGTGGTAATCCACCGCTTTCAGGGAGTTCCTCGGTCTCCTCCCACTCGAATGGCGGAATTCCCCACTCGGCCTCCGCCCTCGCAGGCCTCCAGCCGCCGTCCGTCGCCAGAGCCACCGTCCAGCCGACGGCCGTTCCCTCTCCCGCTTTTCCGAATGGCACCTCCTCCGCTGAGCACAGGACACCGCCCATTAGAATGGTGCCCACTGCGCATGCTGAAAACGCGTCTCTGTGAGTACACTGACCGCATGCAATCGGTGTCTGTGAGAAACACGTATTACTACGTTACAAAAAGCAACCACTCGACCAGGGTTCAATCCCACTCGTTGCATTTATGTGTAAACTTATTTGGAATATGGCAACTAGACATTTACGGTAATCGTTTTCTTCATGTGTTGCTTTGTTTCCGTCGTTGATAGCAAAATATCCAACTGGTTTTTACAACAGTACGTGGTTCTGATATTCTCACGTACTTTATTTTCACTTCGACGGCTAAGCGACAAAATTATTTTAGTTTTGAAAATTGCCATTTTATTTCTTTTCTTTTTAAACTCATTGACAAACTCTGGATTTAAAAATAATTGTAATTTTTTAAATCACATGGCAGTTCTTTAAACTAACTGCAGTTTCTCTCATTTTCGAATTCTAAATTTCCCCAGCCAATCGAGGGTATTAAACAGGAAAAATCTTTTTTTAAAATAATTACAGTCTTTAAACTCGTTAGATATGCTGCCCAATTTCCTATATAAAAAACTTCTTTTTCTGCGACTAAACCCGTTTTGCAGGTTCTCGGACGACACAGAGTCAGTAATGTCGACGGAGAAGAAAAAACGACGAGGGATCTTCAAAATGTTCAAAAAGTCGAATTCGAAAGGCAGTCTGCAGAACAGCAGCTTTGCCTCCAACGCGTCGGCTGCCTCTTGACCCTTTAATTCTGAGAAATGTCACTTTTATCCCCTTTTGCATTTTATTTAATAAGCCCCTTTTTCCATGCGGGACTCTTGCCTTCCCTAGTGCTCATTTCCCTTTGCCTTTTCAGTGATACTTGTGCATATCTTAGCTTTATCCTCAGATATTCTGTGCAGTGCATGTATTTATTCAGATTATAGTTGTGGGTAGTCTGTGATAAAGCCTTTTTTTCGTTTTACTACCCTGAAAACTCGGATTTCCGGTTTAAAATTGTCTTTTTTGTGTAAACTGGTTTAAAACTCTATTTTCAAGTCCCAGAATGACTGATGTTGCTGACGTAAAATTCATCTCCAAGGCCGCCGCCCCCAAGCCGAAGGAGGAAAAGAGGGAGAGGCAGCTCTTCGTCGTTAAGGTCAAGTGCCTCCCCTACGGATTCTTCGAGAAGGTAATTTTAACGACTTGGTCGCCTTTGTTTATCGATTGGGGATTTAGTCATTTAATAAACTAGCGTTTAGTTGGGGATTTAGTCATTTAATAAACTAAACGCGTTAGATATGCTGCCCAATTTCCTATATAAATAATACCCTAATATTCCGTTTTCTCGTTAGATATGCTGCCCAATTTCCTATATAAATAATACCCTAATATTCCGTTTTCAGCAATTGTGGGAGTTCTTCCAGCAGTTCGGAGATGTCATCAGGGCTCGCGTTGCAAGGAGCACCAAGGTTTTCTCGTTATTGAATAATTTTACTCTCTTTTGTAGACTGGAAAGCACAAGGGATGGGCCTACGTGGGCTTTGAGACGAAGGAAGTCGCAGAGATTGCCGCCGAGACCATAAACGGCTACTTGATGTTCGAGAAGAGGCTTCTCTGCCACGTGGGTTTCAAAATAAGGAAGGTGGAATAGTCTCATTCAGGTGATGGCCAAGAACCCCAAGTGCATGCTGAAAGGCCCTCGTTACACGGCACCTCCCCACATGAAGGGCCAGGCCAAGAAGGACGCCACCCTCAGGAACAAGAAGACCACCGACGAGAAGCAGGAGAAACTTAAGGCATGCCTGCAGTATTCCTGTAATTACAGTGTTCTTTAGGTCAGGCGAACCTCCGCTTTGGAGAAACAGGCCCAGAAGCTCAAGGACATGGGAGTGGAGTACGATCTGAGCACTGTCCCTTCGCTGGCTGTCAGCAGCAAACGCGTCGCTGAGAAGAAGGCCTCCGAGGCGGCTGCCGTTGAGAAGAAGAAGGTCAGTCTTTCTCTCTTTCTCTCTCCCTCCCTCTCTCTCTATAACTCCCATTTCAGACCGCTGCTCAACCCAAGACGCCGAAGAGGAAAGTAGCCTCGAAGTGATTTCCTCCCGCCGGACCACCCGTTGTTATTTGTTGCTGCCGTTCTGTTACGTTGTTCTCTATGCTGGATGAAGTTGTTCTTCGTTTTCAAGGCTGTTTGATAAGGGGAATTAAGGAAACGTAATAAGCAATGAGATATAAACTAGGATTGGAGCGAGAGAAATTTTGGAATAGCTTGTTTAAGTAGATTACAGATATGCAATTTTAAGAAATTGAGGAAATAGGTTCGAAAATGTGTTTTTTGGCGTGGACACGGGTACCAAGTCAACCCAAATCACACGCAGCGCTGCGCGCAATTCTACAAATTGTGGCTCATTTCAGAACCCTGATGTGGCAGTCCTTTAATTACACCTACTAATGTAAGACTTGGGTGACACTGAGTGTATTTGAGAATTCAAGATCACTCTACTAGTGGTATTTTGTTCACAATAGAAAGAGAACTTCTTTTACTTGGGCCAGTCCCCTCCCCGGAAACATCGAATTTTAAAAGCGTTTATTTACAGCATTATTACAAAAGCGAGGGAAATACAAAATACAACGGGAAATTACCCAGGGAGTATTAAGTATGTGGATATGAATGAATATTATAACGGTATTTCAGATAAACGGCCTTTTAGGTCGTGGTATTACAATGAACATCCCTTTAGGCCGTAAATAGGGAGGGAATTAGGCGTTGATGCGCGCCGAGGCGAGCGAGGTTCCCTTGTAGCTGAGCTTATTGTTTATGTTGTCCCACATGCCGCTCGACGAAGAAGACGACTCGCCCTCCTCCTCCTCCACCTCCTTCATGCTGAAAACACGGTTTCTGAGGAATATTTGAGGAGTTTTAAGCCAGAAGTCTATCTAACTGACCGGTAGACGTTGTAGACCATGCGGCCCCTCTCGGCGTATCGCTGGGCGATGTAGAGGGGGGCGGGCAGGGAGACGGTTCCCGGGATGATCTGGTGACCGTGGGCCAGGGCGTAGGTCATTCCCTCGATGTCGTCCATCTTCATGTCTATGTCGTCGACGAGGATCGTGTAGCGGGGCGTCTTAGCCGAACCCTGAAGTCTCAGCCGTCCATTTGTCTTCAGAAAAGGCCAAACCTGAAGAGTGACGTGGGAATTCAGGAAGAATTCCTTGTAGGCGGGGTGGGTGAGTTCCTTGTCGCTCACGGTGCCGGGAGCCACGTTCTGGTTGCCGATGGTTTCGTTCGGGTCGATCTAAAAGAAGGCATTAAGGGGTTTGGAAGGAGACTACCTTGTCGCGCATCAGACGGAAGTTGTGCTGCTTCTGAACGACGATCATGGCCACCTTAGCGTTGACCTTCATAAGCGCGAGCTGAGCACGAACCAGCGGAACGTCGTTGGAGATGATCTGCAATCGGATGGTTAATAGAGAAAGTCCCCCTGTCCTTACAGGTCCGTAGTGTCCTTCATCGACTCCAGAGCGGTAGATGACAATCTCCTCGGCAGCCACTCCGCCGTGGCTTTCCTTGTGGCGGTTGACGGCCTCCTCCACCACCCACTTCAGCGATCCGAGGACCTTGCTGGTATCCTGGTCCTGGTACATAAAGTCGCCCACGTACTCGAACACGTTGTTCTTCATGTTGGCGGCGTACTGTAAGATGTGCAGTATTAAAGCAGTGGGGCAGACTTACTCCGACGACGAGAGGGATGCTTTTCTTGTCCGACGGGTTGAAGACAGGCGAAGGGGGAGGCATAGAAATGGAGATGCCGATGACGAGCCTCTTGTCCGTGAACCACTTCCTGAAGATGCTTGGGGTTAAAGGTCTAATGGGATTGATTACGTAGCAATTCCGTTGATGTGCAGGACGTTGATGCCGTAGTTGAGACCGCCGAGCTTGCAGTTGGTCTTATTGACGATGTTGTCCATCGTTCCACGGCGACCCTTCTTCACGACGTTCAGCATGGTGGTGGCCTTGACGTGCTGCGTCACCAGCTCCATCTCACGCTCCCACAGTTTCATCCTGCCTGAAAGGGTGGATTTAGCAAGGAAATCAGCCCGTTTATTGAAATTTACTGTGCCCCGCTCCCTTACGCACTGTGCAGTTCGTCCATCTCATCGGCGACGATGATGAGGGCAAAGTTGCAGTTGTTCTCCTTGGCGACCTTCAGACGTTCCTCAATCTCGCGAGAGGTGAGGGTCTTCAACTCGGTGGGGCTAGCGATCTGCATGCCTTTGTGGAGACACTCCTGGTAGAACCTGTGCACAAACTGCCTGAAACAAAGACTTTAAGAGAAGTTGAGTGAAAACACACTTGAAGTCATCGGCGCTGTAGCGATTGCTGTCCTCCACCATATAGGCGGCCCAGATGTTGCAGGAGGCGGGGATGAGGTACTTTCCCTTTATGGACCACTTGCCCTGGTTCACGGGGATGCTGGCGTTGTCGGGGGTGGCGATGGCCATCGAGGGCAACTGACGACCGGTCACCTGAAGAGAGGTACTGTAGATTGGCTAATGTCAACAGTTACCGTCATGGGCTGGGAGCAGAGGAGAAGTCCGGCGTTCCTGATGTACTGGTTCTCGCCGAAAAGCTCCAGGGCCTTGGCTCCTTTGACAATGTTGTTCTGGCGGATCAACGGCGGCACCACACAGGCCTAGACCATTACAACTGTGGTTTCTTAGAGGCTTGCTCCCTACCCTGGTTGTCTGCTGGCTCTGGTAGGAGGTGGTCTGGGGAACGGTCACTCGCTGGTAGGGCACCACCTGGCACACCTCGGCCGGATAGACGTTCGACTGGCCGCGCTCAGTGACGAGCAGCAGAGGGAGGTTAGGCCACCTGAGAGAAGAGGTTACTGTGGGAGAATCTGCTGGAAGACAGGTCAAAGGGCTCCCTCACTGCTTTCACAGTCTTGAAACTCACTTGAGGACCAATCCATAGCGCATGCTGAAGTACTCAGCAACGGAGACTTCTCCCGTAGGCGCCTTGAAGTGGCTGCTGACGGCGGTGGTCTGAGTGAGGTTGGCGACCTTGAGCTTCTTGTTCTTTGGCAGGTGAGTGGTCACGACGTAGAGGTCTAAGCGAGGAATAATTTCAGAAGAAGAGGGTCTCACTCTTGAAGATGGCCCTCAGCTTGTCCTGGTGGCGAACCGAGAGGTCCATGTCGTAGTTGACGGTGGGTCCACAGATGTCCCTCATCTTGTCAGCGCAGTTGATCGGCGTGTGGAAGGGGGCCTTCTTCGCTGAAAAGGAGAGAATGTATCCCCTCTGTCCACTTACAATCAATGACGAGGAGGGAGTTGTTGGTTCCCCTTCCGAGGGGTCCCTCGCACTGGCGGACGCTCTTCTGATTTCCAGCCTTCAGCTGCTTTCCATCTCCCACGAGCGGGCAGTCCCTCTCCGTGAAGCCCTCGTTCTCCGGGTGGCACATGTACGTCTTTCCCTGTTCGTAGGTCTTGTGACGCTCCCTATGCACATCATTTCTAGACAAAAAAAAACAAGATTACGGATTGCGAACGGCGTATTCGTTGAAGGCAATCTCCAGGAACTGGCTGATGTAGCGCTCGTTGTCGCGCAAGTCCGTGTTGGCGGTCCTCGCAGCTATCTCCTCGGGACCAAGGGGGAACTGAATTGAATAGGTTACGGTAGCTCAACAACACTCACCGATTTCCTGTCAGCGGCTTTGATGTTGACGAAGATGTTGGGGAGAGTGGTGAGGTCTCCGGGCAGCACGGCAGGATCGATGGTGAACAGACGCGCGGTCTAAAATGCAGTATTCTCAAGCTTACGGAAGTTCGGTATCCAAGTCGCTTAAGGCAGATGAATCCGAACCTCTTCCTTGTTGGCGAAGATGTCGACGAGGGTGTAGAGCATGGACTGTCCGTCGTAGTAGATCTTAAACTTGTCCGGGAAGCAGTCGGGATGCAGAGTGATGAGCATCTCGAGGACGGTGGTGGCTTTCTCCTTCCTCTCGTTGACGAGACAGCTTAAAGAGTTAGACGCAAGCAATCAAAAGACTCACTCGTCCTTGGTTTTCTTCGTGAATTCCACGCTCTTGGTGGCCGTTATCTCAGAGTAGATGCGGATGTCATAGACGAAGACCTGGTTTTCCTTGTCGACGATGATTCCGTAGGCGTTGGTCTGGATAGGAACGGCGGTTCCCAGAGTGCCCGGCTCCACGGCAGTAGTCACGATCGGAGGGGGCCTGTTGATCTGAAAATAGACCAAATTAGTTGATGTTTATTCATTTCTATAGTAATCCCACTTTTAAAATATGTCTCCAGGGCATCTAAGCGTTGCAAACAACACTGCGTAGAAATATTTTTGTTCACAAGC
Organism: Oscheius sp. G VE-2021; assembly: GCA_022343465.1. Lineage (NCBI taxonomy): Eukaryota > Metazoa > Nematoda > Chromadorea > Rhabditida > Rhabditidae > Oscheius > Oscheius sp. G VE-2021. Next base: position 2,012,800 of record JAJQXH010000041.1, read on the forward strand.
CGCTTTGAAGCAACTTTAAGCTCGGAATTTCTCTTGAGCACAAATCACTAGGTAGTCAATTACACTTTTTTGCCGAGTGTGTCTCAAAAACCGTACAAAATAAGTTAGAACGCGTACTTATTTCAGTTTCCATGTAGATCCTGAGCCATTTAAATGCAAATATTACGAGCAATGGAAGTAAAACCCGAACAATACACAAAAATAAAACGCTAAATACGAATTTTTACGCGGCGTCAATTGGTCCCGCGCCGACACAGTCCTTTAACCCCGACTGCTGATCATTCAAAACAACTTACATCCAAGGCGGCCAACATCTGCTTCAGCTCCATCATGGGAGCAGAAGTACCGTTAGACATTGGTTAGTAGTTGGTTAGCTGTCGAATTACTGAAAAAGGTAACATTATTCAGAAAATTATAATTTTAGGGAAAAGGTTTTTAAAGCGCTTATGAAATTTTTTAAAAAAAAAAGTTCCATATTCGTCTTTAAAAAAATTCGCGAAAATTATGTATTAAAACAACTCCGATAATATTTGGCACACTTGATTTTAAAAATTTCCACTATTTTAAATTTATTTTAGAAAAAAAATTACAAAAAACGACCAAAAATGAACGAAGATAGAGAAAAAATGTCGAAAATCTAAGGCCTTAGCCCAAATTTAGGATTAGGGCCTTATGATAGGGGCTGCCACGGAGGAAGGGCTGCTACGCAATTTGATCTACCCGGGAAATTTAAATCTCTTAGCGGTTACCATTACGGTAGCGCCTAACTCTTAGGATTACTGTAGCGCTCAACCTAATCATTAAGGAAATTTGTAAAGGAAAAGGAATTTTGTTGTTTTTTAATTGATTTAATTGTTTTTTTTTCATTTTTTGTTAAGAATATAAATGTATACGTTTAGGAGTATATAACATTTAATTTAAATAACTTTGGGCATTTGCTGAAGAACAAGGCTGAGATATCCCAACTTGGACTGAGATCGCTGCTCAACGACAATTTCCAGTTCACTTGAGTATGGCCAGAGAATGCTTGCTTCTCATCGACATTTCTGGAGTCGAGTGAAGCCTGAAGGGGTTTGGAAATGGAAACAATCGTCCGATTAAAATGATCGCCTGCGATAAATATCAGTTTAGAAATTTAGGTTAATGGAGAACTCATTCTCTACCTCATCTATGACAAATTACATTAAATAGAATTCCTCAAATAGCTCTTCTGAAACCACCAAAACAACACCAAACGAAAACCTCACGTTTATAGAACATCACCAAGTGCATAAAACAATTCGATATTACACGTTCACAAGACCATGAAAGTAAAAGGGAAAGGGTCAAATGTACAAGGAGTGTAAGTTAGTTCTTAAGAGCCTCGTCATAAGAAGGGGGAGGCTCAAAGGCCGTAGAGGCACTGGCGGTGGAATAGTCGAAACCCGTAGGCAATCCAACGGGAGCAGGGGCAGTGGCTCCTGCCAGCGAAGTCTGAGCGACGAACCAAGAGTGCACATCTTCAGGGTGATCATCAGAGCTGCTGTTGTTGCTGTTTGAGACGTATTTGGCTGACACGTCAGCTGAGCAGATGACGGACCAGCCACGATCCTCAAGGGCAGTGAGGACTCGGGTCATCATGATTCTGGCTAGGGCGAATGAATCTGTGTAGGAACTGCAGTCCCAGGGAAATCCGCACAGCTTGAACTCATGGAAGGCACGCTCAGCCTAAAGTGAAATTAACTTCAATGTCTCAGTTTAAAAACTAACAGTTTCAGATTGAACTCCCGGTGTCCAGCACTGACGGACAACATCCATCACGTAATTTCTCATGGCCTTGTCAGCTCCAATGATTCTTATCTTATCGTAGCCGGCGGGTGAAATGCAGAAGTGAGGGATATTCATGGGAGAACAATTCCTCAGGATGAAAACACCCTAAATGAGTCAGTTAGGTTAAAGTTGCCCTTGTTGTCCTGCCTTATCAGTAGCTTTGCGAGAGACGTCCAAAGAAGTGAGAACAGCCCATCCTCGGACGACGCTTTCTTGCAAGAGCCGGGTGATGAACATTCGACTGTTCACTGCGTCCTCTCGCCAGCTGGCGTACCAAGGGTACCCAGTCATTTTGAATTCCACCCATCCTGGCCCATCCCTCCTGTCCTGCATTCCGCCAGGCCAGTGATTCCTGATGCAATCGGAAGCCATTTCCACCATCGGCTTGCTGCATCCAATCAAACGCAATCGATCCTGGGCATTCAGGGAAATCACACAGTATTCTTCTGGCGGCGGAGTCACATTTTCCTAGAAAACGCCGTGATTTGAATATGATTTTGAATTACATTGATGAAGAAGATGCAGTCGGCAGTGCCCTTCATATTAACCGTTCCGAAATATCGATAATTGACCAGACGGAAGTTTTTGAAGATGTTGAGCAGAAGTTGGCGAGCATGCAAGGATTGGTCGAAAGAGCAGTTGTGCCAAAGATTTCCGTGCATTTGAATTTCGAAGCAGTTTTTGTATTCGTTTCTTCGTTGGAGGAGATTTCCCACGCAGCCCAGAAGAACCTCATTATGGGATTCGGGGGCGTTGATCAGCTGGAACTTGTCGTAAGAGCTCATGCTCAGGCAGCAGATGGAAAATTGACTGAAACATATTTTGCCATTTAAATCTAATTAGATTACTTGACAGGTGGCAAGCATCGACGGAAGAAGAGAGTGGAGTTGTCGTAACTCCTGCTCAAATCGCTGTTCAGCCACAACTTCCATCCATTTGAATAGAGGGTGCTAAGCAGATTAGAGAAGAAGAACTTTGTCGCAATCGAGAGCTCCTTGACATTTGTTTTCGAAAACGGAAATCCACGGAGTTTAAAACAAGTGCCACCATCATTTCCTATACTTTCGTCTTGAATTTCACCTGAAATCAGTAAGAATAATGTATTGGAAATAAAACAAACCATAATAAGTCCAAAGGGAGCTGCGAATGATTTCGAGGACATTGGAAGGTGCGTCGATTACTTTCAAACGGTCCGATCTCCGAATTGTGAGAGAAAATACTGTATTGTTTGGTGGAGTGGCCGGATAGTGCGAGATGTCGGCTCCCATGGGGGAAACGCTGAAAAACAAGAATTTTGTGACCAAAGGCAAATGTTTGCGAACAACATCCATAAGGGATTCATAGGGTGAAAGAGAAATGTGAGAAATGTATTCTACAACGACTGGAAGCAGCTGTATCTGTGCGAAACGCCGACTGGCAATAGCTGAAACTGCTGTTTGATTATAACGGGAGGAGCTTAGGTCAATACGTCGTCATGGGAGCAGCGCTGGGCGTTTGCCAATTATGTGACGTCATTTCCGAAGAGTTTCCCATTGTTTCGCAATCGCTTACGTCTTCTGTCCCAACATAGACGCTGTTTCAAAACAACAACAAAAGGATTACGCAAAGAGCGTTGGGCTGCGTGGTTTGGTTCCTCCCATCCGCCAGAAAAGCCAATTTCTCCCGTAATCGAATAAACCCTTGAAAGAGACGAATGAGAAGTGGGAATAGAGATTGCGGCTATAAGCCAACGTTGCCAAATTCATTTTATATCATTCAGAAAATTCCTATAGAACAAAAACAATTCATATACTCGAAAAGGCCGAAGGTCTTGCAGAGTTGTTTGATGCCATTAACATGAAAACTCCCTGGTGCGCTTGCGAAAGAGACCAGCTATTTAATGAAAGATGACATCAGTGACAAACTAGATTCACAATAGCAGGAATCAGGGATCAGCGATGGATACGGGCAGTGACATGGAAAAGTAAAGGCTGGAAAAGCAAAACGAAATACGTTGCGCTCCAGTCTTGTTGCAATCACGGGATATTGTAAGGAACACAAAAATTGGCATAACCGCTCGCTTGGCGTTGTCATGCCTGCTTTCAGGAGGGTCTGCTGTCCAGTTTCATTGTGCAGAAGGACAGTCACACAATCCCCGCAACACTCATTAAAGGGGCGGCAATCAATAGTGCCACCCACACAAATAACACATTTGCTGTTCGCAATTAGGTAAACTCTGAAGGAATGTTATGAGAACAACATTCTATAGATTCACATCACTTCAAGAGTTTTTTTTTGGGAAACTTTGGCACCTTAAAGTAATTTTACTTAACTAAAACTAAAGTATCCTTAACCAGCGTTCATCCATTTCCTTTAGATAGTTTTTGCGAATAAGGTAATTCTAGGTTACCAACGTTCTCTTAAGGTACTTTCAGTTCACACGTTTAGAACATTTTCTTTCAGGAAACTGCCTTGGATAAACAAGATACTGTTTCATAAACAACGTAGCTGACGTTATCTTAACCTAACTGAGTTAACGATAGATATCAAAGTTTGTCTTTTACTTAGTTTAGTAGGGAAGGGAAAGATTAGTTGAAGGGAAATGTGCGGTAGTCCAATTCACAAGATTCTTGGCCTTTTGAAGTGATACGGCGTGGGAGAGACGGTCTTCCGTTTTAACATGTGACTCACTCTCAGCTGGGAAGGAACATGGATCGATTCTCTAAGTAGAAGACCGTTGAAACTTAAAAGTAAATTAACTTTGAGCGAATTTTACTTAAGATAAGATCGGCAACGTTATGTATGTTTTTCTCTCTCGCTCTCTCTCTCTCTCTCGCTCTCTCTCTCTCTCTCTCTCTCTCTCTCTCTCTCTCTCAATGTATCTCTCAAATTGATGAATGAATAATTTTATTACACTGTTTGGCTGACCCGTATCTCTTCTTCATTTCTCCGTCTGAAACTCATCCTCCTGGCCTCATCTTCGGCTCGCAGGCTCTGCATGTCCTGGGACAGACGATGTACTTAATCTCATCGAACTGATCGCAATAGACGAAGAGACCCCAGAATGGACATCTCCAGTTCTCATCCAGACAGGATTCCTATGAAAATAATGGGAAAGGAACGATTTAATGGAAAACTCCACAGGAGCTGGAACAAACAGAAAACGCGCAAAACGAAGACACGTTTAGAGAAGAGAGGACCCGGACAGGACGAGACAGCACACTGGGTTAGCCGAAGATGCGTATCCTGGAGGAGGAGCTGGACGAAGGCCTCGAGGACATCTGGACAAAGATTAGCGGTCAAATAAGCTAACTCAGTTAATTGAAAGGAACAACAATAGCAAAATTGAATACAAGGCGAGGCCCGCGTTAAACAACAGCGCCGGGAATGATCATTGCGCGGCAAGTGGAGTAATATTAACAAAAGTGGTAGTTATAGTTATTATCTAATACTGTTTGTTAATTACAGTATACTTACCTGGTCTACAATGGAATTGCTGTTGATTTGACTATCGCACTGGTATAACTTTCGTATTTTGCGAAGATCTCCGTCTGAGAAGGCTATGCGTTGGCCCATTCGCTCAGCTCCGCCCTGAAAGTGAGATTTCTCCCTTTCTCTGTCGTCTCTTTCTCTCTCTTTCTCTCTCTCTCTCTCTCTCTCTCTCTCTCTCTCTCTCTCTCTTCATGTGCTTCTCTCTCAGACCTGTCTCGGAATAATCGTCTTCTTCCCAGATCCACTGAAGGCATAAGGCCCATAGTGCATAATGGAAGAGTAGTCATAAGGCTCCTGTAGGTGATCGATCACATTCAGATTGTACTTTTCAAACTGATCGTCTGCTCCATTTATCACATTCCTCCATTGGATGTCGATGAATTGATCCCTATCTTGTCTGAAATCAATTTCCTTGATATTCAGGGCTCTACCGTACCTGCTCTGTTCGTGGAAGAACCCAACGGCATGCATCAGTTCGTGGACAATCGTTCCCACTTGGATGCAACCAGAATCCAAGGAAAGGGGTTGTCTGCCACCAGTCCTTTAAATGTTTACAGTTTTCTTTAAGAGAAAAAGAAGTGCTCACTTTCCGACCAAACTGTAGCAACCGTCATCTGGATGAATGTAAATGTAGTCATTGTGGCGAGCGGTGTCTCGAGGAACGAATTTCACGCAGGTCTTGTCGTGGTATTCCTGAACAAGGGGGTGAGAGGATATCCTGTCCTTAGAGATCTCTTTCTGGCCACTTAAACAATTGCCCGTGGCTCACCTTCATGGCCTTGGCAATCACAGAACGGGCATAAGATCCATACTGAGAAGAAAGGGTGTACGGTATCTCACCATTTGGCCACCTCCTAAATACCGTAAAATAGACGTCTGAATAAAAATGGGTGTACCTGTAGGCCTGCCGGATGGCATTTCTACCCAATTTGTTGCTGTCTTTGACGAATTGGTGAATGTCATCAATGGCAATATCTCCCTCCAGATGATTTCCCATAGTTGGGTCGTCTTTTACCCTGATTCCTGAAAAGAATATAGATTTGAGGTATAGGTTACTGTACCTATTCGAACGAGATCTGAGCGAGAGAGGGGGTCGCTTGCTGCAGCGAAATCTGCCGAGGTGAGAGTTGTCTCGACGGCAGGGGAAGAGAAATCAATTACCTAAAATAGAATATTACTGTGTTTTAGAGAGAGACAGAGAGAGAGAGAGAGAGAGAGAGAGAGAGAGAGAGAAACCTCGGCCAGTTTCATATGTCCCAGTCTTTCAAGAAAACATGTTTTCTGTGAACCTGTGGACATGTTGGTGAAACTGTTAGGCGTCCATCTAATCGCTTTTGTCTGTCACAAACAAGACAAATGGAGTGACCGGCGAACAGGAACGATTTTCCCAAGAATTCAAGGTTCCAGATAGTTTTCAAGAGAAAAATACCATAAACTTTAGAGAACTCACATCTTTTTGTCCAATAGTTGCAGCAGAATGGACGGAATGAGTAGCTAATGAGAGAAAGAGTATGGTAGTGGTGGGGAGTAGAAGGGAGGCCATGCCTGATGCTCCGAGAGGGCTCGAGACTCTCTTAAATAGGGAGCATCGGCTGAGCCAACACGCGCGCTGCGCCCGAGGGAAGCTGTTTGTGGGCGGGAGTTGTGATAGTAGGAAGTGCGAGAACAACAAACTGGTTGCAAGGTCAAGCGGCCACTTAGGGAGGAACGAAGCGCCGTTCCCGCTCAAAGCGAAAGTCGAAGAGGCGCTAATCCGAAACCGATCCCCCGGAACCCGAGACGCCGGTGGCGGCTGAAGAAGAGTTGGAGAGATCGCTAGTGGCAGAGAGTCGCAAAAGAGGTGTTTTAGGCTGAAAGCTCTGCTGTGGCTAACATGCAGAACCACTTTACAATTGATCTGCTTGTTGCTTTTCATGAGTGATGTTTTAGTTTCAGAATTACTTTCCCGCTGTTTTTGCTCACTTTGTTTAAAATAGTTGTACAAACTGACTCGCTGTGGTAGGTATGCGCTGATATTTTGAAAAGTGATAGGCGAGAGAGAGAGAGAGAGAGAGAGAGAGAGAGAGAAATGACTATAGCCCGACCCCATCACGTCCCACTCCCATGCCCTCCTTCTGTTCCACCTCCTCCAGTCCATCTTCTTCTGTCTCCAACTACTTCCTCTTTGTTGACCCTTTGACACGCGGGAGAGCGTCTGCTTTGGCGGGTTTCTCGGTTGAAAGAACAGGAGCGACGCGTGCGATGACGCATCGGCGGAAGGGAGCAGCAGCGGAAGCGACGCACGGAACGGGGATTATACGGGCGCGTGCGGAAGAAGAGACAAGTCAACAGTGTACTTTTAAGGCCGTGGGAACAAAGATCCGATTCATTTGACAAGTGGCCTTCCTCCGGTTACTTGTCGCCCAACTCCCTCATCAATCCGAATCCATTTGAGGGTAGATAAGTTTATTGCCAGTATTCAGTATTGATACAATATGTACAGCAACAGGATGCCAAAGTGACAAGTGACTAATTCAGTACAGCGCCTTTGGCGCCTCTACCCGTAGCTCCCGCATCCTTCGCCTAGTCGCTGGGCTCCGGCTCTCCATCGTACTCGTTACTCGCTCGGCGCACTTGACGGTCGGGGATGAAGAGACACTCGCCACCGTCGACCTCTGAATCGGAAGAGAGTGCAGCGTCTCTATGCATCGAACGGAGGCTGAAGGGAGAACCATTAGATGGGTTGGAAATGGGGAATTACCTATTTACAAGGGCAGGGGCAGTCGGAGGATGGCGCCTCACAGAAGATTTGCGGGGGACAGCACGGTGGGATGTGGACACAACGGGGGGAAAAGCATGGACTGGAGAACAGCAGGCGTCTCTCTTTCTGAAAAGGAGGGGATTGTTTCTGATTATCTAACTGTCTGCCCCTCTTTCTCTCTCTGTCTAGTGAACATACCCACCTACCCAATGGTAGACTGCTCGACCCCCGAGAGACCAGAGTCGTCTTCGATTCCGCCACCCGGCACCTCCGAGACCACACTCCCGCCGGCAAAGCACTCCTCGTCCTCCTCGAGGACCATCTGAATTGCTTCTTAAAATTGGGGCATAAAAGCGTCTTTTCTTTAAAACCCATATCCGCCATTGGCGGGGTATTGTAAAGTTCATTATCTAGGTGCAATAGGCCGACATTCAACTTACGGAGACGGGGCGCTTGACGTTCTCATGATGGTGGGAGTGGCACAGGTGCTTCTGGTGCGGCCGAGCCATGTCGAACATTCCAGTGCTGTGCTTCTGAAACAATCGCTTGTACGCCATCAACCCCTTCTGTCTACAATGTTATTCTCGTCCATGTAGTGGAACTCGTAGAGGGAGTCGTGGTGTTTCGAGTACTCGACAAGGTGCTCGTAGCTGTCGATGTTGCTAAGGCCGCTCCAGTCCGTGTCCGGAGAGATCTGGCGGCTGCTCGAAGGCTTAGACTAAAAAAAGGGATTCAGGCAGTTTCTTCAAACAAAGCTTCTCAAGTTTGAATCGATTTCAGATCTACATCGATTGACAGTGAACCCCTTTTCTTCGTACACCCACCTCTTCCTGCTTCTTCCCCTTGTTGTCCTTAATCCGAAGCATCTCCAGTTCTTCTTTGGCAGCCGCGTTTAGCACGAACTTGGTCCCCTTGTGCTCCTTGACTACTTGGTGCCTCTTCTGATCGAACTGAGTGAGCTCCAGCTGGCAGGAGTACCTAAATTCCCGTCACAATGAAACACAACCTCAAGACTACATAAGGCGTCAAATATCTATAACCGCCTAGACCCTAATTCCGGGAAACTTACATGCTGTAGCGAACCTTCTGTGTACCCAGTTCCTTGAGAAGAACCTGACTCATCGCGGCGTACTGCTTTAGGAGCCGGTCAGGAGCGCCCATGCGAGCAGCCGAGCTGACGAGACTAAAAAGGCCGCGATTTTAAGACTTACATTGAAAATTACCTCTTGGAGATTACGACAAAGGTGTCCCAGGGGAGTTTGCTGAGGCCGAAGGCAGTGCGGGTCCAGCGAATGAGGCGGAACTCCCAGAGGAAGGAGAAATAAGACTGCTCGGCGTGGAAGGTCTCTTGGAAGCCTGTAAACATGAGACATGGGGGGTCGAAGGGAGATGGACTTACGTTCCACGAGGATCTTCGGGAGGGAGGGCATGAAGTCACTATTGTCACAGCACGTCTCACGCTCAGTGTCCTGGCGGTCTTTCCTGAAAAGAAATGATTAAACAAACAGAACAATAGGGGTTTGGAAAAGTGTTTCAGAACTACAGTTCCTAGTTGCATCTACCCGGAATTCCCTCGGTGTCAAAAGCTAACCTATTTTTAGGAGTGGCGGAGGAGGTCCTATTCCTCGGGGACATGGCGTTCCTAGGAGAATAGCCGCGATTCACCTTGGGAATCCTCACTTTTCCCGGGGTGATATGGATATCCGACTGCAAGGTCATGCAGTTTATGCAAGGAGCTAGACCTAAACAACGGAAATTAGACTCCCCTCTCTCAATTGGACGTACCCGTGTTGGTGAGGAAGCGGATGGCATCCTCGAAGCCGGTTACGCACATGTTGGCGCATTTCTCGGTGGAAGGAGGCATGAGGGCACAGGTCAGCCGGTAGAGGTTGCTGGTGGTGAAGCGGATGTTGGTGTTGGAGAAGGAGAGACCGAAGAAGCTACTAATACGGTTAAAATGCAGATTGTTCGGACTTCCAACCTGCCGGAATCGGTGTCCTGAGGGCAGATGTCGCTCTCTCCAGAGAAGGGGCTGACCGTCACCGTGTGATCATCATACACCGGCTGGTTGTCGGTGATTCCTCCGTCGATGTAGGTCACGCCCCTGTACTTGGGCAGCCAAATCATTCCACAGTAAGCGGGGATGAAGCAACTGCAGATGATGGCCTGAAAATCAGGGATTTCTGGGATACTGTAGGGGATTCTTACATCGATGAGCTCTTCGTTTGAATCGTACTCGTCCACAATGACATTCGCGCAATCGGACCAGCGAGTGAGCGAAATCTGCAGGCGACCGTTACATCTAAAATAGGGACATAAGCGACACATTTGGAGGCAGAGGCAAGGGACTAGTCAAATATACCTGCTCAAATATGGATCACCTAGGCGCGTCTGGAGTTCATGAGATTATCTTTTCCTCTCTCACTCCCCATTTACCATCATAATTGCAGAGATAAGGGAAACACGTGGGTGGCAAATAAGAAAGACCAGACCGTAAATAGGTCGTAACCAATAACATCTAAGGTAGAGTCTAGTTAGATCTAGTTTCAGAGGGTTCTACCGTCGGATTCTCTTTCTCTTCATTTGCAGAACATTAAACGTCATCGCAACAGCTGTTAGATTAATGACGCGTTACGCTCGCCGACATGTTTTCGTGTGTAATCGAGTACCACTACCGCCAGTCAGCTGGCTCAAATCGGAGATTGAAATTGTCCTACGGTTACTTTCGAGGGAAGTTCTCTTTCCAACATTTAAACTCACTGCCTGTAGGCGTCAGCAGGCAGGGTCCGCGTAATTTCAGAACGAACGATGTCCAGAAGATTGAAGGCAGGATGAACGGGTCCCAGTGTTCGGGAACGAGCCTGAAAACCATTAAATTAGCCACTTTTCTCTTAATTTTCGGTACATTTTAATTTTCCCCTAAAACGATACCGGAGAACACCCCGTTATCTAGTCTTTTTAAACGCAGTTTTTGCAAGTTAGCAGGGCACGTGAATGGCGACTGCAATAGCAGGGTCAATGTTCTCTGCTGGAAGAACGGTATCTGGTTCAAGGGCACCCCAGGCGGTTCCAAAGGTCGCGTTTTCCGTTGAAATCACAAAAAATTGTCCAGAATTGCAAAGGAAATCACCTGAGTGACGACTTTCAGAATAGTGCTGGTGGCCTCGGAAATGCAGACGCCGGTGATGAGGCCGGCGGCAACGATGGCACCGGCAGAAGCACCCGAAATCTTGTTTTGTATCAACTGAGGAGCGTATTCCTGGAAATTCAAGAAATTAGACCTCTATATTTACAAAAAAAAACCTTGATAGCGGCGGCGACTCCAGCGTGGTAGATGCATAAGAACCCACAGCCGGAAAATGAAAGATTCATTTTATCCGGGTAACAGTTAACCATAGTCATGGTTACCTGAAATGGGACTGTTTATCAGAGACCATGGGGAGACAGAATGGCGAAAGAAGACAAATAAACGGTGACAGAGGAATGAGTAAGGGGAGATTTCACAAAGGGCAGTTAATAACTGCGATTTTTATTGGATAAAATCTTGAAATAGTTGAGAGAATTAGACAAATTCTGGTAATTTAGGGCAATAAATTTAAAATTCTAAAACAAAAGGAATAATTAGTAAGTATTACGAAAATATGATAACAAAGAAATTTAAACAACGACATAAAATTTAAGAGAAGGATTTGACCTGTCAACTTTAATTTTTTTAAAATTAGTCCTTTAAAGTTTAGTTTTCGGTAAAACGGTTGAAAAAAGAGAATTATGGTAAGAAAAATATTAATTCTGATATAGACTGAAAGCGCTACCGCATCATAGGCGAAAATGGGTATAAATTAACGAAAAATAAATAAATTCAGCGCGAACCAAACTACAGTACAACTGATAATGTGGGGGTTCGTTGAAACTTTGATGCAGGAAGTTAATTTACAAGCTTATTTTTACAAGTATTTAGATAACTCAATAAAAGAACTGATTTAAATGACTTGGAAATAAGAAAGAATGGGGATATTTCTAAAGGACACCTCGGCGGGCGATCATACCACCGGCAGGTTCTTTGGTGCGGGAGGCGGTGGTCTGACGCCGCCTATCTCACATCGCAACTTCCTGCCATGGCATTGTAAACCTGCCCTAATCGCCATGTCTTCACCTGAATACGGTAGAGAATGAAATAGTAGCATTATTGATGGAATGAATAGAGCCTAAGAAGCCCTGATATCACGGCGTTTCTCGAGATGACACGTGGCTGGGAGCGAGAAAACAAAAGACGGCGCCATGTATCATGTGGTCTGCCGGAATCAACCACGGGACCGTCGGGGACACCCTGTAAAACGTTGTAATCGCGTTTTTTGTTTAGTGTTTGTATTTAAACTAAATGAGCCGTGGCTTTATGCAGCCAACGTATAATGCTATGTATATCGATATACCTTACAAGGTTTGGTCTCGCTAAAGTTGGTAGAAAAGTTTTACGCACACGGGTACCACCACGAAAGCGCGAACTGACAATGCACTCCACGCGGGGTTTAAAATGAATATAAATAAAAAATAGGCGGTGATTGATCATTTTCACAAGGTCGACTTCAAAAAGTTACACAGTGCTGCTGTAATCCAAGGTGTAGTAACATAAATTCCCTAGTTTTTTCATCGCAAAATGTAATACCAATTGCAATAAACATAAACCATATTATTTTTAAATTACAGTAATATTAGCAAGTATGCTAAATATGCAGCAAAATGATTTTCCTCGAAAAGGTTCAAATTATGCCATAAAACTAAAATCAGGCCACGTTTTCAACGACACGGGGTAATCTTCGATCGTCCATTGGAAAAACCCGACGTGAACCCGAAAATAGAGAGTTATTAGTTGATGTGGCGTGTGAAAGCGGGGGTTTACACCCCGTTGTGGAATGACATCATTCGCTGGAAACAGACGGGGGCGCAGGAGACAAACAACGGAGACGGGCAGCTGCGGCCGCAGCATAGCCGGATGACCGCGTGGTACATTTGATCTACGGAAGAGATCAAGGGAAGAGACCACGAAACAAAGGCTTCGAAATGGAAAGCCTCCAGAGCCGGTTGGTCGCGCGGTCTGGCAGATCGCGGCTGGCGTCGCTTTGATAGACGAGACCACGTGACTGCCCTTTGCCGTGTAAACCGCGTAGCTATCAGACAGATGGCGCGAGAGATGCGCCTACATTGTTTCGAGGAAACGGCGACAGGATATGGCCGCCTGATGGGCAGATAGCACGGGGACAAGTAAAGGTCAGAAAGTTGGACCTTTAAAAGCACTAGAAATACTTTTGTAAAAATATGAGCATTTTTACAAAAAAAGCAGATATCCATTTAAAGCTTGGAATAGCAAAAAAAACCACTTCGTTTTTTTTTTCATTTTTACGATCGCAGGGCCCTCGGGTCCAACCTTTTCAAACTAGTTTTCTTCAATTAGTCATTTTTGAAATCGACTTAATTCTAAAACAATAAAAATCATTTAAAGAAACACATTCTGTGGTTTTCTACTTTTGGAATTGTTTTGTTCAATCATAACAAAAAAAAAAATCATAACTACGCCGGACGCAAATATTGGCCCTAATACTTTGGCCTCATAATTAGTACAATGGTTACCACTTGGTTGGTTAGTAAATTGGTTACCTATTACAAAATTTAAAAACCTACATAAAAAGCAAAGCGTACAAAGAAACTGCGTGACTCGTTGCGCATGGGAGAAAGGAATGTACAGCGAGAGATGAGTGATATAGTCTTTTACTTACTGTGCCTGATCACAAATTATTAAATTAATGCAAATAAATGTTACAACCACAGTATCAATTAAATTATACATGTATTGCAATCACGGCTATCGGGAAAAAGGCCTCTAGAATATAAAATCAGGCAGACAGAGGCGAGGAAAACAGAGGCCACATGGTGAATGATAAGGAAGTGAAGCGAGTGCAACCCAAGGAAAACATCACATGGCCGACGGTCTGGACCAGCCCAGACGAATATTACGGCATTATACAAATGGCCCACGGGGAATGGGGAGATAAGAGATAAAGGAAAACAACGTGGAAGCACCGAAAGGACACCCAATGTGGAGGGAATTGGAATAGTACGACAGAGATAATAATGGGACACTGGGTGGCAAAGGGGCGTGGCCTGGATGCGAGCATGACCGGGAGGTATGCTAATATCCGCGGATATCAGAAGGTGGTTTGATCTCTGAACTCATTAGGGAGAAATAGTGCACGCAGCGCGGAGAGTACAGAGATCCCCACGGCAAACAGGCGGGGGCACAACTGACTTTGAGGGGAAGGGGGTCAAACGAGGGCGCGAGGGGGGTCCGGCTGACGGACGACGGCCACCGACTGGTGCAGGACTATTCCCGCGAGGAATTGCACGAGGTTCGAGAGAACGACGGCCGAGTGGACGATGTTCTTGACCCTCTCGTCGTCCCTCACAGATTCGGGAGACTCCACCGCCTTGTGGATGTGGTAACTGAAAGAACAGGGATTAGGGAGATTTATGAAAATCATACCGGATGCCGCCTGAGCGACGGCCTGACGCGCCGAAATTCCTGTTTCGGAGGAAGGAAGAGATGGGAGAGGGGGACTCCTCACGTGGGGATTCCGATGGCCTAGAATTGTGGTTATAAGGAGAAAACGATTATGAGGACGAATACGTAAAGAAAAACGGAAAAAGAGAGAGAGAGAGAGAGAGAGAGAGAACTCACTTTGGCACTTCTCCAATGCGTTCGGCCTTCTCCGACCGGGAGTGCAGTGTCCTCAACGCCCTCCCCAGCAACATCTCCAATCCGTCGATTCCAGCCGTAAGTTCGTCTATTTTTTTCTTCAACGAGTTCAGTGCCTAAAATGAGGTTCACTTTTCTTTTTTTGTCACAGTTTCACTTAATCTTACTGATTTAAAACAAACCTCCAGGAGATGTGAATTTCCGTCTCCTTTCCGACCGTCGAATAGATAGTAGACTAAAAGAGGCAGGGGGTAGGCCGTGAGATTCGTGAGGAGGGAGGTAAAGTGGAGGTTGTAGACAAGAGAGTGGTCGTAGAAATTCTCCAGCTGGGAGAATATCATATCAAGGAACAACGAGGGTTCTGCAAAATCCTATTTATCGTCCCTTTCTCCCTCCTACCTGTCGTTGGATCCAACGGCACTCCGAACGAAGTGACTGCCTCGCTCTCTTCCGCAGAAGTCCCCTCCTCCTCCCCGCTTTCCTCATTCTTCGAATTAAACTCTTTCCAGTAATCGATCCTCGTGTCAATGTAATTGACACATTCCTCCACTGATGTCTTGTCCGCGTTTTTCGGCAGCGGCTGGCTATCCAAAAGGGAGAGGAAAGTGTCCATATCCTAAAGGGGGCGTAAATCCAGTTTGAATATTAGATACCTCAATATCTGCCCAGCCGGAGAGAACGAAGGAACGAGCCATCTCAGCATCTGTGTCCGTGCTTGTGTCGGGGAGGTTTAAGGCAATTTCGTCCATTTTCTAAAAAACTAAGGTTTTTTATCAATGAAGAAAAACGGTTATCTCTCCCATCAACTATTTCCCCGCGACGGTACACTTATGGCTATTCCTGTCCGACAATCGAACTGTCAGTCAATTAGTCCCCTATGTACGTCACTGCCCCATGATTATCTCTTTCAATGGCGAAAAGGGAAGACATCCCGGAATAGGCCCGTTCTACCTCTACGTCCAATTTACTCTCATCTCACCTTAGTATCCGGACTACTGTAGTCATCTCCCTCTGAGAGGTCATCAAAAGCCGCCAGTTGGAAGTAATCCACCATCGAAGTCGTCATGCTAACCGGCGGAAGCATAAACTCCTCGTCTTCCTCGATGATGCCGTCGTCAAAACTATCCATAAATCCGGCCGTCTGCACTCCTCCCAGATCCACCAGCGTCAGATGACCATCCACAGCCGACTCAGACGTCAGATGACTGCCCCTCGCGCCAAAGTATCGGTTGAGGCCACGGGCCGATGTCATCGAAGAGCGGAAGGAGGACCTGGAGAGGGTCTGAAATATAAGGTTACTGTAGTCCTCCTTTCAGTTCTACCGTAAGTCCGCTTTCATCGTCGCTATCCGAGCGGAAAGTGGAAGGATTCGGGCGAATTCCGTCGTACCTAGAACAATAGCTTAAGTGTTGGTTATAGTATTCCTCACCTCCATTTCCAAATGGAGCAGCCTTGGGCCATCTTGTCTACAAGCTCCGCCCCTTCGGTCACGTAGGTGTCGATGGTTTCGGGAGAGCACATCTGAGAAAGGAAGATTAGAGAGAGAGAGAGAGAGAGAGAGAGAGAGAGAGAGAGAGAGAGAGAGAGAGAGAGAGAGAGAGAGAGAGAGAGAGAGAGAGAGAGAGAGAGAGAGAGCCCACCCCTGTCACTTTAAGCATGCAGTTGGGGACGCAATCCAAAAGTTTCTGTGCGATGCGCTGGGTGTAGCTGATGTCGTAAATGCGGGAGAGCTGCTGGCGACTGAAGCGATGGGGCAGCAGATTCCTCATTACGAGGACTAAATGAAGGAATGAGAAGAAGGGGGTTAGTTTACCTAGCATAACATCTTCGCAGGAGAGTTGGAGGAGACTGTCCAGAAGATGAACAGATGCAGATGCTACCTGGAAAAGTAACATTTGGTAAATGAAACAATGCCAAATTTGCTTCCAAGAATTACTGCTGGACTCAATCAGTCAACTATTCTTACCCTATCTTGTCCTTGAATCCTCTCGACTACAGTAAAAATCAGTGGTACATTCTTCTCATCCTGTTCCACCAACAGCATTCGAATGACTGTCCTGATAAGGGCTGGTTCCGTGAGAGCAGAGAGACACAATTGAAGGTATACGGTAGACGCAGCCACCGCCTCCTTCTCCTCCTGGAATATTCCTGGATTTACAAGAAAAAATGGAAAACCTGAAGGAGGGCCGGTTTAACCACGGGGATGAGGAAGCCAGAGTAGAAGAAACTGCTGATTTTGTTGACAACCGAGGGATGGGCGGCCTGGAAATAGGGATTTTATGGAGAAACAGGAGTGGATACCTGAACTACGGCGTTGCAGAATACTAGGGAAGAGTTGTAGTTGGCTAGGACTTCGAGGGAATGTTCGGGGACGAGGCGGTCAGAGCCTTCTGGAGCCAGGATTCGAGGTAGCTGGGAGAAACAACCGGAGAGACCGGTGGCTACCACGGGACAGAAGGCGCTCTGAATGAAACAATTAATAGATGGGTGGCGGTCTAATCCTGCCATATGTGGCCCCAAACCTCACCTTGGCTGCCACAAAGTCAGCGATGGCATCATGTTTAGCAGAGACGGAGAGAATCAGCAACACGGCGTCTCTAGCCAATTGCCCAACGTCGTTCTGAACCCGTATAAAACAGATGAACATTGGAATACCGTACCTGTTCGTAGAGATACGGCACGAGTAGAGTAAAGACTGCGAATTGATCCTGACCACCACAACAGGAGAAGAAAAAGTGGAGGAGCGTACGGTCCTCTGCCAGTTTTGTGCAAATCTTAAAGGACTGTTTGAGAGAGAGAAAGGGAGCAAGAGAGGGAGAGAGAGAGAGTACCTGGTTCAGAAGAAGAACAAAGTGTTTGTCGTGGACGGATGGCTCTCCCGTGACTGAGGGCCGAGGTCCTTCCGCGCGTTTACACCTGAAGTAAGAGTTTGCATCAAAGCGTGGTTGTTGCAATCAACAAAAGGGTTATGTATATACGATAGTTATCTCCAAGATACAGTAGCACTACCCCTATCTACCAGATAGCATAAACTCGCCATTGAAAAAGTCGAAGAAGAGGGTTCAGAATGGGTTTATGCACCAGAAGACAGTGGTTCTGGGTGTGGCTCTCTCCGACTATCGCTTCGTATGTTCGAACAAGATTTAACTAAGCCATTCTGAATTAAAGGACTGGCAGTTACCGTACCTGGCAGATGGATTTGTTGAAGTCCGGCACCTGAATGGCCCAATCCATTATGCGTTCCATGATCTGCTGGGTGAAGTACTTGTCCAGGATGGGGCCGATCACTGGCTCCGGCTGGGAATTGACCTCCATCATAAGCAGCTGGTTCATCTGCGTCAACTGGCCCAGAAGGAAGGACATCTGAACCATTTTATAAGAAACTTAGGAATCGGACGGTGCAAGAAACTGGTTGCTTGAGTCCCAGTCAGGCCATACCTCATCGTAGGTGACCACATGTTCAGGATTGCTTTCCTTCTTCTCGAGAATTCGCTCAGCCGACTGCCAGCAGGCGTCGAAGGTTGATTCCCACTGGGATGGATCTGAGGCGAAGGCGGCACTCCACCCGGCTGTGGAACCTGCAAATACTTCATTCACGCGATTCTACCCTTCTGATGATTTCACGGCGTGAAGCTAGAATTATACAGCCCTAGGTTGCCGTGGAGGGTCACAAAACGGTTAGGGAGTTTCCAGGGGAGGTTTTTAGGTAAGGATTCCCCTTATGTGGTGAAATTGGTTGGGAGTTCGGCTCGAATATGTGGAAAAGCCTGTAGTCATTGGGTTATGCTTAGGTTTACGTATTTATCTTTCATGTAGGTAATTCATCATAAATACACAAACCATGTCTGGGTGACGTGGATCTGGACGAAGAGAGGGGAGAACTGTTCGGCGAATTCAACCTCGCCAGGAAGGAGAACATCTGAATGAAACTGTATTGTTGTCCAACTTTAGAACGAGATGTGGACAATCTCACACAAACTAGTCTTCTTCAGGATAATTAGGTACTCCGGGAGATTAGACTCCAATACAAACATCACAGAAAGTTAAGAAAACGATTCAAATCAACAACGCAATTCAACAAAATAATCCCAGCTACAGTAGTTTTCACTTTGAGCACGGTCGGTTCTCCATGGACCGGGTGAGCCTGTTTGTCCAAGAGGGAGGTGACTCCGTCGAAGAAGAGCAGTTGGGCATCTCCCATCGTCAACAGCCGCTGTTTGTGGGCGTCTGAAACGAGGGGTTAAACATTTGCAATTCGGCTTTAAGTACCAGTGAGGACGACTTCGTTGTTTAGTTTGGTGAAGGTGGCATGGGGACGGCTGTTTCTCAGGGCCTCCGTGATGTAGCGACCGGCGGTCATCTGAAAATGCAGTTTTACCATACAAAAGATGCAAATGAGAAGAATATAGCGCAGTAGCCCTATACGCACTGTATCCGGCAAAAGCTTGAACTCCTCTCCGTCTCTGACAGCCCTAACTCCTCTGCCCATCTCGTCGTATTCGTAGACCACTGCCTGTCCCGCCTTAGCTCGTGACTTCAGAAGATCTCCATTGGCGTATTAAAGTCTCACAGTTCCTGAAGATTCCGTTTTATTCGTCACAAGACTCCCGTTTCTACCGTGGCCGTCCGTCTTGACCGTATCCACCGTTCCGTCATAGACACTGAGAACCAGCTGGCTTCTCCGTCCATTGGGAGTTTCCATCGTCGTGTGAGTGTCATTCGTGCGGATCACTCGGAACAGGAGGTCACCCGAGGGCGCACTTTGGAGAGTCACAGTTAGCTCCCCGCCATCCAGCATAACAGGAACATGTTCCCTTGTCGCATATTCCATTGAGACAGTTCTGGCAGGAATCTGAAGATTAAGGTTTCTTTGTTTAAAGAGAGGAATAACTAACCAATCTCACAGGAAGAGCCACTCCATCCGGCAAAGCAGATATAGAGACCGGCCTCGATGCGGCCATTCAGGCAGCGAGGAGGGACGGCGGTGGTTGTCACTTCGGACTTGGCTTCTGAGATGGAGGGACTGTTGGTGGCAGCAGCCGACTGGGAGGCTCACGGCGGATGGATTCCCTGGAAGCAACTGATAATTAAGCGCTTATACACGGCAATATCCTAATCTATTTATTCCAAATATCCCCTTTAGCCAAAAGAACGCCTCCACGTTTGTGTGTTTGCTGCGCTTAAATTGGCCGCGCAGATGCGCAAATCGCAAGAGAGCTAGGGAACGCATATTAATAAGCCATCAGATGCAGCGGAAGGCCCCTTCCCTCCCCATTCTCTCGTCCGAATCACATCCGAACAACGAACTTTTGTTAAGGTGGGGGTCTCGCAACGATCCGGGTTACGGTACCGAGCCCATGTATGACCCAAATTCACAGTTTTACGCGGGACGGAACGCGGGGAAGGTCTTTTAAACGTACCTTTCGAGAAACACCATTTATGTGTCCTGGATCCAGGGCTGTCGCGAATCATGCCGAGAAGGCTTTCAATTGTTGGCTTCGATGACATCTTGCCCTTAACGGTGATGACACCGCACATGTCTGGCTCCAGTCCAAGTTTCCCCAAATCGATGGGAATTCTCTCGTTTCCCTGAAGTTCATTTTAAATTGTTCAGTCAAAAACCGTACCGATTCACCAAACGTGGGCTGGATTTCCAGAAACAAGGCCGGACCCGCCAGTGGGTGGTATTTCGTGTTATCACATTTCCAGAAATACTTATCCTATAAATTCATGTTAAGGATGAATGTTAAAACGAGATAGCTCTAAGTAGTGAGCTGTAGCGATACCCATGCGACACAAGAAAAATGGATTTGGCCAAAACTTTGTAAAAAGCATTTATTTGACCCAAAAGTACACTTCTGAACCATTTGGGTCAATATCGTATTTCTGTCCCGGGTTATCGCGCGCGCACCCGGGTTACGGTATCTTTGCCAAAACTCGTCTAAACCCCTAACATATACACTTTTTTCGAAAACTCTCATAATTTTGAGTAAGTTTGTATAATATCCCATTTATCGTTTTTGGTCATATGAAAAAGTAACGGTCAAAAAACCGATAAATTTTTCATTTTTTCAAGGTTTTTCGATTTTTTCACTTTTATGGGTCAATTTGCGAAACCAGCCATCTTTAAAAACAAAAAAAAGTTTACTTATTGTACTCATATATTTAATTTAATTCGAATTTTAAGGCAAAATATCACAAATAATGTTTTACTTTCAATTTTATTTTTGCGTGAAAGAATAACAGTCCGTTATTTTTAGCGTTTTTGCTGTTTTTAATAATTTTGTTCACTAAAAACAGCAAAACAAACAGTTCAAAAAACTTTTTTGTAACTTTTTGCCTTAAAATTCAAATTAAATTGAATATATGAGTACAATGAGTAACCTTTTTTTGGGGTTTTTAAAGATGATTTTGATGGCAAATTATCCGTAGAAAACGATGAAGTAGGTGGCTGGTTTCGCAAATTCACCCATAAAAGTGAAAAAATCGAAAAACCTTGAAAAAATGAAAAATTTATCGGTTTTTTGACCGTTACTTTTTCATATGACCAAAAACGATAGTTGGGATATTATACAAACTTACTCAAAATGATGAGAGCTTTCGAAAAAAGTATATATGTTAGGGGTTTAGACGAGTTTTGGCATACCGTAACCCGGGTGCGCGCGCGATAATTCGGGACAGAAAATCGATATTGACCCAAATGTTTCAGTAGTGTACTTTTGGGTCAAATAAATGCTTTTTACAAAGCTTTGGCCAAATCCATTCATCTTGTGTCGCATGGGTGCGCTATTTTTTAGAGAAAGTGCGTTTTAACATTTAAAATTTAACTACTTGAACCAACCTTGTGGAGGCCCAGGAGCAACTTGCACGAGCCCTTTCGCTCTCCATTCAGACATCGAGTAACCTTCAACGTCTTGTAGTGGTAGTCGATGCGCACCAAAATCTCTGAAAACATTCTTCATGGCAAATACAAAAGTTTACTAACCGTCATATTCTTCGTTGTTGTAGATAGGGATTCGCCAAGACGTAGGCGATTCTCCCTGGCGCACAAGTCCCTCATTCTTCGGGTTGATGTGAAGGAGAGGGAGAGCAGGATCGACTTGCGACAGCGCAGAGAAGACGTCCCTTCCGGGGAAGCAGTTCACTTTTGGCACCAGTAAACACTTGATACGGGAACTTTGTAGCGTTTTCTTGGAGACTCGCCGAAACTGACAATATTTGGCATAAGTTACAAGTAGAAAACATACCTTGAACCATTTGTCATCGTTCATCACCAACACCTCAGTGTTCTGACTGAAAAATGTGGTAAACACGTGGAGCTTCTTCCTGGTGATTTCCACTTCGACGGACGCCGAAATCGCCTCGATTCCATCCGGAACGTAGAAATCCAGAGGGAGTGGCTGAACAAAACATTGACATTAAATTGATACAGAATGACCTACCCGATCCATCTTTAAGACCAAGTAGTTCAGGGAATCTGAGCGGGCGAATTGGGTCAGGGAATCCGTCAGTCGACGGTCGCTCTTTCCAACGTCCTCCAAAGAAAAATCTATGAACGGATCTGAAATCAGCTAAAAACAACTAGACAAATTCAACTGACCTTGCAGGACATGCTTGATCCGTTCGAAGTATGTGATTACTTCGTGTCCACTGTACTCTTCGGTGTTCAAAATAGCCTCAGAATCGGAGGACAAACACCTTATCAGCTTAAGCCGGACCAGAACCTTAAATTAAAATTATGCTCACTAAACCTCGATTTTTGTTTCTTCTCTCACACACTATGCCCTTCAATTATAAAATAATCACGTTGCCCTTAACGCGATTGGTCACACATGTAAACACAAAAGTTATGCACCAGGCGGGTCCCGCGACCTTTCAACTGCAGTCGACTGCTATAACCACTGAGCTAGCGCGGCGCGCCGTTCTACCTGCGCGAGTCCGCAACTGGCCGGCTGCCATATGCCCTCCCTCCTAAATCGAGGTTCCCTACGATGCGCCATGTGTTCTTACCAGTGGATACTGCGTGTATCGGCGCATCGCACAAGAGCGGTACTTTTCCAGCTACACATGACCTTTATTTCGGTTTTGCCACACTGCTGACCTCGACATGCTCACGAGGCAATGTATCCTGGTCAGCATTCCTCACAGAACGGCAATGGCAAACGTGTTAGGCGCTCGGTCACTGTTCTCTGCGCCTCCTCTCAGCCCGCGCCGAGGGGGCCAGGGACGTGGCCCCGCCGCCGCCTTTCTCTCTCTGTTTTGGCACCGGCCGGCGGCACCCCCCAATCCCGCAGGTATCGCCTCTAATGTAGTTCCTGTCATAGATGAATAGTAGATTAGAATGATCTACTATTCATCTATGAGAGTCTAGTGTGAAAGGACAAGCTTCACAGCTGCTACGGGAAGTGACCTTCTTGTGTCGGCCCCTTGCTCTGCTACACCCGGGATTGTGATGTGCTTCTTGTGGCCTGCATGGCAAACTCTAGCATATAACATTGGAGGTCCCGGTTTTCTCTCCTTTGTCGACAGGGCAAGTTCAGAGCTTGTCCCAGACAACGAAGGAGCCAAGAAGGAAACAGCACGCAATTTCTTTTGATTTCTCTTTCCTAAATTCAAATTTTTCCGGGTACTTTTTCTTTCCTTTGGCGCAGTTTTCGTTTGCCCATATCTAGTTTGTACCAATTTTCTTTGTTTTTGGCCCATTCCGTTTTCCCTATCACGTTTTGAGTTAGACCCTTTGCCTTAGAACGTTGTTAACTTTTCCCTTTCCCTGAGATTTGTCCCAAACCCTCTTCGTCTGCAAGAGTGCGCCATTTCGAAACCCCATCTGCAGTGATTTTCGTCATCTTTCGCGGCCGCCGAAGGAAAACAGGCTGACTCACGCGCACCTGACCCCTCGCCCCTCGGACCGTCCATGTGCGAATCGAGGTAACGACATCCTCCCTTCGTTCGTTTTCGTGAGCCCCTGGGTTTCGAAGTTCTCCACGAAGAACTGCAAGAACAAGGACAAGCGACAAGCGCTCCAGAGGATAGGATCAAAGACGTTGGATATGCCCCAACGCTGAAGACCAGCTTCAGGACAACAGTAGTCCAAGTCGCCCACGGAAGATGAATTTGGCAAGGAGTTGTAGAGCCACGCAGGTTCAGACGGAACTCACTCGTCTGATGAACTTCATGTGGAGTGCGTCGTCGTCAAGGCTACATCTGCTGAGGACGGAACGGCATCTTCTGCAACCACATTTCAGAAGTTCCCCCTGCTGGATTCTGAAGGATCCCAAGGTTTCTGGATTGCAGCTGCCCTGGAAACCAGGGTAAGGCTGCAACTGCTTCGAGCCTCCGTCTGACTATGATTTCTACTTATATGGTCCGGGGGGTGCGCCGTGGGTCATGCGACATAGGCAATTTAGGGTATGAATATTGTTGTCCAACTTTAGAACGAGATGTGGACAATCTCACACAATCTAGTCTTCTTCAGGATAATTAGGTACTCCGGGAGATTAGACTCCAACGCAAACATAACAGAAAGTTAAGAAAACTATTCAAATCAACAACGCAATTCAACAAAATAACAACATCTCCCTATAATTCAATATTCGGAATGAGCAGAGACACGTTGGCCGGATGGTAGTACTTGGAGCTGATGTTCCGAAGGAGCACCGTCTTCCCAGCCGATCGGATCTTCTCCAAAACGCAGAGGGGCACCAACGCCAGGGCCAGACCACGAGCGGCGGTAAAGGAAAAGTCACCGCGAACCACGCGACCAACGGTTTCTCTGAAAACGGCAGTGTTGTAAACAATGCACGGGGTGGGCTTGCCTTTTGGCGGCGAAGCGGTAGCCACAGCGCTGGCGCTCGCTCTCCTCCAGATTCAGGAGCTCCAGACGCTCCAGATGCTCCGTTCGGCGCTTCTTCGCCTTTTCCTTCTTCTCGCGGTTGAGGCGTTTGCGCTTCGAGGCCCTGAAAAGAGGATTCACATTGCCTCATCTCTTGCCTACCTATCCTGATTCTTGGTATCCGGAAACAACGGCTTCAGAGGAATCGGCTTCTCCCTGCTCGCCGGATCCAAGGAAACCACGTCCTTCCACACCTCCTTATCTCCACCAGGACTCTGGAAATAACCCAAATATGTATATTTAAAGGGCTAATTACATTCTCTTCCACTTCCATCGGTTCCTCCGCCTCTTCTACAGTTCCCCTCTTTGGCTGGCTGAGGTTGAACGGCGTTCCTTGCCTCCGACAATCACGCATCTACAAAAGAAAGGGTTATATTATACAGTTGCCATACCTTAGTCAGATCCTCCGCCGTGGGAAGACAGACCAGGGCATAGCGCTTCGGCTTCCCTCGGGACACGCAATCCAGTCGCAGAGAGACCAGGGCACCCGGATGGGAAGCCAGGAGGTCGTCTGAAAATTATTTTTTTTAGAAAGTTTCAGAATAAGAACCCGATAGATATTTACGGTCCCGTGACGAAAATCAATTACAATCTGGGTTTAAAAAACCCCATTTAGGAAGTGAAACAAACCAGGTCTCTTCCCCTTTCCGCTCAGCCATTCGTCAATCTCTCTCAGTGCACGGCGATCCCGCAACACGTACGTCTGAAAGAAATCGATAAAAGGCGCATAAAAATGCAAAAAAAAGCGCTGTCGGTTTTCAGAGAAAAAGCCAAAAAAGCTGCGAAACGACACTTACGACTAAATTGAGAATTTCCCTCTATCTGTTAAGGTTCTGCAAGATTCGGATGACGGCTGGTAATAGATTACACCGTCACGCCTACGTCTTCTACGCTATAAAAGCCCCCAGGACGCCGCCGCAAGATCTCCCAGACGCCCGATCTCGAGGATTCCTCCGACGCCTACTTTCCTTATTTAATAAACCTTTATTACCTTAACCCTTGTTGTTTCCATAAGTCCCTTAAGGACTTAACTTATCGACAGAGAACGAGTGTATAAATTGATAAAATACCTCGTTATTCTTCCCGCCGGACCATTGTTTGACAAGGTCGGAGAACTCGAAGGAGAAGGGGTGGGCAATTGACATGTTCTTCCAGTGGAGGACCCTCCTGTTGTGCGGTTTTCTCAGATGGGTTTCCTGGAAATAGGAGGTTGAAATTCAGAGAGAGAGAGAGAGAGAGAGAGATTACCTCCAAATCTCTCCGAATCCTCTTCATTTCCGCCTCTCCTGCGTCACAATCCACGTAATCCGTGGGAAACTCGAAACACCTCGACTCCAAATGGGCTGCCGCGTCATCCCTGATCCCCGAAGCGTGGGCCGTGTTCAACTGTGCCGACACCCAAAAATCTCTCCCTAAATTACTTTCCTTCACACATTTTAAAAAGCGAGACATACCAAATCCCCCGGGGAGGATCAACTCCACTCCTTCCAAAGTCTCCGATCTCCCACTTCCCAGGTTTCTGATGACCACCAAAACGGGGATTTTACAGGCTGTTTCCTTAACTCCGTCGAGGGACTTTTCCTTCAGTTTGTTCATCTCACCGTCGGAGAGGCTTAAAATAAAGATATAACCATAAAAAGAGAATAAACCGATGTTTGAGGGAGGAAATGCGTGCATCGCGACACCAGAGGAGAGACAATGGCTGCGGAGGATCAGCGTCCACTCCTTCGGAACTCGCGAATTCACTGGAGGGGACCTGAAATAATCGTTTTACTTATTGTTCTTATATGAGAAAATAGAGGCTACATTTCAGAGTAGGAACCCACGGATCTTTTGTTGCCAAAAGAGATCCTGGGATCTTCGACGAGAAGGGAGAAGACCCGGCCATCGCGGAACTGCGATCCGCCGATTCCTTGTAGCCGGGACCATTCCTCGTGGTGGGAGCTGAAACAGAGCTGTTGTTAGTATTTCTCTCTCTCTCTCTCTGTTTGCCTCTCCTACCTAAACTGATTCCCTTCCGGCACCTCCACAATCCGCAATGTCTTCCTGACAATATCCATGGATTTGGGCCCGTAGAATCGAAACCTCCCCAGCTGATCTTTCAAATCCTCCACCTAAACAGAGTAAATCCTTTATTTCCCATAAAGAACCCACAGTAATCCCCTTATCCGCCGAGATGTATACTTTTGTGCGAATCTCTGCATTTTTGATCCTCCACTCTTCCACCGACTCGGGAACGAAACTCTAAAGACAAGAAAATATTTTAAAAAAAGGGTCCTAATATAATACCTCAGGCAATTCCTCCCCCGGATCGTTCAAAGAAAGGGAGAAATGTCTGGTGAAGAGGGCCATCAACTGGTCCTTGCACGAAGGATGGACCCACAGGGACAGGCAGGAGCGGCCGCTAAAAGAGTGGTTAATGGGTGTACGGGAGTACAATGCCTCTCATTGCTCCAGAGGTAGCGGACGGGTCCAATGAGGCCAGAGGGGTAGCGGCCGGGCTCGTAGAGAAGAGTGGACATCTAAAAACGGACGAATTTTCTGGAATTTTGAGGTATTGTAGGGAGCCACTAAAACAAAATCCAGTTAACGCCCAAAACGTGGGCCAGTTTAGCATTTATTTGACAGTTTACCTCAATAGAGCCATTGAGAGAGCTTTTGAAGGCGACGGTGGGGCCAGTGGCAGGCGCACAGAATGGCTTCATCTTCTGGAGCAGTTCCTCCTGGCTTTGACATGTCATCTGAAGAAATTTATATAAAGCCACGTCCCTTAGTTCTGTCTTCAATCAACTAAAACTGACCACTAAACAGCACAAATAGCTCCTGTCTCTGACGGTGCAATGCTTCATGGAGGCACGGAAAATCGGCCGGAAATTGCGCTGGAACGAGCGGTCCGGGATACGGTAGCCCCATCTACAATTTAAAGTTGTATAGATCAATTGGAGATCAACCAAATTTAAAGAAAAAACTAACCTCTCGACCATGTGAAACCTCTTGGCGTGCCAGATGTGTGTCTCCAACCAGACGCTTTTCCTCTGTCGACGGATGTAGTTCTAAAGGAAACCAAGTGTATTAGTTGTAACTGACAGCCTAAGGCCGCTTCAAGAACTAAGTTCTAAGAATCCTACCAAGAGGAGGTTCCTCGATCTTCTGCGGTAGTATCGACTGGGCGGCTTCTTCCTGTGGTTGGAGATTATAAAAGGCGCGGCAAAGTTGCGCAGTCCCTTTGGAAATCGACGGATCTCGTAGGCCATGGCCCTCCTGAATAAAAACTATTCTTCTATTTCTGACAACCAACCTTCGCATGTGGCGAGGGAGGCGCTGGGCGGCCGTCCGAGGGCCCTTCGTAACCTCTCCAGACACCAGCTTCTGGTTGTCAACTACCTGGAAAAGTGGATTTAAGGTCGATTGAGCCGAAACAATCCATTGGTTTGCCCGGTAATCCTTCCTTCCCGCCGATGTATGAAACTGCGAACTGATTTAGCAACGGAAAGCTGCAGTTGGAAAATCGCCCGCCCATAAACAGGACTTTAGTCCTCAGTCAGTTTTAGGCCAGCCCGTTGTGAACATGCAATTCCAATCTAACCTGTAGTAAATCCGCTATCTGCGTTGCCCGTTTCTCGACATATTGCCGAACCTCGACTACTGTGCTAAACTCGGCGGAATCCGCCATACTGAAACCGGGATTATCGTCGAAAAGGCGAATCTCATGTAGAATTAATGGGTTATTACCCCAAAACTATGAAATGATGCAATTGTATGCTATTTATTCTCAGAAGTCAAAACAACAACGATAACAATATCCTAAATTACAGGTTCTTTATGCCGACGACTCGTCCATTTTCTCCGCAAGTCGCTTCTGCTGAACGGCGCGTCTCTCCTCGAATAACAGGGATTCCTTTAAAACAGAAAGTGAAGAAGTAATTAGATTCTACCTGGACGAGGGGTTCGTCGACGACCTCCTCCACCAACTGCTTGCGGAGCTCCTTCTCATCGGCGAAGACGTCTTTGATTACCCTCTTCCCGGTCACGGGGTCAACGATATTTCCTGAAAAGGATTTATTACAGGCCCCGGCTAGCCCGTAATTTGAGGATTGGCGAAGGCTTACCGAACTGGAAGACGACGCGGTCAATGGAATGGGCGACGTTGGCGGTGGGTCGTTGGGAGCCTTCGATGCGTTTGACCATGACTGTGTCACCCAGAGATGCCATGGAACTCCTGAAACAAACGGAATACCCCATTATCTTCACTTAATGTGGGAGGATCCATGCGGATCTCTCACCTGTCGAGGGCCCAGTAGTCGAAGGAACGGGCGAAATACTTCTTGAGGTAGATGTTGAATTCGTTCACGCTGCATCTAACCTGAAAGAGAACGGTTGAAGGAAATGTACACTGTTTCATCCGATCTTACTGAAGGATGGGGTATTCAGGCATGCACCAATGCAATTTATTCCCAAAGGGGTTGACCATTTAGCTTGTTCTTCTCTTCCAATGACTTGAGGTAATCGCCCAAATACACTCTCCCGCAGACCTGCTTCCTACTAAGGCAACCCACGGCCGGCGCTCGTCTGTGGCAGTCCTACTCTTTAGGTCCTTTTGCAGCCAAATCATTCCTATTCGGCAGACAAAAAGTTTTTTTACATTTCGGCCGGTAAACCCTTCCGGGCAAAACCGGATCTGGGCCACCACTGTCGCGGGGAATTTTAACTTGGCCGGGTCTTTTTCTTTTTATCAGTAACCCTTTGTTTGAGAAGCGATGTTTCAGGTGAGTGCATTTCATAATAACCATGCCTCACCTTGGCGCAGGGGATGCGGTCGATGCCGATGTTGCTCACTTGGACAATCTTGCCCATCATGAGCTCGGTGCCCACCCTCGTGCGGAAGATCGACGACTTCGGCATTCTCAAGCAGCCTTTACTTCGGAAAACAATCACCTGCAGGTATAATATCCGTTTAAAACGATACTTTCACACACAAAACTGGCAAAAAATTTTATTTACATGTACTTGTCAGTGAATGTTCTCATTTTTGAAGGAGGGCGCCATCTTGTCGACCTTCTTCAGCTGGCCAGGGTCGGATACGGTAGCCATCCAGTCCAACAGCTTGAGATCCCCGTTCAGATGCGTCAGTTTCCGCTTGTTCTCGTCGAAGACCGCGTAAAGGGCCTGCAGTTCCTCCGGCTTTCCGTCCACCGGGTCCGTCATGTCGGTGAGATCCTCGAAAATGTCCTTCAGCGTTTTTTCATTACCCGTAGTGCGCTTGTCGATAAGAACACTAAAGAGAAGGAGTAAAAGACTGCGAGAGACCTACCGTATCTCGGCTAGTTTGTCGAACAACTTTATGCAGTATTCGATGATCAGTTGAGGATCCTGCGACGGCTGCACCTGCTTTCTATCGGCCACGGACTTTAGGATGCCGCATAGATTTGACGTTCTGGAACATTTTAAAATTGCCCATTTCGTCTTATTTTCAATAAGTTTAAAAACCATAGTTTTTACCCAACAGACCGACATGCAGAGGATTTTGATAAATTGAGTGATGGGTAGTCTGACGGTCCTTTAATCCCACGTTCCAATCCCTCACCTGATATTCAGTTCGTGTACCAGGTCCTTCCCCACATTGCAGAGCATTCCAACCGACAGTTTGGAGAGATCCTCGAGGACGTCGTTGGGAAATCCCGGCGGAGCCAGTTGTCTCCTCGACTCCTGATGACATTTGGTATGACTACAGTAACCCTTACCTGTTTCACTGGAGCGCTTGTGGATGGCGCAACGCTTTGGGCAGACGCCTGTGCCTGGGAGAGCATATTCGGGGCGATGCCTATGTTGGATGGAGGAGGGTTGGCTGCTGCGAAGGCGGGATTGTAGCTTGGGCGGGCACCTAAAGTACAACAGATGAACTTTGACACGTGGAAAGATATGCGCTTATTCAATTGTCATTTCCTAGTCATTGAAAGTACCTGGTAATCCCGGCTGTCCTGCAAACTGCTGCTGCTGCTGTTGCTGCATCATCATCTGTTGCTGTTGACTGTAGTTCTGCTGCGCCACCGCCTGCATCGTGCCACCGTGGGACATTCCGGGATAACCTGCCAAACAAAATACTTTAAACTAATCTAACGAAGGCATCTTCTTGATAGCGGATACAATGTCAGATGTTTTAGACGCGCAGTGAAATAACACAATGTAGACCAAGTGATGCACATACCACCGTGCTGTGGCCCTCCCTGGTAGTATCCTCCTCCGCCCATTCCAGGAGCCATTGCGCCAGCAGGGCGACCCTCTTGTTGGCTACCGTAATCCATACCCTGCCCACCGGATGGGTTCATTCCTGGATTGTATGACGGGTGCATCTACAGAAGCTTCTTTATATTGAGCGACATTAGGAATGAGACAACGATCCGAGAGCGAATGGATAAAGAACAGAGAGTTGAGCGAATGTTTAATTACAACCGTATTTCACAACGTAGATCAATGAGGTCACCGAAGGCAGATCAAGGAGGTCACCGGTAGTAGGAGAAGATCAGTGGGCGGAAGCGGCGATGAGGCGACGGGCCTTCATGAAGGAAGCTACGAGGCCGGCGGTCTGCAGACGGTCGGAGCCTCCGCCGGAGATTCGCATTTCGGACTCGGCCAGGGCGGAAAGCAAAGCGGTAGTCATCTGGAAGATAATTATGCTTCAAATGTGGCATCGCCACTTACATGGGAAGGAACGTCAAGTTCGAAAACGAGGTCGTGGAGACGAGTGATGACGTCAGCCAGTGCGAATCCACTAGCCAGGGTACCCTTCTCGATTTCTGAAAAGTACCATAGCCCAATATTTTCTTAACGGAAACTCACTATTGCAGCAATTTTCAAAGTTCTCATTGAGGAGAATCTTCAGCAACGCTTGCATCTCAGCCGGAGTGGGCTGTCCCACACATTGATAGACACTCTCTTCCGAGACCTCTTCGAAGGCCATCGAAACTGCCTGAAAATGAGAATTTTTGACCGAAATTGGCTCTCACAAATAAATTTCTGTCAAATTGGTAGAAATTTCCAACCTGAAGCACGTTGATAACCCTCCTCATGTCGCCTCCTGACAGCTCCAGAAGAGCCTTCCTCCCTCCATCCGTCAGTTTCAATTTTTCGCTGTCGACCACGTGTTCCAATCGCGGAATAATCAGAGTAGTGTCCAAAGGAGCGAAACGGAACCGCGTACATCTAGAATCTCCCATAAAAATGTATTTAAAAATAATACCTTGACTGAATAGCGGGAATGATAGAGGACAAGTAATTGCAGATGATGCAGAAGCGGACGTTATCGGTGTACTTTTCAATTACCCTAGACAATAAAAGAATATGTAGAAACGGGGTGAAATCAACATTACATACCTCCTGAGGGCATTCTGGGCGTCTTTTGTCATCGCATCGGCCTCGTCCAGAATCACGAGCTTCAGGTTGGACTTGGCGGAAGTGTCCACGTGCAGGCCTTTTGTCTGGGCGAAGGTGATAATGTCGTTTCTAAAAATGACAGCAAATAAAGCATTTTAAAGGTGTGAGGTTGGTCACACAGAGAAAGAGAATAGCAAAACGACCGCATCAAAACAATTGAACAAAAAAGACTAACCTAACCACATTGATACCCCTGTCGTCAGAGGCGTTCAATTCCAAAACCATTGAAGGCCGCTGCTTCTCCGAGAACATAGTCTTGGCTGCCGCCAGGATGGCACTGGTCTTTCCCGTGCCAGGAGGGCCGTAGAAGAGCAAATGAGGCAACTTGTTCGATTCGATAAACTTTGTCACTAAAAAATAACAAGAGTAGAAGCCCAAACAAATAGAAAGTCTTACACGTTCTGATGATCTCTTGGTGCGATACGAGGTCGCTAAGCTTCTCCGGACGGTACTTCTCCACCCAGGGGAGATTCGCACGATCCGTCTCCATCCCTAAATACAAACTTAACAAAATTTAAAAGAATAAACAAGATTCTAATACAGAACAAAACACATGGGCTCGAACCATGCCTGAGCACTTGACTTTGAAGCAACAGCAAAGTGTGGAACGTTACTTTTACTTAACAGGAAAAGTAGTTAATACTTATGACAGGAAAAGTAAGTAATTAATTAAATACATATGTAATTTATTCGTAATTTTTAAGCTTTAAAAGCCAAATAAATGTTTTGTACAAAAAATTAAAATAAGGAATTTCTCGAATTTATTTATTTAGAAAGGTTTTTAAAAGGCGCGCGAATTCAAAGCGGCTGAAATTAAAGGGCGGATTAAAGGACTGACCGAGTACTGTATTTGTAAGTTCCGCTGTCACCTTAGGCCGCTTGAAATATTTTGAAAAATTATTTATTTTCTTAAGTTTGTGCAGTTTCTGTTTTTTTTAAATATAGTGTATGGTTTAAAAATTGAATTAAAACAACATTGTAACCTCCGAAATAGCGACACCACCCTGATTTGCGGTTGAAGTTTTGTTTAAACCGGCGTTGTTTTCTACTGTGAGAAAAATTCTCCCGAAAGTTTTTAATTGTAGGTATTTTAAAGTAAACATACGTGTGAAATTTGTGCAAAAATCACGTTTCTCAGTTTTCTCTTAGCTATTCTACTTTTTAAATTTAATTTTCTTTTCCAGGATGCCCGAGAGGGCCCCTCCAGACGGGAAAGAAAATGGGGGCTACATCTCCCTCGAAGACAAATGGACGCTGGTCCCCGCCTTTTTAAAGGTAGGAAATTACTGAAATTCCCCTTTTACCGTAACCCCTTCAGGTGAGAGGTCTCGTTAAGCAGCACCTGGTCAGTTTTGACTACTTCGTCAATGAGGATATAAAGAACATCATGCTTTCGAACCAGAAAGTCACCAGCGACGCCAATCCTAACTTCTATCTCAAGTTAGTTTCTGTTTTGAGTACTTGCGCTCAATTTTAACTTTTTGGGTATTAAATCCTTTCAGATATCTCGACATTCGTATTGGAAAACCGTCCAGCGAGGAAGGCCTGAATCAGGTTCAACTGCCGTAATCAGTCAAACTGGCATTTTTAGATCCACGACAAGATTACGCCTCAGGAATGCCGACTTCGAGACATGACCTACTCCGCCCCGATCTCCGTGGATGTGGAATACACCAGAGGAAATCAGAAAGTTTTCAAAAAGTGCTTAAAAACTGGCCCCATTGCCGCAATATTTCTCATTTCAGGGATCTCATAATCGGTCGGATGCCCATTATGCTGCGTTCCAGCAAGTGTGTGCTCCGTGATTTGGTAATTACCCTTTGTTGATTCGCTTACATATTGCGTTTTCAGGCCGAGGAGGAGCTGGCGCGTGTCCAGGAGTGCCCCTACGACCCGGGAGGTTATTTCGTCGTCAAGGGATCGGAGAAAGTGGTGTTGATCCAGGAGCAGTTGAGTAAGAACCGTCTGATGATTGGCAGGAACTCGAATAAGGAGCTGCAGTGCGAGGTTCGCCGTATCTTCGTTCCTTTATTCTTCTGTTGATAGGTGCTCTCGTCCACTTCGGAGAGGAAGAGTAAGACCTACGTGACGTTGAAGAGAGGCAAGTACCTTCTGAGACACAATCAACTCGTAGACGATGTTCCTGTCTCCATCATATTCAAGGTACGGGTTTTATATTCATTTTTGATTTGAACTGAAGATTAGAATCTGCTTTCGACTCATTCCTCTAAATGTCGTCTTTCTAGGCTATGGGCTTCGAATCGGACTTTGACTGCATCAGCGCTGTGGGAACGGAGGAGAAGTACGTGGCTGCCTTCGCCGCCACTCTGGAGGAGTGTATTCATCATAATATCTACACCCAACAGCAGGCACTCGCTTACGTCACTTCTAAGGTATGTTCTGGTCATAGTACTGTTTTTTCTCAAAGTTCTTTTTGATATAATAATTTTTTTTTTAATTTACAAGGTACTAAAAATAAAAAATCTCTTTTTAGGTGAAAGTCCGTAAATTCACCCCTTTCGGAGCCCCTCCTTCCAGTGGCCATGAGATTCAGCCCAAGGAACACGAGGCCATCGACTTCCTATCAACGTAGGGTTCTAATTTGACCCACAGTCATTTTAATTACAGGGCTATGATCTGTCACATCGCGTGTCCCGATGGAAACTTCAAGATGAAGGCCATCTATTTGGGACTGATGACTAGGAGGTTGGTTTTAACCTAATTTTCACTTTTTTCTATGCTAACGTATGATGAAAATGACTGTTTCAGGTTAATTCAGGCAGAGTTGGGGGAGAATGAACTGGACGATCGGGATTTCTACGGAAACAAGCGCCTGGAACTGGCTGGATCCCTGCTCTCTCTTCTGTTCGAAGATTGCTTCAAACGCTTCAACAGCGAACTGAAGAGGATAGCCGACAACTCGTTGGGAAAGACCCTGGCCGCTCCGTTGGACATCGTGAAGCACATGAGACAGGTACCTTTTTGTGTAAATTTTATCCTCTTATGTGTGGGTTTCAGGACTTGATATCCCATTCGATCATCAACTCCCTCTCCACTGGAAACTGGATCATCAAGCGTTTCCGAATGGAGCGAATCGGTGTCACTCAGGTATTCCCCCTTTGGATCTAAAAATTTAGTGTCCCTAGGTTCTGACGCGTCTTTCCTACATATCCGCTCTGGGAATGATGACCAGGATCAACTCGACGTTTGAGAAGACCAGGAAGGTCTCCGGTCCTCGCTCTCTTCAGCCCTCCCAGTGGGGAATGCTCTGTCCTAGCGATACTCCCGAAGGAGAAGCCTGTGGTCTCGTGAAGAACCTTGCTCTCATCAGTCACATTACCACCGACAGTGACGAAAAGGTGCGTTTCGTGTATTTTATGGGGGCAGCAATACAATCCCTTAGATTTTACTCTGCCGCTGCCCCTATGAGACAATGGCCCTGCAAATAAAATAAAATTGATTTTTCAGCCCGTGCTTCGTCTTCTGTTCAACGCCGGAGTGGAGGATATCCGCAATGTCCACTTCTCCTGCATCCACAACCCGTTCGTTCTATTCTTATTCTGTCGTATGACTAATTTCAGGGAGTATCACCTGGTCTTCGTGAACGGTATCCTCCTGGGAACAACGGCCGATCCCTGCCGAGTCGTCACCGCTGTCCGCAGTTTGAGAAGGTTAGTATTTGTCACCGATTATGGGAATATGTTCTCTGGTTCAATCCCTCCCTTGGCGCTTCTGGAACTGCGTATCAAACTTATTCTATTGTAATTGTCGTTTCCAGGAGCGGTCTCCTCTCGGAATTCGTCTCCGTCTCCCGTTCGCTCAGCCAACGCTCCGTCTACATTGCGAGTGACGGTGGCCGTCTCTGCCGCCCCTACCTCATCGTAGAAAACGGAGCTCCTAAGATCACTCAGACCCATCTGGACGTTAGTTGTCCCTCTTCGCCCCTTTTTGGATCTCTGTTGTTTAGGAGCTCAAGGGCGGCGTGCGAATATTCGAGGATTTCGTGGACGACGGTTTGATCGAGTACCTTGATGTGAACGAAATGAACGACGCTCAGATCGCCGTCTACGAGAAGGAAATCACCTCGGATACCACTCATTTGGAGGTATGCTGTGATTTTAAGCGATTCTTGGAATGTGGGGATACCTGATGGTAAGTCCCAAGTCACGCCAGAATGCGCAGATGCGGTCTGAGGTCAACCGAGAAAAAAACAGAAAACGGCCGTAGCCATAGAAATCAGATTGCAGCGTTTTCCAACGATTTATCCTCCCCCCCCCCCCCCATCAGGTATGAATGTGGGCCAGAACTCTGAAGCCCCAAAGTCTTACGGAACCTAAGTTCTTGGCTTAAAATCTCTTGCAGATCGAGCCCTTCACCCTGCTGGGCGTGTGTGCCGGATTGATCCCCTACCCTCACCACAACCAGTCTCCTCGTAACACCTACCAATGTGCTATGGGAAAACAAGGTTCCCCTTTTCTAACTATATTTAGTATGTATTTTACTTTTAGCAATGGGAACTATAGCCTACAACCAGCAGAAGAGAATCGATTCTATCATGTACCTCCTCTGCTACCCTCAACGACCCCTCGTCAAATCCAAGGTCAGCCTTTTTAGATGACTGTTTCTGACCTCATAAAGCTTTTTCATAAACTTATTTTCAGACGATTGAGCTGATCAACTTCGAAAAACTACCGGCTGGAGCCAACGGAATCATCGCCGTCATGTCCTACAGTGGCTACGATATCGAGGATGCCCTCGTTCTGAACAAAGCCTCCTTGGACAGAGGCAGGTCCTACAGTAGTCCTATAGAATTCATTCTTATAGGTTACGGTAGATGTCTGGTCTACAAGCATGCCAAGGGAACGGCTAAGAAGTACCCCAACCAGACTTTTGACAAGTTGATGGGACCGTCGTTGGATCCCAATACCATGAAACCCATATTCAAGCACAAGGTACGCCAGAGCATTTAGATTTATGTATTTCCATTTTCTTTTACTTATTTTCTTTTGTAGGTCCTGGATGAGGAGGGAATAGTGTACGCTGGTGCTAGGATCTACCCCCGACAGACTATGATCAATAAATTCATGCCGGTGGTATCCACGGACGGACAGCAGCCAGGAGGACCTACTATGCCTGGTGCGGATAGGAAGATCGATTACAAGGACGTCTCCATTCCCTACAAAGGACCCATTCCTTCCTACGCCGAAAGGGTTCTCCTCACATACAACGAGGACGAGGCCTACCTCTTCAAGGTCGTTCTCAGACAGACCAGGTTAGCTTTAGTGTCAGACCCGCCATTGCCCCGCATCTTGAGAACCTGGTTAATGTGTTATTTCAGGCGTCCAGAGCTCGGTGACAAGTTTTCCTCGCGTCACGGTCAGAAGGGAGTGTGCGGTTTGATCGCCCAACAGGTACGAAGAGAGATAACTTACTTGAATACACGCTTCTTTCAGGAAGACATGCCGTTCAATGACCTGGGAATGGTGCCGGACATGATCATGAACCCACACGGATACCCCTCTCGAATGACGGTCGGAAAACTGATGGAGCTGTTGAGTGGGAAGAACGCCGTGATGAACGGACGGTTCCACTACGGAACGGCTTTCGGCGGTGATCAGGTGGGTCTTGCCAGGAAAATTTTTTTTTTGCTTAGAGGACTGTTTTCGCAGTTCTTTTGACCCCAGCTGTCATTAAGAGAATTCCCTTTCATACCTACTCTTGCAGGTCGCTGATGTTTGTGAAGAGCTGGCTGCCCGTGGCTACAACTACATGGGCAAGGACATGCTGACGAGTGGAATCACCGGCCAGCCCCTCTCCGCCTACATCTACTTCGGCCCCATCTACTACCAGAAGCTCAAACACATGGTTCTCGACAAAATGCACGCAAGAGCCAGGGGACCGAGGTAAGATTCTCCCATTGATTGGAGTAATTCTAGTATTTTTCAGAGCCGCTTTGACCCGCCAACCGACGGAAGGAAGGTCCCGCGACGGAGGACTGCGTCTCGGAGAAATGGAGAGGGATTGTCTCATTGCCTACGGAGCTTCTATGCTCCTCATGGAACGACTGATGGTCTCCTCTGACGAGTTTAAGGTACTGCCACCGTAATCCTCGGAATATCCTCGCCTTCAGGTGGAAGTGTGCACGGGTTGTGGTCTGATCGGCTACCGTGGCTGGTGTCAGAAGTGCAGGTCCAGCAAGTCCCTGGCGAACATTAAGATCCCCTACGCCTGCAAACTGCTCTTCCAGGAGCTTCAGTCGATGAACATCGTGCCGAAACTCGATCTGGCTAGGTATACCGACTGAGGCGTTGTTTTGTTTGTTGATTTTTATGTTGTTTCATCTTTGTTACGTTCTGTTGAGGAAATAAACTATCGCAATTTCAGCCTTTACAATTGGAGTACTTTTGAAACACGTTTTGGGGAAGGTAGGGTCTGGACAATCCCTGAATCAATGCAGTAACCTGAACGTTTACTATTTCGACCTGCAGACCTCCCTAAAGCCGTCTGCCTGAACCTGGCGAAATGGCGAGAACAAGGGGGCGTGACACGGAACGTAAAAAGTGGACAGCGAGGAAGTAACTGCGGAGGCAGACGCTATTTCCACAGTCGTTTGCAAAACACTGAAACTTCTGGAACAACGACGATTGATTATAGGAGTTTGGTGGAAAACTTGATCCAAATGAAAATCTGGGGAGATTAAGAGGAAATGAGACGAAAGAAGCAGAGAGTGATACATAAGGAGATCTATGCACGATTCATTTTGATTCCACTTACAATTTTCTTATAATCTTACGAAACTACAGAAATGTCACTGAAACCCAAAGTGGTATTCTGAAACGAGGGCAGAGCCGAGGTACTAAGAGTGCTCGAAACCTCGTGTTGTTGTTGGTCAAACGAGGGCCACCGTTGGCAGTGCACTCACTATTCAAGAAGTAGCTGCCGACTCTCAAGAAGAAAGTGCGCGTAGAGTTTGTCCAGAACGAAGTGCAGTTGAAGGGAGGGCGGAATACAGGGAGGTTTATCAGAGTGGGGAGAAAGAAAAGAACCTGTGGGAAAGGCATCTGAGCGAGAGAGAGAGAGAGAGAGAGAGAGAGAGAGAGAGAGAGAGAGAGAGAGAGGGGGGAGGAAGAGAAAGAGGCAAAAGAGAAGGGGGATATTGAAATAAACAGAGTGGAAAGGAGTTAGGCTGAAATCTCCGGAAGAGATATTTTGAGAAAAGGGAAAGGTAGGAATACATTTGGAGATGGGTCAAACTAAAGTCCTCGATATCAAGGTCCTGCTTTAGTGATAAATCCCTGTATTTGTTCCGTAATTAGCTCCTGAAAAGTATTTCCCTGCGTCCACTTCCCTCCCTCTCCCTCATTAATCTCCCCCTTTTTTCAGACCCGCTCCCTCGGTCCGCGGAATTCGCAGAGCTCGCTGGCAGCCCCTGTTACACTGCGGGAGGAGAAGCGCCGCAAAGTGGCAAATGAAAGTGGCCGCGCGGGCAAAACCAACACGAGTACGGTTCCACGAAAGGGGAATAAAGAATTCAGAAGTCTATATATGGAGTAAAGTTACAGTAATCTTCTTACCCACAAAGGCCTGGATTGCCATTGGAGCTCATTTGCCTTCCAGGATTCGCCCTCTCGAGGGGTTGCGCGTACGTGGGGCGCTCTGTTGCGAGATCCTCGAGAGGGCAAACAATTCGCGCCACCAGCGACCGGTAGCTTCTCCTACAGTA
Source organism: Oscheius sp. G VE-2021 (assembly GCA_022343465.1). NCBI lineage: Eukaryota > Metazoa > Nematoda > Chromadorea > Rhabditida > Rhabditidae > Oscheius > Oscheius sp. G VE-2021. Next base: position 2,052,614 of record JAJQXH010000041.1, read on the forward strand.
CCCTGGGGCCCTCCCCTCGGCGCGCCGTGCCTCCCAGCCGCCGACGGCTGCGTCTCTCTGCGGGGCGTGCTCTCTCGCAACTTTACATCCAGCCCTTCCCCCTAAAATATCCGCCTCCGGCCCCGCTCTCAGTGTACACTCGCCGAGCTCACTCCGCCAGTCATCCACAGCACTCAGCCACAGCACCATGCCTGCCCAGGGTATGTGGACTATCTTGAGCAACCCACTTCTACGCTAGCCAATCCAAACTTAATGCTCATTCCTCTATTTTACTCAATTTTCGACGTGCAAAGACCACTTTAAGGCCTTAAACTTTCACTAAATTACCAAATCGGCTTTTCAGATCACTCATTTGGACCTTTAAAATTAGATATTACCTACTAAAGTAGTTCAAGATGACTTTTCAGTGCTTTAAAAGTTTGTATGTCACATAGTTTTTTTAGTCCCAAACAGCCTTTTATTTTCTAAAGTTAAATCCTTGTTTTTTGACCTCGTAGTTCAATTATTCCATTTTTACAGTATCCAGCCGCTTTCTAAAAGCACATATTCGGGTTTCTGAATCCCTGTTATTCTACGTCTACCAATTGTGGGCAATATTTTACCCATCTTTCTTGAAATTACCTTTTCGTTGATTCCACCGCAAAAACAATTTTAACTTTACTTTAATTGTATTTTAAATAAGAATTCAATAGAGGTCTAATCTATCCCAACGATTTTAAAAGTCGGGGACCTTTGGGTCTGACAGTGAAAGAGAGGCTTTGTTTCAGAATGATTGGCTAGCTAGATGGGATCTGGATTTAAAACGTTTCTTTTCTAAACTTCACTTCAGACCAGCTCAAGGAGATCTTCAACCTCTACGATGAGGAGCTCGACGGCAAGATCGACGGAACCCAGATCGGAGACGTCATCCGCGCCGCTGGACTGAAGCCCACCAACGCCATGGTTCTGAAGGCCTCCGGACAGGAGTTCAAGAGGAAGGGAGAGAAGCGCATCACCTTCGAGGAGTGGCTCCCCATGTACGAGCAGGTCTCCAAGGAGAAGGTAAGGGAGAGAGAGAGAGAGAGAGAGAGAGAGAGAGAGAATAAAAGGGAGAGAACGAGAGAAACGGAGCATTTTCAGGAGCAGGGAACCTACGCCGACTTCGTTGAGGGACTCAAGGTCTTCGACAAGGAGGAGTGCGGAAAGATCTTGTGCGCTGAGCTGAGACACATCCTGCTCGCCCTGGGAGAGCGACTCTCCGCTGATGAGGTAAGGGAGAAAGAGAGAGAGAGAGAGAGAGAGAGAGAGAGAGAGAGAGAGAAACCAACTGGGTGAAGTTCACCACTTTTTCGCAAGCTAGTTAGTGAGTGACTACTGATGCTCTAAATAAGGCTGTTTTTACTAATTTTCGGCTACTCTATATTAAAATTGGAACACTCCCTTAGGCTTATGCCATATTAACTTCTGTCATTTAAAACGACTCCTTTTTAACTCTTGCTGAAGTAGGGACGTTCACATGAGTTAAAAGTTTCATTTTTTGTTGATCACAGCTGATCTATGACACTCTGAAGATTTAAGTGTTCCACTCGTTTCCATAGTTTTTAAATTTCTTCCAACCCTTATTAAAAATCTTCAGAAGTGTTACACATTCTAGTGTCATATATTTTCTAGCTAATGCCTTTCTTTTCAGGCCGATGAGCTCCTCAAGGGCGTCGAGGACAGCGAAGGCATGGTCAAATACGAGGGTGAGTCTCTCTCTTTTTCTCCGTCTCAAGTTTAATTCGCCGCCTCCCACGCCTCTCTTCCCTCTGTTTACTCGCGTCTACGTCGTTTTCCGCGAACAGCCCGCTGTTTACAACGCGCGCGCGCCAATCGATCGAGAGAGCAACCCACTCACCTGATGCCATTGAACGAAACGAGGGATTGAGGGGATTTGTGGATAAAACTAGCGGCCTTCGGCAGACGCCTGTAACTTTTAAATGAATGCATATTTTCAGACTTCATCAAGAAGGTCCTGGCCGGTCCTTTCCCCGACTCTGACTAAGGCGCTGTGCTGATCCTTGTATAAACGTCTAGCTATGGCAGTGTTCGCTCGCTACGGCCTTAAAGGACTGTCACCGCTCCTTTAGCCGTAGTCCACACTAGTAGTCTTTAGCCCCTGATTCCTGCTCATTTCCTTCGGTTTCCACCCCGTTGTTTTTATATCGCTGCGCTATTTTAACCCCCAAACACGATTCTTTCTCCCTCTCGTAATAAGAAGAAGATTTATTATGTGTCAATTTGCGATGCAATAAAGCGGAATGCCAAATGAATGTTAGACGAATGACTTAGAGAGAGAGAGAGAGAGAGAGAGAGAGAGAGAGAAAGAGAGAAAGAGAGAATGAAAGAAAGAGAGAGTGAGTGAGAGTGAGTGAGAGAGAGAGAGTGTGTGTGGCAGTCTTTGCAACTTTGAACACCACCGCTTTAGAGAAAGGAGAAGGTAAAAATTGTGGAGTGATGCATATGCAAATACCAACCACGGAAATTAATCAGAATTTCCTTATCCATTTCTTTTAAAAAAAACGTTCTCTAAACCGTGTGGCAGTCTAATAGGATACATGTCTTCCATACTCTCTCGTTCAAACTTCACGTAGTTCACGTAACGTGAAGGGCTTTAAAAGCTGGGATATTCGGGGCTCCTCATTCGTCCAGAAGACTTGCCGCGATGCGGCTCTTCCTCCTCCTCATCATGGCCATATTCCCTATGGTCTTCTTTATTTACGTGATTACCCACTACTTCCGATACTTCGTCCGAATTAATCCGCAAGACCAGCACGGCGTGACGGGGCGGATGTGAAAGGCGATGGGCTCCGCGACGCGACCCCTCCGCGTCGCGTGCGAGAAATAGCGTTGATTTCGACGAGACCCAGAGAAAGGCACTCTGCGTTTCCTCGAAATCCATGCTATTTCTCGCACGCGATGCGGACTAGGCCGCGTCGCGGAGCCCATCGTCTTTCGCCTCCCTAGCCGCCCCTTCTTTATTTGAGTCGTCACGCCGTGCCAGGGACCAGGATTCAAAGCTAAATTAATTTCAAAGGACGGAACAAATTTGGCAATAGGATACGAACAAAGACTGGCAATCGAGTATACACCGCGACTGGCCATCATGCCACCGTTGGTGAGTATTTCAGATTCGCCTCAACAATACATGATGTTTAGATAATCAATGAGAGTCCACAGATCAATGAAATTCTTACTGTGTCGGAGGACGGGGCGAAGGCCCGGCTCACCCACGGATATCAAAAGCGCCTTCGTTCGTCGGAGAAAATGCTAGGAGGCCATTTTCTCCTAGCATCCGCATTATCCCAAATACTTGGAGAGATGGCTGGAGTGGCGATAAATAGCGAAATTAAAGGATTGAGGAATGGAAGTCTGTATCTACACAATGGGATATCCATCCATGCAATTCTAAAAACAGCCACCAAATACTCGGTAGGTGCCCTATTCTCCGCCACAAAGTTTGATTTAGACATTTATTAATGGACAGTGGCATGTGAGATCTGGTTCATGGAGGGGGATTATTCCCGTGTCAGGTTCTCCTTGGTAATACACCTATTTGTCCAGGCACTATGCACTTTTCAGCCTTCATCTAAGGACCGATTTGCCAACCAATGTAAAGGACTATCTGTGCATGTTGGCAAATTCAGTGAACTGTGAGAAGTCTTCAGATGGCATCGAAGGCGTACTACACGGGTCTCACCCTTCTACGGGTTGGTTGTCGTCGCCCCAAAATCAAACCAAATTCATTAAGGCAAATCGCACTGCTATGTATTGGAGTGATCAGACCAGTCTGATCACATGCAGCAGCTATGTGGTTTCCATCGGTCTAAGGGAAACTAAAGAAATTCAAATTAACAACAATACGGATGAGAAACACAAAGTCCTTCTGTCCCATCCATTCATCGACAGAGATGAATTTGTGATTCTATGGATAACAAGAACGCACCCTGGACAAGAAAATATTCAGCTCCGTGTTACCGGACAGTCTTCGCCAATTGAAACGGAGACTTTGATCTCATGTGATCCTTAAGGCAATGAATCGTGCACACAATTTTTCTCGTATTTTCTTTTGGGATGTTATTTTATTTAGATGATCTCTTGTATTTATTTTGAGCGGGACGATAAACGCTGATCTGCTTTATCTACTTATAGTGCGTTTCCAAAAATTAAGAACATTTCCTTAAAGGTCTTGGGCTGTTGGGTCCCGCCACGATAAGTTAGCGACAACCGGCGCCTGCCAGCCGTGTGTCAACTGGCTGGCAATTTGCCATGTTTTAAAATCTTGTTTTTTAATCAATTTTTGTTTGTTTGTTCAACTGTTTTAATTAAAATATTGTATTATTGTTCGTTTGTGACACAGTAAGCACGTCCCATTGAAATTCTCAAGTAGCATCCTAAGAGAGCGGTGGACCCGGCGCACGCGAGGCCTCGCGCGCCCTGGCAACTGCCAGATTTTCAAAAATTATCTGTACTGGTGAAATTTATTATTCTGATGTCTTTTTTCGTTGTTTAAAAAAAATAAATATTGCAATTTTTACATTAACAATTGAATAAACATATTTTTAACCAGAAGTGAAAGCCCCGCTCCGTGGGTCTTTCCCTTCTGGGCGGCCTTCGGCCGCCTCGAGGCCGCTTTGCGGCAGACATTTGCATTAGCGGGTGAGCGCATATATAGATATCAACAGCAGATATCAAAAGCACTTTCGATCTTCGGAGAAAATGCTGGGAGGCCATGGTCTCTTGGCATATTCCTTAGCCCAAGTGCTGGGAGAGCTGGCTGGAGTCAAGATTATGCACAATGTTAAAGGATTGAAAAATGCAAGTCTATATCTACACAATGGGATCTCAGTGCCGGCAATTTTAAAAACTGCCACCAAGTATTCGGTAGGTGTCCTATTCTCCGCCACAAAGTTTGATCTAGACAATAATTAATGGACACTGGTATGTAAGATGTGGACAATGGAAGGGAATGGTTCCCATGTCTAGCTATGCCCCTTGGTAATACACCTATTTGTCCGGGCACTATGAACTTTTCAGCCTTCATCAGAGGACCAATTTGCCAAACAATGTACAGGACTATCTTTGGATGCTCGGAAAATCAGTGAACTGTACCGAGTGCCTTAATTTGCAGCTGGCATCTAAGGAGTTTTACACGGGTCTCACCCTTCTACGGGTTGGTTGTCGTCGCTCCAAAATCAAAACAAATTCATTAAGGCTAAACGCACTTCTATGTATTGGAGTGATCCGACCAGTCTGATCACATGCAGCAGCTATGTGGTTTCCATCGGTCTAAGGGAAACTAAAGAAATTAAAATTAACAACAATACGGATTACAAATTGAAGATCAAATGCCAGAGAACGAAAAAAAAACACAAAATGAAGTCTCTCTCATCCGTTTGTGGGAAAAGCTGAATTTGTGGTCCTCTCAATCACAAGGATGCCAGCTAGACTGGAGGCCATTTCGATCTTCGTCAGCTCAAAGGATTGGCAAATCCAGACGGAAACCCTGATCTCCTATGATTCTTATTGAGATAAATGATTCGCAAACTATTTTCTTGTATTTTCTTTAGGGATGCTATTTTATTTAGATGATATCTTGGTTTTATTTTGAGCGGGACGAAAACCGCAGATTTAAATGAAAGTTGAAAACGCAGTCGATGCAAATAGATGACCAACGCTATGATGGAATGCTACTATCAAGACATTTTTTGTAATTCGTTAAAAAGGGCAACGAAAATAAAGTGAGCCCTGCAGTCATTCCTCTTTGTACAACAAAACGCCAAACGAAAAAAGAGTTTAAGTGATTAAAGCCATAACCTTGGAAAATTAAGAATTTTAACTGAGAAGGAAAATGTCGCACTTTTTTGGCTACTCTCCCTTATTCCACCGCGCCTACCTCTCCCCTTCCTCAAAATGGGGGGTGATCTCTTCTGAATATTACGTTGCGTATATTAGGAACAAAGAGAGTACCATCGAATGGATAAGGACGCTCATGCGACCCATACTTCTTACGAGCCGGGCCGACTAAAATCTTTGGCCCTGCTCGGTTTGGCCCTCTTGATCGGATCATCAAGTTAGACTGTGAGACGCGCTACAAGGGTTCGATCCCAACTGATGCACTTTATTTTCTCTCAATGTCAGATAAGCTAGATTGGCAGAAGAAGTACTTCAATGTCTTCTGCGGCGTAGTAAAAAAAGTGTGTGTGTGTGTGTGTGTGTGTGTGTGTGTGCCATGTTTCTTGTTTGTCCCTGTCCTCCCATTGATCCCTCCCGTTTGTGAGTAATCGCCTAAACCCTACTACCTGTTCTCTTTTGGCAAAAACCTTGCACACGCCACGGTGTTTCCTTCCGTCTCCGCTGTGTAACACGCCGTTTATCAATAGCGCCCCCTGCCCATCCCATCTTGATCTTCCATGATCTCCCACCCAAACACCCTTTCTCCTGAATTTCCGAGTATTTGCCCAGTTGCCGTCCGAACTATCCGCTTCGTTGTTCTGTTTGCCACACAACAACGCGGGCGCCACTTGACTCCCTCGATCCACGTGCACCGACACTTTGCGGCGCCTGTTCAGCTGTTCCCGCTCCATTGAACCATTTTGCCAAGGAAGTTTTCCATTTGACCGTTTTGTAGTTGCTGTTGCTACTCTAAAATCACATACAGTATTTACCAAATGGCTTTTTCAGATGAAAGCTAGTTTGAATGATGACTTCAATAATGCAGTTAGAATGCAAAATTCCGTTTGCCATTTACAAAAATAATTGATTTTCAATTTTAAAGTTGGTTTTACGTCTCGATATTACAACTCTAGTAGCTCATCTGCGGCACGCTTTTGGAGCACCCGCACGAAGTTTCGTTTGTGTCCGTTGTGGTCTAGTGGTTACGATTTATGGCTCTCACCCATAAGGCCCCGTTTCGATTCCCGGCAACGGAATAACTTTTTGTTTTCTTTTAACTGTTAAATTTTTCAAATTGAGAAAGACTGGATCACTTAGGAGCTGTTAATTCCCCCGATGTGCTAGTGTTTACTAGCTACGCGTGATAAGCGCTCTCCGATCATTCGTTATCATCCGGGCATCTCGACCCTGCCCCGAAGGTCACTTCCCTTTCTCCTTTGATCCGCTTTTGTTTCTCTTTTCGTCTAATTTCCTCTCCCGGGTGTTTCTCAATTAGTTTGGCGCCGAAGAACGCCTTTCTGCGATTCACGGGATTCGTCATGGACGAATCATGCATTTCTCCCACATTTCCCGACGGCTGCCGTTTCAGCCAAACGTTTGTTCTCTTTGTCCAATGTTTTCAACAAAAGAGTGTGGATCTCTCTCTCTCTCTCTCTCTTTCGTGAGCTTGTCTCTTTCTACCCAATTTCTCTTCGCTCTCTTTCTTTCCCTAGCTCTCTCCCCACATCTCCTTTCTCTGCCCCATTCCTGTTCCCTCACCTACCATTTCCCTTGAATTATGTCTGCCTGCCATTTTAATCCTTGGAATTGCAGAACCTCCGGCCGCCATGAAGCCGTCGGTTCCCGTCCGACCACAAGGTAAGTATCAGAGGTCGATTCTAATCCTCTAAGAAGCCGTATTTGTCATTTCCTTCGCGGCAACTTCTTACATTCTCCGAAATGTCTCTTTTAAAGAATCATCTATGAGCAAAATCCCTGTTCCCACAGATTATATTGATAGCCGCTTGTTTGTTCATTCCCACGGGTCTTTCGTTTGCGATTTGTTGCCCCCGGGTTTCATTTGCACGCCTCTTTATGAGAGCCCAGCCGACCGCTAACACCGGCCCCGTGGTGTAGCGGTTAGCATTCAGGACTCTGAATCCTGCGACGCGAGTTCAAATCTCCCCGCGACCTACCTTTTTATCAAGGCTAACACAAGATGAAGTAAACTGATGTTTATTTTATGAAATTAACTTTGTTTATTTTACAATGGTACTTGTACCTTACAATATAATCGAATTCTCGTGAATTGTTTTCATATTCATTTTTCATATTTGGAGCAACCCTTCAACAAATGAAATCTACAAATGAAAAACAAAAATTAGGTCTTACCGAGATTCGAACTCGGGTCGCAGGATTCAAAGTCCTGAGTGCTAACCGCTACACCATAAGACCGGCGCCATTTGGCGGCGGCGGATTGTCCTTAATACTCCCGCCAGCGCCTGGCCACCCAGTCTGCATTACAAGTTGTTTGCGTCCCATTTCTCATGTCTTTATGACGGACAATCTCGAGAAAAATCGCCTGTGAACCAGTTTTTGTTTCCATATCTCCGATCATGTCGTTCACCTATGTTTTGTGGCCAAGAAAATTGCTTTTAGCTTTGTTTTTTTTTGCGGGCTATCGATTTCTGGTTGCCGACGAGAGGCTGTTTTGGCCGAACGCAACATCCCCGGTCGAATCAGGCTGCAAAAACAACAAAGTCCGGTGGAGGATGGAATTGCAGAAAGAAAAACGCAAGGAAACTAGAAGAAATTACTAAAAATTGAATTTAGCGCCAATTTTAATGCTGAAATATAACCAACAGCGAAAAACCTAAAACCCTTGCCCTAAGAAGGTTCGCCCTGCGTTTAACGGGTGCAGGTGGCCGAGGGAGTCCTTCTTTTTATTGGAAACGCCGCGTCTTTGGCGCCGCCTCCTCCCAAACTCAACTTTAGAGAATTCCTCTTCTCAGAAGAATTCAACCATTTTCAGTTTCTCCTGAAATTTAACTTTAAAACCAAGAATAACCGTTTTAAATTCTAAATTTTCTCGGAAAATCGGATTAGTCTCGATTTCCGTGGTCTAATCCCAGATTATACCCACTTTTCGTGGGTTTTCCAGTGTTTCTTGCTGGTCTCGTTATCTAAAGCACGCTATTATTGCAATATTGACAATCGGGTGGCCGAAGGCGCCAAGGGCGGTTCCTTCAGCTTCCCTCAACTTCCACCAATGTATGCCCCATAATTACATTTTTAATGTTAAAACTCCGCTTGAATTCCATTAAACTAGAATCATACCAGCCGTTTAAACGAAACGTTTTGTTCGGATTACACATTGACGGTAGTTCCAGTATTCGCAGCATTGGCCACCTACCCTCGCCTGCGACTCACACCCGTATCAAATCGGCGTCGCCGCCAGGGGTAGTCGCGGCGCCGCCGTCCCAATGCGTCTTCAGTAGAGGTCATTACTTGATCTGCAACTGAATATGATGAACTCGGGCGATGATTCCAAGTGAATTAGAACGCACGGCTCCTCAGGCCGCAACTCCTGAGACCAGCCCGGTCTGAATCAGTTTTGCAGACAAGGAAAAGTTCCTTCTTTAACAAACTAAAAAACAGGATAATAAATCGTTGAAGTTAACTGATTCAAATATCTGCAGAATCTGTTTCAGTAAAACCCGAGGGGGGTAGTTCTACTCAAATCACCGTTGTACTTTCAGTTCATCTTGTATTTGCCCTCGTTCGTAGTGGGAAATTGTTTGCTCAGCCAAAGCGCCGAACCATCGTTTGACACTGCTGTCCAACCTAACACCTAACAGTCGCACTCGGCCTCCGAATGCTAATCACGTAGCAAGGTCACCCAAATCATCGCAAAATCGATTTTGCTGCCTCGTTCCACTGGTTTTAGCATTTCTTTGCTTTTATTACCACTGCACACATGAAAATGTAGTTTCTTTCAATGTTTAAAACCGTTTGTGATTCTTTCACGTATTTTTATTCAACACCAAAAAATGCTTAGGTTAAAATAACTTAATTCAGTCGAATCAGTTTGATTACAAAACCCGCAAACTTTAATTAATTCGATTGATTTGATGGAATAGTTAAAAATTCAAATGCTAATTTCAGCCGTAGAGGACATGGGTTGGCAGTCGTACCTAGTGCCCGTGGTGGGCAGTGTCTCCGTTTCCTGTCTGGCCTTCTTCCTGGGGAAATTCGACTACTCCATCATGTGGCTGGGGATAATAGTCGCTCTCAGTATTGTAAGAAGCTATCTGTGGAAGAAAAGTGAGAAAAGGTAAGGTTAATTGGATTAAAGGGAGTTAAAATGGTTTTTTCAGAAGGATGGCGTTGAGGGCGACTGCCACGAGGGAAAGGGAGGTGATCATGGCTCAGTTGCAAGATCTGCCGGCTTGGGTTCAATTTCCAGATACGGAGAGAGTGGAGTGGATCAATAAGGTAGAGAGAGAGAGAGAGAGAGAGAGAGAGAGAGAGAGAGAGAGAGAGAGAGAGAGAGAGAGAGAGAGAGAGAGAAAGAGAGAGATGCAGAGAAACAAAGAAAGAGCGAGCGACGTACAGACAGACAGAGAGGGAGGGAGACAGAGAGAAATAAGTGAAATTCACTTCTTTGAATTTCAGGTAATCCTCCAATTGTGGCCTTACATCGGAGAGTATGCTAAGGTCTTCATGACTGACTTCATTATTCCCCAAGTAAAGGTAAGGAAGTCTACTGATAATCTATAAAACTTGAATAATTTAGGCCCAGATGCCTGTAATGTTCAAAAACTTTAAATTCACCAAGATGGACATGGGAGATATCCCCTGCCGCGTGGGAGGAATCAAAGTCTATACCCACAATGTTGGAAGAGACAGGATAATCGTGGATATGGACGTGGCTTATGCGGGAGACGCTGATTTCACAGTCTCTTGCTGTGGATTCACTGGAGGAATGAACAATCTTCAGGTAGGAATACATAGATGACCTCATTTTACAACAAAAGCTTTTGTTTAGTTCTCTGGAAAACTACGTTGTGTTCTGAAGCCTCTTCTACCGTACCCACCCATGGTTGGAGGAGTCTCTGGGTCTTTCCTTGAAATGCCGGTTTGTTTGGAAAATGCCTGAAATATTTACAATCTATCTAGAAAATCGATTTCAACCTTACTGGAATGGGAGAAATGGTGGAGCTACCAGGACTCATGAATGCCATTCGCAGTGTTGTCAACAGCCAGGTAAGCCTCCTTCCATTCTTCTCTTTCAACCCTCTCTTCCCCGTCTCTCTCTCTCTCTCTCTCTCTCTCTCTCTCTCTCTCTCAATGAAACCTCCAGGTGGCTGCCCTTGCCGTTCTCCCCAATGAAATCGTGATCCCTCTCGCTCCTGACGTCGATGTCACCAAGCTCTTCTTCCCGGAGCCAGACGGTGTCATTCGCCTGAAAGTCGTCGAGGCCAAGAACCTCGAAAACAAAGACATTTCCGTGATCCGCAAAGGAAAATCCGATCCCTACGCCGAGATCCAAGTGGGCTCCCAATTCCTGAAGACCAGAACCATCGACAATGACTTGAACCCCGTTTGGAACGAATACTTCGAAGCTGTGGTCGACCAAGCGGATGGACAGAAGCTTCGAATCGAACTCTTTGACGAAGACCAAGGACAAGACGAAGAACTCGGAAGACTGAGTCTCGATTTGAGCATGATTCAGTCCAGGGGTTTGGTGGACAAGTGGTTCCCGTTGGAGGGCTGCAAACATGGAGATTTGCATATTAAAGCGACTTGGATGAACCTCAGTACCGTAAGTTATGCGTAGTAAAATTTAAGACGCAAACGCTTTAGGACCTTCGCTATTTGGACATGAGTGGGTCTTCTGAGTGGCTTCAGGCTGACAAGCCTATTCATCCTGCTCTTCTGATGGTCTACATCGACGCGGTTTCTGATCTACCGGTGAGGGCTTGCCTGTTTTAGAATGCCAAAGGCACAGCAAGACTAATTATGAATTGCTTCTGATTGCAAGAAATTCGAAAAGTATGGAAAATCAGAAGAAAGAAAGAGAGAGAGAGAGAAAATATAAAATTTTAAGAAAACTAGTTATGGGAAGTAGGGGTTGGCATGATTTCGGATGATCTCTCTTTTAGCATTCACATCGCATGAAACCAAAAGGATCCGTACGTTAGTTTTGCACTTCGGGTTCTGTGCTTCTACGCCTCACTTTTTCCTGTTCACCAGTCACTTTTTCATTAAAACATCCTTATTTCAGTACCCCAAGTCAAAGCTGGAGCCTTCTCCCTACATTGATGTGACTCTTGGAAAGCAGTCTCAGAGAACTCCAGTCAAGGTAGCCCTTTCTCCATTTGACCACATACGTGATCTCTTTAGGTCAAAACCGTAAACCCCCTCTACCAATCAAAGTTCCTCTTCTTCGTCAGGAACCCGGACGGACAAGACCTCCGATTTGAGGCACCACATCCTTTTCTTACTGAAGGAATACCTCTTTTTAGGCATTCGACGAAGGAACCAAGCGCTCTCTGGGCATTCTTACCCTTCCCCTAATCCAGCTGATGAAGGAGCCTGATTTGGAATATTACCAACAGACATTCATGCTCACTCTCGGGGTTCATCAGAGTCCGATTGTTCTAACTGTCAGATTGAGGGTGAGTTCGTTGTTTCTCAAGAAGTGCATGGGCTTCCTTTGGCTGTTCATAACATGGGATTTGGAAATAACTTTGTGTTTCAAAGTCTATTCAGCTGGCCAAAAATTGGTAAAAGTTTAGTTGACCAACCTTAAAAAACCGACAACAAAACTCTTTTCCTCTGTGCCTGTGTGTCCGCATTCTCTTTTTCGTACTGTCTTAGTTCTTCACGAAGTTCTTTTCCTGAATATCATGGGCAGAAACAGGCCGTTTCGAGGCCGAATGAAAAGCATTCTTATAGCAGAAAAGAACAGAAACAGAAAGTGGCCGGAGATTTCTGTACCCAACTGATTCGTGACCTACCTCATGGAAACCCCGGACTAAACTTTAAAAAAATTAGGCGGGCCGCCTGTGATTTTAGATCTCTGACCAGCTGATTTCTGAAAAAGCTTTCAAAGCCAAAACTTTAACTGAGCTTTGGCTGTATTACTTGCATGGCTTATGTAACGTGAACATGCGCTTGGTTACTCGGATGGTGGTGAGATACGGTAGCATTTCGTTTTCTAAGCATGATGTAATTTCTAGCCATCTGTCTTGCCCGGAGATGTAATCCGGTCCATTTGTCCTGTCCTCATGATTCCCATTCATTCCCTACAGTGTCCGTTGTAGGCCTTCGCGCCAGCCGAGGAGCGCGACGAAGAGCCGCCAAAGGAGGAGGTCACCCTGGATGACCTGCAGTCGACCGAACCGCAGCTTAGGCAGCGTAGAGTAGAAAAGACGGCGGGTTTAGGCGCAGAAGTGGTGATAGAGTGAAGCTACAGTAACCCCGCTTCTTAACCATAAGTGCTTCGCTTGCGATAACACGGGCTTAACGGTGTGCCAAAGATACTTGCCATAATTTGTAGTTTACATGAAATAAAAGCATTTGTTTTGAAAGGATTGATGAATGTGGGCTGAAGTGGATGAATTACAGGCGTTGGCGCAAGGAGGAAGGGATCCGAAGACGGCCATTGACAACGATCTGCTCAAGGAGTATGGCAATGGTAGGCGAAACTTGCTAACGTTCGCACTTGCATGCTTACAGCACTCACATTGACACTTTCACACTTACTCACGTGATCATTTGACCAGACTTACTCACTCGCGTTTCTCACTAAATAATAATGTTCACACCGCGTGCGCACATTTTTACATTATCATTAGAAATCACATTTGATTCGCCAGAGCATATCCCCAATTTGGGGCGTCACTTTCTCTCAGACACATGTTCTCACGTTTTCACGTGCTCACTCTCATCTATCCGCAAACTCGACTTTCGAACAATCGCTACATTCAGCTTCCCACATCGAAAGAGCCGTCAGAAATGGAAAAGCAGTAAACGGCGATGCGTTGGCTGTAGAACCCTCGAAGACCCTCAATCCCAACCCCGGCTACTTAGATCCAGAGACGAAGATGAATGTAGAAGAAATATCGGTATCTCTTCCAAAAGCCCTCCCATTTCCTGTTGTTCAGATGCTTCGCTCAGATTCAATGAACTCCCTGAATAGTGGAACGCACTCGGGACGGTCGAGTCGTTTAGGAAGGATATTCAGGTCCAAGCATGAAAAGGACAGCAGGAGCAGGTACGCACTTTTGTAACTGAGACCAATTGAGACTCAGGGCCGACTTGCCTCGCGGTGAGCTGGAAATGGCCATCCGCTACGCCGAAGCTACCAGGAAATTGGTTGTTTTGGTTCTGAAGGCGAGGTACCTGCTGTCTTTTGACAAAAAGGGCAACTGTAACCCTTATATTACGGTACGTCTATAAACACTGTGGGCTACGGTAAGTTACAGGTGAAACTTCTCGAAACTTCGAATGGAAAGGAGGCGGCAAAAAGGAAAACGCCGACTGTGAAGTCATCTCTAAACCCGACCTATGACAACCAGTAAGTAGATTTTGTGTTTTGTAGTTAAACACAAATTTTACAGCTTTGAATTCGACGTGACGCCATCTGATTTACACAATTACCGTGTCCAGCTGCAGGTCAAGGACGACACGAACTACGGAACTTTTGCGTCGAGACCTGTCGTAGGATCTGTAGGTGTCACCACTTGATACATATATAGACAGACACAAGTACACGTACTCACTTGTTGACATGAATACATATATGACACACATACACATATTCACACACATACACATACACTTTTAAACCACTGCTTACTTTCAGATCGACATCCGTTTGGACCAGCTGCACGACCGGGAGCTCCCCCAACAGTGGGTGGCTCTTCAGGCGCAGCGCAAGTGACGCCCCTTCTGAGTACGTGTCTGTGAATACTACAGGTATTCCGCCTCCTCGCCTTGTGATCCCTTTCGGTGCTTTACGGTTGTTGCCAGCGTCATTCTGCTATCAACAGATATCCCACGATCAAATAAATCTTTATTATTTGCTTCTTTCCATCCACTTTTATTCCTCCGAACTCTGTTTCAAGAGAAAGGAATGGTCTATGTGCTGTGCGACAGAAGGCCCCTAACCCGCGGTCTCCTGGCGAATCCGCGTGTTTTTGCCGGGCGCTTCTCTCCCGTACCTGATGGATGCGTTCCTGTGACGCCGTCCGCCGTCGAGACCACCGCCGCCGACCAGTTTCACCACGTGACACGTCCAAAATACACCTCTCGGAGACATCCATCAGCACTGGCTTCGCAGAGACACGTGGTTAGCTGATGTATATGAAACTGTGCACGAGCGAAGGACGAACGCCTTCGTGACCTCCTTTCGTTTTTACGACCGATTATCAGATGAAAGCGTTGAATACAAGACCTCTGAGAAGCTTCTAACAAGAGTTTTTTTAAATCCTTATATCTAGCATGAGTTTCCGCAGGCTTATTGCATCCACTGAAGGTATATTTGTAAACCGCCGCTGTACGTGTTTGTCTAGTATAATGTGCGATTATCTAAAGGAAGTATGCACATTGCAACGAATGTGAGACATGTTTGTAAGCATCGGATTCTTCGCGAACCGATTGATCTTTTGCATGATCTTTGCAACTGCGCTACTCCGAACTAGAAATCTTCGAGCAGAGTTTCTTGAGAAGCAATTGTGTCCTATAGTACTGGGGTAAATGCGTTTACCTTTCTTTCTTTGTACTGCCACTTCTTGAAAATCTGATTTGTCTTCTTGGCTCTGTTATAGTGGTTACAGCGAGTAGCGAAAGGTCAAAAGTAATTACTTTCAAACATTTTAATCATATTTTTGTAAATGCTTTGAGGAGAAGCATGCGATTCTTCCTTACTAAGACTGAGGAATGTAGACTGGGTCCATCCAATCCGCATAAGAAATGGTAAACAAGAAAGAATAAAAAAAAAACCAAGGTTTCTCCTGCGCTGATATCTATTTTCAGCATGCGGATTTGTTAAAATGTCACTTTGGATTTGCCTGGAAACAAAACGGAGATTCTTTAGCCATACGCAGCAGGTCAAATTGAAGTCTCCTGCCCATGATTTCAGACCTTATCTCTTTTTCAAAGATCATGAGCTCCTTGATTGTTTTCGAATACGAAACCATCTGCATCTGATGAAATTTTTACAATAAGTTGCGAACTTGGCTTGCACCTTTCTTGGTTTTTCGCTGAAAACAAGGAAACATCTCATGATGAGAACTGATGGAACAATCGGCATTGCACGAGAGCAAGTGAATCAGTTAGGTATGAAATTTGGTCTTCACACAAACCACAGCAGATTTGATGAAGGAAATAGATAAAAGAGTTAATAAGGCCTCGAACGCTAACTCTACGTTTACCCTATCATTGTTTATCAAGAGGCAGAAAGTAGGCTAGCACAAGTGCATAACTTTGAAGATTTGTCTTCTAGCCCTCTTCTTGAAATGTTGGTGTGTAGTTGAACTTATAAAATACTTCAATGACATCTAGGTTTATGAAGCACCTCGGGTTAGAGTTGAAGCGTCTTAGTTACTTCCTCCCAAGCTCCCTTGATCCTTTCGCTCTCCGATTTACAGTTTCAGCTACCGTACCTTGTTTACGATATTCTATGAAAACTCGTCCATTTCTCGGGCGAATCAGATTTCCCCGCATCCGCACGGCGTGTCGTCGTCAGCTGGAGTTTCGCCACCACCACTCCCCAGGAGAAGTAGGATGACATCCGGCGATCGGACGTTGTGAAATTGACATTAGCGACCAGTTCTGTTGGAATTCTTGGCGTGGCGCCATCTCTCGTGGTGGCTGGCACGGATCCAAGACCGGAGGACAACAGCTGTCACCAGGAATCAGCACTCTCCCGATGACGGGGTACGGTAGCCGAAAGTTCTCTTTTCTCTCGCAAAGCAACTGGAAAAACAACGTCTGGGTAAAGTCCAATGGGACATGAACTCAAGGACGACAAGGAACGAGAGCATAGCTGATCTGCTCATTTGATGAGCAAAGGGGCGCTATTTCACCAACAAACTTAAGGGGTTTCTCTAACCGCCTCAGATTCTCGAGGTCATTAAGGAGCCCAACAAGGAACCGTGGAATAACTGCGCACCCTGCCAATAGGAATTACGATAATCACTGATTTAACATTCGAAGGCAGTCTGGTTGTTTAGCGAGAAATCTTGAAAACATCACTGCTTTTAGATTAATTTATCGTGTTGTTCATATTCCTCTCTCATCGAGCTTCACAATTGAAATTTTTTTAATGCAAATGTATCCTGCGCCTCCTTATTTAGCGTGCACTCTTACTAGTTAGATGTACAGGGTATCTTAATCTCATTCCAAGTTCGGTGGGCTAAAAGTATATATGCTCAGACACTGATAAGACACACACACACACTCACACACACACACGCACTTCTTTCCCTCTCACTCCGTTAATGTGCCCACTCTCTGATGCCCGGAAAGACTTGAACTCCTGTCGTCACAGAACAGATGTAGACCGAGGCCGGCTTATGAGCAAGGCCAAAGGGCCAAATAATCAAAACCTCTCCGTGAGTATGTTTTCACTGAAAAAACACACTTACTTTTCATCGAGAACATGCTTCTCGGCTCTTTTCTGTCTTACCCGTCCCCGTGAGATAAACCCGTCCACCAAATTTTATACCCGTCCCCGAAGTTTATACCCGTCCCGGTTGGATATACCCGTCCGAACAAGGAGGTTCTGGGAGGACATCTTTCTAACTACCTATTCCGCCGTGCATGCAAGGCGACGAAGAACTGCCGTATTTTCACGAAGATTCTGGAAGAGATATCCTACGAATATCCTCTTTGAGTTGAATTGGTCATTAGAATAAAGAATGTAGTGCAATCCGTTTGAAAATAACAAAATGCTTCTCTAAGAATATCTATTCAACACTCAGCATTCCGTTTTTCGTTTTTCACTTCAGTATAAGGCAAACTTATTCAGAAATGTTGCCGTATGGTTGCTCCAGCTGCTTACCATTCCATTGTCAAAAGCATCAGTCATAACAAACTTGATAGAATAACCAAAAAGGGTCTTCAGTACCTTCTTTCTTACTGCCCCCAGTTCCTATCTCATTGTGGCAGGCTCTGCTGACGGAAAGAAATGTCATTTTCCGACTGAAAGATGTCCAGGTTTCGAACCCAGAAGTTGTTTACGCAAACTTTTCGATTGTTTGATCTCCGTCTGCAGAATTTGTCATTGGAGAAACATGGTGATAAGATCACTACGTGCGTACCCCGCTTTCACGTGAACATCGTCCAAAGGAAGAAAAAGAAAGCGTGATGGTTATTTTTCGAGAAGATGGGTCACGAGAGAACGGAACCTGACCTACCCCGCTCTGAAACATATGGAGACACAAGGTGTTAAGGTTCAATACAAGTGAGAAAAAACTTTTTTTGCTTGAATGAGGGTGCCCATCAGCCTTGTATCCTAAATGTCAATCTTTGTGGATGCTCAGTAGCGACCAATCGTGATCTATGACTGTGTCCTTGATAACACTTCCGTTTCCAAAGATGGTGCTACCGGCGACATTAACCCAGTAAAGAGTAAGACTTTAAGACAGAAACAGTTATATGAAAGGAGAAACCATAAGAAAAGTGAGAGTATTACCGAAAGTGAGTGAGTCACTGCGTACATGCGTACATGAGCGAGTATGTGAATTAGCGAACGAGTGAGTGAGTGCCTGACTGACTGACTGACTGAGGGAGTCAGAACAATAAAGATCTTAATGCTCTCACCATCACTGCTAAAAATAACTTCCGCTTGCCACCATGACCGTCATTCTTCTCTCGCCGACCACAGATCCTTTTTCGGAGCATAGTTCCCATCGCAGAAAAACAGCCATTAAAAGTTGGAAAGGTCGCTTTTGGTGCGCATTTTCGCCGTCTCCAGGCGTCTCATTCTGATGCAATCCGCGCCGCACCGTAGTGGCTGTCGCTATAAATGCGGCGGTTGTAGGCAGCCACCAGCCGTCTGCCGCCTGCTCCTCTCCTCCCCTTAATCTTCTCCTTTTCTTCCTGCATTACTTCTTTGCCGCGATCAGCCTTGTCAACCTTTCGCTAGTCATCGTTTGATTTACGACCTGGTCACGTGACGTAGACGCTCCCTTAAAAGGAGAGCGTTCGCACCGAGACGGCCACTCTTTTTAATCCAAATGATACAGATCTTGTGATTGCATAAAAATACAAGTTCTGTCTGGATATTTATTTTTTATAACTTCTGTTTGGATATTCCGATGTCAGCTAATTATTTTGATACATCTTGGCTTATTCTCCTGCAAATACTTTTGTTCGCAAAACGTTCTCTATTCCTATTCCCAATTCTCCTTGCAATCGCTAGTATCAAAACAAGTAGTTTTCGCTAAAGCTGACTGCACTCATTTTGACTAGCGTGTATGAGCCGCAGTAAATGCGTAAATCAGCCTTTTCCAAAAGATTTTGCAAAAACTAGATCAAAACAGAAACTACAACTGTCGAGTTTGTTATTTGGGTGACCAGACCGAAATCCAGTCTTCCGGCGCCACCCAAGATTTTATGTTTTGGTCGCGATCTTCTGAAAAAAACCTAGCTGTCAGAAACAATCAAAGAAAAAGTCGCGTGTTGAACCCGGTTTTGCCATCTGGAAAACAAAAGCTGTGGTTTGTGTTCTGATCCCATCCGAGTGACGTCATCCGCCCGATCTCTTTTCGTATGCGGGGCGAATATCATCCGATTGGAACACGTTCCTTTCACAACAACTTCCTGTGGTCTCTTGAGAAATGGTCATTTAGCCTTTGCATCCATCAGCTTTCATAGATCTGACCCCTGTTGGCTGGATTATGTTAAATTTCTCATCGATGTCAAATAACAAGGCTAGAGCACTGTAGCTTTGCAACACTTGTTTTGTGATTCGTTGTGATCTTCCCTTTCCGGCTGTCAGCAGAGTTCTCGGCTGTCACAAACACCTTCCATTGTCACGTTCCATCGTTTCTCATTGTCGCCTAAACCGCGGTTTCCACGTCACACCCGGCGCTCTTTAAAGAAGAACCAGCTATTTTTAGCAGCTGGCATCTTGTTCGGTCGGCGCGTAGATCGCCTATAAAAGGACGCGGACGGACGCGCGCGTGTCGTCGACAGACAGAAGACTACTGTAGGACCACCCAAGCAGCCACGCAGTTCGGTCCCTGCTCGCTCGATGCGCTTCTGTTTTGCCTTCCCAAATGACCTTCCCTTTTCCTTTAAGTTACACTTGTTCGTTGGTCGGCACGTCGCTTTTGGGGACTTTATTGTATTTATGTGTTGCTTCCGATATTTCTTGATTCTTCTTCCCTTAACATTCCAATATGCCGTTTCAGATGATCATGTTGAAAGAGTATGTTGGTGCAGTTGAACTGCATACCGCTCTCGAGCTCACGGTTGACAACTACAATGTCCTTGTCGCCCATTGCGCCATTCAAAAGAGTCTCCACAGCTCAGGACCCAGGATCTTTTCCTATCCATTTGACCACCCCGTCTGCTGGTTTGTTCTCGACGACGTCAAAAACTCCAGGTATCTTGTATTGCACTTCAGTTGTAACTTTTGTTTAAGACCTTTCGTCCACATTGCCAAGGTCGAAGAAGACCAAGTTGCGCTTTCCTCCGGAGTTCGTCTCTTCTTCAACACCATCGCCCCTCTGATCAGAGAGGACGGCGTTGACATAGGAGCTGATGCCATCCTTCTTCACAACGTAAGCCAAAAGATTCCATGTTTCTATTCTTTTCTCCAGGTGATGGCCATTCTGGAAGAAACTCTCCCTGGCTTCACCGAATGCAGTTCCAAGGCCCACACCGTCTTCTTCATGGCTCCCGAGCAACAACAGACAGCCGCCAAACTGAAGATCCAACTTCCTTACGGATACGAATTCTCGAAGCTAAACGTAGCTGATGCTAAAGCTGTCTGTGAAGCAGTCGGCGAAGACGACAGTGCTGTTCTCATTGGGTAATTGATTTCCTTCAGATGGAGCGAACTGTTTCTTTCAGAGATCGCATCCGTACTCAGCCTTCCACAGCCATCATCCACTCAGCCACTGGTCTTTTGGTCAGCCATCAGCTGTCTTCAAGCAGAGGAGATATGCTCCATCTATTCACGAACCCCGAACATAGAAGGCAGGGGCTGGGGTCAGCCGCTGAATTATCTCTAGCTCAGAAGGTTATCAGGTGAGTAACTACGTTTTTGAATTTCTGCCCCTATTTGTAGTCTTTGTGCTAAATGAACTAATGTTTCATCATCAGAGGTCACGAAACGCCTTTCAAAGTGGTCCCCAACCACCTCACAAGCGTCCTCAACTCCTCCGAGGACTCTCCCTTCTGGACGATGTGGTCTCGCAACCGATTACCCGTGCAGTTAATTGTGAAGCACATTGCGTTCCCCTGATGGACGAAGGCCCAGCCGCCAAATGTCATAATGTATAGAAGACTACTGTATCTGATACTCAATACTACCCACATAATATTGTGAATATGCGAAGCGACGGCAATAAAACAGTTTATTATTTCATTTACATTGAAGGCGGCTGGCACGTGTTCAGCAGTGGTGGTGGTGCTGAAAATGAGATTTTTCCTAAGTTCAGGTATTTAGTCTAAAGGTTTCTTTCAATCGACTCTAATTAGATGAAAGACTGTTAGCTTCGTGCGCCCGAAGACTCACGTAACAGCTGTCGTAGTAGACTTCTGGGTAACAGTAACTCACGTGACAGTCGTCGTAGTAAACGGAAGGGTAGGAATACACTAAAGTTATAGGTTAACTCAATTTTAAGAGCCATCTAACCGGGGTAAGTGGCAGGCGCATAAGTGGGGTATCCCTGTTGGTATACTGGGTAGACTGGCTGTTGCTGGGGATAGCCCATTTGCTGCTGAGGAATGTACTAAACAGTCAACTGTTTCTTCTTCCTGAGCTATCTTACCGAACTGCTTGGTTGTTGATAAGGGTTATACGGCTGATTGGGTCCTGGGTATGCAGTTGGCTGCTGGGGAGGAGCATTAGGGCCGGGGTACACATTCGGTCTCTGTGCCCCGTTAGGTCCAGGGTAGACGTTTGGATTCTGAGGAGGAGCATTGGGTCCTGGGTAGACATTGGGGTTCTGTGGGGGCGCATTTGGCCCTGGGTAGACATTGGGTTGCTGGGGATACGTGGCAGGAGGTGCAGATGGGTAAGTGGCTGGAGGCACAAATCCCCCAGGAGCAGGTACATTTGGAGGGTAGCCTTGTGGCTGAGCCTGAAAGAATCTTTAAGCCAGTTATCTGGTGGCCATGCCTGTTGAGTAGGAACGTTTGAGACCAGCGGAGCCATTGGTTGTGGGGCTACTTGAGCCGCCGGCTGTTGAAGGCCAGGAGGAGGAGGATAGCCAGAAGGACCCTTGTTGCCAGGAATTTCGTCTTTCTTCGGAAGAGGAGGACCTCCAGGGTAGTTCTTCTCAGGGTACTGTAAACACATGAGATCTTTAAAGGGAAATAAAAACCGGTGTTTGGCTCGCTGCCATTGGAGGAATCACAGTTCCTGCAGGAGGCGGGGCTACACTCCTAGGAGGTCCTTGGTTGGCAAAGGGTGGAGGCGGAGGGAGATCGTTTCCACCACCTAAACATCTCTCTTTTCAATACACCCATATCCTACCGATAGACAGATTCTGGAACTCCGGAATAGGCCCTCCAATCTTGGATGCCTGGTCGTATGTGGGCAGCTGCTCCAGGGAAGCTCCTTGAGGCGGGCAGAACAAGACCTCCGATACAATCAAAGGACCCTCCATTGTGACTTCTTTGATCTCCAGGGGGTTTACCCTATGGACAAAGTCCATAATATGGGCATCATTGAGATAGATCTAAGTTGATTTAGAAGGATTCTGAGGGAGATGTCACCTCTGCCACGTATGTGTCCAAGCGAACGTGGAGGGCGAAGGGTGTGTTCAGAGGAATGTTGACTGGCTTCTGCACATCACTTGTGTACTGATCGTTGATTCTGGCACTGGCTGTGATCTAAAGAAAAGTCGAACCAACAGGAGATTTCAACCAACGTTTCCTGGTTTGTTAACTGGAACTGAGAGGTTCAGAGCGATGTCAGTCCTAGACTTCAGCTGAAGAACGAAAGTTCTGAAATAGATTGCTGATGGTTTCATTTGTCTTTAAACCAGAATTCACAAACCCGCTGCGCGGGTTTGCGCCTTCTGGGGAAGGCGGCCTCCGGCCGCTTCATTGTACGGCCATCGGCCGCTTCATTGTGCGGCCTTCGGCCGCTTTATTAGGCGGCCTCCGGCCGCTTCATTGGGCGGCCTTCGGCCGCCTCAATGGGAGGCCTTCGGCCGCCTCAATGGGAGGCCTTCGGCCGCTTCATTTGGCGGCCTCCGGCCGCTTCATTGGGCGGCCTCCGGCCGCTTAATTAGGCGGTCTTTGGCCGCTTCATTGTGCGGCCTCCGGCCGCTTCATTGTGCGGCCTTCGGCCGCATTATTAGGCGGCCTTCGGCCGCTTAATTAGGCGGCCTTTGGCCGCTTTATTTTGGGCAGCCTTCAACCGCTGAGATCACCTGTGAAATGAAAAGTACTTATGCTAATTGTATGCCATAATCCCAAGCTCAACACCGCGCTGCCCTTTCTCCAGCGGGGAAATGAAGGGCGGAGGTGCGAACCAACAAAAAGAGAGAACACTCCATTTGCCAATTGTATATATAGACCAGGAGTGACGGCCCGCCTGCGGCGGTCCTCCACTCCTGGCAAGTGTGGAATCGGCACATCAGTAACTTCTGTTTGATACTAAACTTGCTGGAAAGTTAATTTCAAACAGGCGGCCTTCGGTCGCAAAGGGGTGCCTGCGGCACCGCCAGCCGGGCTTGCCCACCAACCGCGAGGAAATGGCCGGCCACAAAAATAGGCTAATTCCAAGACAACCATCGAGAAATGGCGAGAGACGGCGAGAGATAGGGGGAAATGAGAGAGCGCAGGTTATGCTAATAGTTACAAAGATAGAAACATATACACACCGTTCCTCAAATGTTATAAGGAGGACCAGGAGTGACGGCCCGCCTGCGGCGGTCCTCCACTCCTGTAAAGTGTGGGATCAGCACATCAGTAGCTTCTGTTTGATACTAAACTTGCTGAAAAGTTAATTTCGAAGAGGCGGCCTACGGCCGCACTGTTCGCGGCCTCCGGCCGCGAAACGGTGCCTGCGGCACCGCCAGCCGCGTTTTCCCATCACCCATGAAGAAATGGCCGGCCAGTAAAATAGGCTAATTCCGAGACAACCATCGAGAGAAGGGCGAGAGATAGGGGAAATGAGGAGGAGCAGGCAGCGCACGCAGCTAGCGCACTTTCACTCTGGGACACCACACACACACACATACACAAAGGGAGACCATAAGCGGATTGTATAGAGGCGGATGTTTGCTCGAGGAAAATGTTAATTTAGTTTTAGCGATATAAATTCCGTTTCTAAATAAATCATTCGGATTCTTATTTTCCAAATATCAAAAGTCCTTCAAAGATTTCTGTTTCTTCGGTGACAGAAATAGTCCAAGGGCCAACTACAGATTCATCATTCGGCCGTTGTAAATGTACTTTCCTGACTTGTGGAAAGTGATTCATTTAAAATGACGAAATGCTGATAAAGATTTCGAAAGCTCTTCCCCGTCAGCTGGATGATAACGGAATCGATTTACGATTCTTTTGGGAGACAGATAGCTGAGGCAAGCTACTGAGGGGAATAGTTAGTCTTAGGTCTTAAGACAAATACTTTAAGTACTTTAATTGATCGTATTAGATCAGAAACTGAGTTAAATCCTTTGTTTAGGTTCTAAGAATAAGATCTTAACTACCTTGAGGAAAAGAGAAAGATAGAAACTCACTTGTTGGTGTCTTGGTAAGCTTTCGCTTTGACAATGATCGAGGTTCCGATGGCACATCCGTTGTGCACCTCTCGGTGGAAGGGCATTTGCTGGAAATGAACAAGCTCAGATAAAAAAGGAATTGCTTTTGGGCCTTCAGGCTAATTTAAAAATGATTCTTAAAATCACGATGACTAATATTCACAAGAATGAGCTCCAAAACTAAACTCGCCTGATTGAAAACCAAGATTTCGGCCAAAAGACTATGGGTCAAAAAATTTTCCCAATTTAAAAAAGTTCTCATTTCTCAGTAGAATTAACTTTGTTTAAAAGAATAGGAGAAGTAAAGTGAATATAGCAATGATTGGAAAATAGGAGCCACAAAGTGTCGGGCTGGCCCGTGGGCTATGTGCGCGGCAGCCGCACCCGTACCAGGCGCGGCACCTTATGTCTTTGGATGAATCAAATAAACAACCATTCTTCTTACCTAGATTCACTATGATAGATTTATCTATTTAATTTTTGCTTTTAAGCTTTTAATTAATTTTTTTATTCTGACTTTTACCGCAATGAAGGAAACTCACGTCATAGTCCATTGGATTGGATTCTTTTATCTTTAGTTCAAACAAAGACTTTGAAGTGAAGCGAATTCCGTTTCGATGATGGAACAATTCAACTTACAGAATATTTGCGCATTTATTAACAACGAAACATTAAAATGCGAACCAATTCGAGCTACTTGTTTACAGCTATTTTGCTCTCTTTCCCCATTTGCCATGCAGTGGCGGGATTTTTAGACCTTCAATAAAAATCCATCGAAAACTTACTGGATCGGAGAATTTCTGAGCAGCGGCCATGTCTCGGATGGTCGATAGGCGAAGTGATAAGAGCAACTGAATCAGGCGAGAGCAAACTGCCCGAGGGTAAACAAAAAGCACGGGACAGCCATGTTGATTTATGAAATGACTCTCTCTCTCTCCTCTCTCTCTCTCTCTCTCTCTCTCTCTCTCTCTCTCTCTCTCTCCCTCTCTCTTCTCAATATTGCTCTCTTATGCAGTGATACCGCACAATGTCACTTAAAATGACAACGGCTGCCGCAAGAGGTCATTCAGCGGCCGAATGGTCTAGGGGTATGATTCTCGCTTCGGGTGCGAGAGGTCCCGGGTTCGAATCCCGGTTCGGCCCAAATTTTGTTTTTAATAAATATAAATGTTTATATACATTTATATACACTGTTTAAAACAGGATTCGACGGAGAGGGCCATCGTTGGCGGCGTTGACCACAGGAGGAACATCGACTGGGAAGGCAACCGCTAAACCACTACATTGAGGTTGGAGAAGACAACCCACATCTGCCTGTACGACCGGGTCGCATTCCTAGGAATATACGTGTTCCGTTTTGGCTCACATTCGGTAGAGGGTCTCTGCTGGCGAGGGAACCTGGTGTGACAAGGAGAAAAGCGAAGAAGAGGAAGAGAATCTGCTTCTGAAACATTCATAGTTGAGTGGAAAGAGGAAAGTACCATGGGAGGTTGACGCAGAGGGCTGAAAACGGTCTCACACGTCTCTTTTATCACCACGGGCGAAGGTGTAAATATTGTGTGACATAGCCGCTAAGTTCAAACAAACCATCAAATCCAGCCATGTTTTCATTTCAGACGCACGACGAAGGAATCACACGCTGACAGAGGCCAGGAAAACAGCAATAGCATTTAACAAGTATTGTTTTGAGACTGATTGTCCGTTAAATACATATCTTTTAAAGATCATAGCTCAGACTATATCTGTATCTATTTTATGCACTCAAAACAACGATTCTTGTTCACTACAGTAAGACTTATCCATGAAAACAAAGTGATAGAACAGAAATGTGCCGAACCAACCCCTAAATCTACCCCTTTATTCACAAAGACGACTTACCGTCGTCAGAACGCCATGAAGTTAGCATACATATGTGATAAAGTCCTCCTCATTTCCCCTCGTGAGTCCCCTTCCCATGGTCCCCTCCTGGAATTCCTCTAATTCTCCAGAAGTCATCTTCCCCGGTGATGTTCGTCTTGAAGCTGTAAGCTTTGGATCATTTGAATAACCTTCCTTAGGGAACGGACCGTGGCTCTCAGATCAAGGAATACACCCATATTGAGGAGAGAACAGAATCCGGCTTAGATGAAAAGTTCTGCTGTTGTTGTACTTTTCGCACTTGGATTGTCTTCATCGGCATCTGCTGGATCATCAATGGATTCTGTGTTTTGGGTTCTGGAGTTGATGCAGGCACTGGTGCTCTCGTAACCAACATCATCGTCTGTGTCTTTGTGGTGAGTGAGTGAATGTATGTGTCTATTTGAGTGTGTGGGTAATTATACGTGTGAATGAATTTCATGTTCACCATTTCAGTTGATCGGTGGAATCGTAATCGTCGTCGGTGCCTTCCTCAGAAACACTAGTCTTCTGAAAAGTGCCTACTACCTCCTGGTGACATGTCAACAAATTTTCATTTCCAGATAGTCATCGTAACGATCGAAATCATTGGCTTAATCATAGCCGTTGTCTTTGTCTGTCTTGTGTCAACATGGTCTTCCATTGGTTTCATCCTCTGCTCCGGAATCTTGGGTATTCTCAGTGAGTCATCCACCTTCCCCACCTCTTATCTTCTGTTTCAGTTGCCGGGTTCATTGGCTATCTTCTCAGGAAGGCGGCTGCTTCATAGGAGAGGAAGAATTGAGTACAAAGACAGCATTAATGTAAAGATTAACTTTTATTTGCTCTAAGTTGCAGTAATCATGATATTCTTGTACTTAGTCATTACATAAGGTGATGCGGTGGTTCACCAGGAGACTACTCCTGGGATGTACTGGTCGATTAGGGTTTGGTAGTAGGGGCGCAGAGCCTCGATGTCTGGCTTATCGTCGGTTTTGGAGTAAAGGTCGCAGTCACTGAATCAGAAGGGGGTTCAACGTAAACAGGCAAGGCAGACAAAGAAGAGAGAGAGAGAGAGAGAGAGTGAGAGAGAGAGAGAGCGATGACCCTTACTTGAGCATGAGGAGTGCCTCCATCATCTTCTTATCCTTCTCATTCTCAAACTGCTTGTAGACATGCTTGTTGTGGTAAGGATAGAACGAGTGGAACCTAATGGCGTAAAGAGCCTCTTCCGGAAGGCTGGTTCCGTGGTTCACAAGGACCTTAGCTCACTTTGTTCTCAATCATCCTTCGTCTCACCTGATACATGTACTCATCATGACTCCAAGTCATCATAAGGTTCTCCATTCCGCAGCCCTTTTCGTAGATTCCGAGTTCAGTGTTGTAACGGGGATCATCGACGTCAGCATTTCCCTCAAAGCTTTTCAGGCCGTAGACGATCTCCGTGGAAGGAGCGCATCCAACAGGGTAGGTGTCTCCAGTGACGGCGAACTGCTCTTCTCCCCAGACACTCATCACCTAGAAGTCGGCTGTGTCTTAATTGAGAATGCACTACCTTTCCTAGATCATGAACAAGTCCGGCCAGATGCATCCACGGCTTGTCGGGATGGGCAGCACGGATTCTCTCGGCCGTTTGGTAGGCGTGGACCATGTTTGCCTCATCAACCTAAACATCGCTCTCTGATGCTGTCTATGTTTTCCTATTTCTAGTTATATCTATGACCAAAAACTCACATCTGGGTCGCTTTCATCCAGGAAGGTTGCCAAAACATCCAAACACTCGAGAATAGGCAGCTGAGCATGGTTGAATGAAAGCCACTTCTTATGCTGAAAACTCTAAGGTATACCACATATACCAACAACAAACCATGTCCTTCACAAACTCCACAGTCTGTTCCCTGTGTTGTCTGTAGTAGTGCTTCCTCACTCTCTCCTGGATCCTGTCCGTGGCGTCCTCATCGTATCTCCTGAGCTTCGTCCCCTCCTCTGCTGCCAGAATCTTCATGTCGGCCAGGCTGGATGGACGCAAGTGCGCGATCTGTGCAGACTTGTTCGCTTTATGGCCGAACGAACGAGCGACACGAGGTCGTGGGACACGGTCGACAGATCAACAAGGAGACGAAGGGACGGGAGAGGGGAGACCGGTTACCGCAGTAAGGCCACCGGTACAAGGCAAAAAGAGAACGGACGGTGGCACTAAGGGAACACAGCACACTTTGGACTTTCAGAAGACAAGGGGAGAGAATGGGGAAATCATTTGGCTGCACGCTTAAGAACTGTTCTCCTGAGTTGGTGAAATTTAAAAGTACTTCACAAACCAGACCTTAACGCGTGTCTCGACCGTAAAGAGAATTTTAATGCGAAGATCAGGGAAAAGTTCAGTGGTCTTTTTCAGCGAAACGGCGCGCGGCTGCGGACGACTGCACCCAAACGATTCAGTGCCTCATTGAACTGTAGGGTTGTCGGGAGAGGGACAAACTCACGTACACACGCACACACATGCACGTGCGTTCACTCACTCAAATACATTGAGAGAAAAAGAAGGGGGTACAAAAGACATGCCTGATACTTGCACTCACGTGCAAACGGTATAGAAAGTGAGTGTTGGAATGTGTAAGCATAATAGAAATGTTGTACCCATGTGATCATAAGCATAATAGAAACAACGGACGCGTGGGAGCTCACAAGCACACTTGCAAACAATGCACAAAGTGAGAGTTGGGTGTTTTTAAAGCCTCTGGGTTACCTGTTTTTTTTTAGTGAATTTCTCACTGGTATCGCTGCTGTTGATTAGAAATCTGATATGGAGGCAAACTGGTTTCTATTATGGGCAAACAAACAGTACAAAGCCAAAAGATGCTTTCAAACATGCAGATTTCTTACTTGATTTTGCAGAGATTAGCCTATAAACAGACGTAGAGTCACGCTGCACTTCCCTTTCCTCCTTTCCTCATTCTCAACTCGTCTGTCTATCCAGAATGAAGCCACTTCTCCTCCTCCTATCCCTGTTCATAGTCCCCTGCCATGGAATCGTCTGCGCCCTCACAAACTCAGATAGTAAGGCTTTCATTTAAGCAATCACATAACTCTTTCAGACAATCCTCCGGACGCCAATCGGCATCAAAAGTGGTGTTCTGTGAGAAACAGGACCATTCAAGGAGGGCCAGGGGAGAACGACACCTACATTTTGGACTTTGACTACGGAAAGAAGGATGTATGTCCCACTGCTAAGAACACATTGGATGATCCCTCTTGTTACAACCCAGATAACAACACTCTCTGTTGCAAGTGGGACAATTGCAACGGAAGGAAGACTCTGGACTGCGAGGAGGTTGTGCCACTGGCGACTTGTGTCACGAGGAGTGGGCCGAAGGGAAATCTATCCCGGCTGGAGGACGAAGCCTGTTCGAAAACAGCCAAGTATTGCTATTTGATGGAGTACAAAATGGAAGGAGAAACACATAGGAAGCTGGGTTGTCTGGAGAAGAAACTCATCAAGAAGTTTGGCAAAGAGGTGTGCAAAGATAACAAAGAGAAATTGGTGAGTTGGGCGCAAACACACACATACACACCTTCCTTCCAGGGTCCTGGAGCTCACTGCGCCTCTTTCGCGGACATAGGCAAGGTCATAGCCAATGCAACGGAAGGAGACATCTGTTGTATCCACAAAGAAGAGAATCAGGACAGATTTCGAGAGGGAGATATCAACGTGGCTCGCGTGAAGGAAAAGGATGCGGCTATAGTGGTATCCACGACTGAGGCAGAGGAGGACAAGAAGGCCCACACACTCGGAATGCAACTGGCAGTCTCCTTCTTTGTGATTTTCATGTGGTAGACTGAATAACAACGGCGGAGGAAGCTTCATGAAAAATTACAAAGAGATGTTTTAGCGTTTTCTTTTCTGATTCACTAACAATTCAACAATTCTTCCCACAAAGTTTATTATTTAAGACTCCCCATGAAATTATCAATTTTCCCATTCGTACTGCCAAACCCAGCAGACTCTTTCGGTGTAATCGGTGTTTTTGTAAATGAATGGAGCGACCTTTCCGCTCAATTGTTCTGCAGCTTCCTGGTTAGTAGATGGGTAGAAGAAATTCATGCCCTTGCCTTAATTTACCATAATCATTAAAAAGCAATGCCCCACCGTCACGTCGGTCCATTCTCCTCAGTTCGAAGTTGGCATTGCAGTAGTTGAAGTAAGGCGCACAGTAGAAAGTATCAGGGTTTTTGGGATCTCCCGCAGGCCACCAACCATCCTTGGGCTTACTTGAAATGAAAGACAACATCTGATGCCATGCATTGTTTCCTGCAAAGCTTAAATAAACGAGAAAAAATTACCCAACCATGATAAATTCTGTGAGGAATCAGTTGGGGACAGACGTACTTCCGGTGGGAGTTCCACATTTCCTTGCTCACCACATAGCCAGCACTTCCCTGTCTTTCGAAGCCAGGGGGCAACCAGGTGGGAGTGATGGTGTAATGATGAACTATTTGAGCGTCGTGATAACTTCTGAGAGTCAATTTAATTGAAGAAATGAACTATAAATCATACCTGTAGAGCAATTGTCCCCCAGCTACTATTTGACTGTACCAGGACTGAAAAACTTGGTTTGTGTGGGTGTGTGTGTGTCTAAAAACTACCTCCGTTTTCCGCTGCCAAATCCAACAGGGGTCATTGTCGTCAATAGTGTTACGAGTATACCCGTAATGGATGAGACCAAACAACGCTTGAAATTGTTCTTTCTCCGTGCTTCCATAGAACCAATCTGAAAATAAACTAATTGTTGTTAGTGAAAGTAATTGCCTTTTGTTCCAGATATTTGGCGAATTCTAAAATTGGAATCGCAATAGAACTGCCTAAAGCCAAACTTGAAAAAGGCTGGATTTATGAATCAAACCTAGGAGCGCAGTAGAAGGTTTCCGCGACTTCATAGCCAGTGTAAGGCCTATATTTGCCAATTTTGGACACATATCCATTGGGTACTCTCCAAATGTGCATTTTGACGAGTTCAGGACACTTGCTTCTGATGGCTGGGTAGTCTTTCTCGCTTACTACGTAGCCCAAGGATGCTAAAATTCAAACAGTTTTATTCGAAACTGCAAACTTACGTGCATCTCTGTAACCTTTTGTGTGCCATTTGTTGGATGCAATAGTCGTGTAATGGTGCCATTCAGTATTATAGTCGGTCCTGTATAGGATGGTTCCTCTGCCGATGATCCATTGCATAGGCTTCTAAAGCTGATCTCATCTAGTGTAGAAGAAGCTTCTACCGCCACTGGAGTGGTCGTTGTAGTAGTAGTGGTTGATGTAGTTGTTCTTTTCTTGGTCGTAGTCGTGACTGTTGTGCTTGAAGAAGTCGGCGTTGAAGTTGACGGAGAAGTAGAAGTCGTTGACTTTGGCTTTGGTTTGAAGCTATAAGAGGCATTCTATTCAAAGTCATCAGAAAAACCTGATGTACTTGGAGGGGATGTAATAGTCATCAGCGATTCTCCTTGCACAAACGGATGAATACCTCAAAAGGATTTCAAGATGCTCATCGTCAAAATACAGTTCTCATTTCTGAGTTTCATTAAGTAACGGAAGCCACGGCAAGAGAGCCGAATTATTTGTACTTTTGCATGAACAAACGAAAGTTACTCAAACTAACTTTTCTTTCACGACATCTGCTCTAAGATATCCCTCGTAGAAATCATCTCTGCACTTTGAATAAAACACGAGACCCATGGCTTTTGTGAGAAATTCGAAAAAAGCTAAATTGATA